>JAJOZX010002734.1:375000-600857 GCA_023014485.1 Bathynomus jamesi
AAGTCGTGATATTTTCGTTAGTTTTAACGAAAATATCACAACTTAACCTAACCAATCGTCAAGGGCGTACAGTTGACCTAACCGGGCATTCAGTTAACCTACATTAAATATATAAAGAAAATGAAAGGATGCAAAAAGGAGCTACTCAACTCGTACTTGTGGCAAATGATGTGGCGTGACCGATTCTTCCGAAATCCATTTTTTATTTTGTTATAGTTATAATGTTTCAGACCAACAAAGACCCTAGGATCCACTCATGGCTGGTCTACCTAACTGTGTTATTGTGTATGTCCTCCGTGGTGGCGGAGGGGACCTACAATTTTACGTGGGTTCCGAACCACAAGAACAAGAAATTTATGTAAAAACTGCCTGTACATTGGCAACGACCAATTTTTACGAAACTAAATAATTATCAATTTAAAACTAATTAATTATCGATTTAAAACTAAAGATAGAATCTCTGGATCCAGAGGATCAAGTCATAATAGACTACTATCCACAAATATGTTACACTCTATATCTATTTATAACGGACATGCAAATATATCAGATCCAAAGGATCCAGTCAATTTCATTACGGTATCCATCCAACCAAAAATAAGTCACGATCCATATCGATTGCGGACCAAGTCAAAATTTACCACCATATACATTACAATATATATACTTAGGAGGAAAAGTGTAGGTGTGGCTGTAAAGACTGTACAGTAATGTAGAAATGTGTGTGCACCCATTTTGGGTTTCCCATTTCAAGGTGTTTGTTGGGCAAGTGAAGATAAACAACAAAAAGCAAAAAACGAGCGTTTGGAAATTAATAAATTACAAAGTAGGTCTACCGTGTTTTTGAAACGCAGAAACAGGTTCTTGTAACACAAATTTATACTAAATGAATATAGAATTGAGCTACCGACAAAAGATCTGTAAAAGAAGAGTATTTATAACACTTATCTGTCCGCGATTCGACCCGACTTTTTTCCTTTTCTTCACACGGTGTGTGACCACACTCTACCTGACCTCTCGAAGGAAGGAAAAATGAACCTTATGTCTCCACGTTTTCTGATAGATTTGAAAAACAAACAAGGCAAGCCACGTGCAGTAGCCTTGGTTTGATCAAATAATATAGTATTGAATAACGTCAATAAATGAAATATATTCGTTAATGAATGATTAGTAGCACGAAGTAATTTAGTTATGAATGCACCGAACACTATTTTTTTTAAAACACCAACGAAAACCACTTATTCAATTGATAACACTGGACACTCAATAAAACACGTCTGTTCACAATTCTAATAAATTTACTTTCAATCTAATATTTTAACATGTTATGATTTACTTTTTATGCCTTTACTTTATTAAAGCGAACATTTTTTATCGTACTCCTAATCCTAAATATTGGGAAGCAATATGTTAAAGTGATTAACACTGGGAAGCAATATGTTAAAGAGAGGTTCCTGGGAAGCAATATGTTAAAGAGATCCTTTATTTTTCCCAGTGAAAATTACAGAAATATGTAAAAATCAGACAGAAACGATTTATTAAAGTGAAAAAGTCGTGTAATGTTACAGTTTTACAGTTGAAATTATTTTCTATTAGTCGTAATCATCTTAACTGATAACACTAGGCAACAAAGATTTTGTTACAGAAGACCAAATAGGTGCTCCTAGCTAATTTCGGTATGCTGATTTCAAATCTATAATTAGATTTTTTCTATCACGTCTAGATTTTGTGTAAAATGCAAATCACTTTTAGTAAAACTTTCTACCACGTCCAGATTTTGGTTTTAATCGGCTTAATGCCAGTAATATGAAACTTGCTTTTCAAGGTTAAAGCAATTTTTTTTGCCAACTATATACAAATTCGAACAAGTGTTATTTTGACTGTAAGTTAGGAGACCAACAGAGGGACTGGGCACCACATATTTGCTGTGCACAGTGCAATGCAATGTTAATAGCTTGGATGAATGGTAAAAGAAAAGCTATGCCGTTCTCAGTCCCCATGGTTTGGCGTGAGCCGAAAAATCACTTCAATGATTGTTATTTTTGTTTGACAAAGATTGCTGGTTTCACAAAGAAAAACAAATCAAAGATCACGTTCCCAAACTGAGAATCAGCAATGAAACCAGTACCACATGATGAAACAAATCCACCACCAGTTCCACCAGCAACGATAACAGACAGCAGTTCATCTGAAGATTCTGCTAGTGATATAGAAACAGGGAAAGATGGCATATATGTTCCAGATGCAAATATTTCCCCACATTTGTTAAGTCAAGCAGAGTTAAATGACTTAGTGCGCGATTTGGAATTACCAAAAGAAAAGGCAGAGTTGCTTGGTTCAAGACTTCAAGAATTTAATCTTCTCCAACCAAACACCAAAGTTTCCCATTTCCGCCATCGCCATTTGCAGTTTTCATCATTTTACTTACAGGAAGAAAACGTTTGTTTCTGCCACGATATCAGTGGTCTGATGCAAGGGATTGGCTGTCGCTATGATCCAAAAGAATGGAGACTGTTCATTGACTCTAGTAAAGCTAGCCTTAAAGCTGTATTACTGCACAACGGCAATGAAAAACCTTCAATACCTGTAGCACATGCCACTGGCCTAATGAGACTTATGAATCGATGAAATGCTGCTAAGACTCATCAAATATAAGGACCACACATGGAATATTTGTGGCGACCTTAAAGTTGTATCATTACTTCTTGGGTTACAGTTGGGCTACACAAAGCATATGTGCTTTTTGTGTCTATGGAACAGCAGAGATGACAAGAACCACTACAAAAAACATGATTGGCCATCTAGAACTGAACATGTTGTTGGTAAATACAATGTGAAACACCCAGCACTTATTGACCCTCAGAAAGTACATCTTCCACGACTTCACATTAAACTTGGCCTTATGAAAAATTTCGTGAAGGGTATGGATCATCAAGGTAGTGGTTTCCAATATTTAAAGGATAAATTCAAAGGAATATTGACAGATGCTAAGCTAGAAGCTGGAGTTTTCACTGGACCACAGATCCGCAGTGTCATCCACGACTCATCGTTTCCATCTAACCTAAATGAGAATGAACTAGGAGCATGGACATCTTTCGTTGAAGTTGTCAAAAATTTTCTTGGAAACCACAAAGCTGAAAACCACCGTAAACTCGTAGAAAACATGCTTAAATCTTATGAAATAATGGGATGCAGAATGTCTGAAAATTCATTTTTTACATTCTCATCTTGACTTCTTCCCGGCCAACCTTGGGGCTGTAAGTGACGAGCATGGTGAGCGCTTCCACCAACAGATCTCAGTTATGGAAAACAGATACCAAGGTAATTTCAACCCAAATATGATGGGAGATTATTGTTGGTTCCTGCAGAAGGAGAGCTCGTCATCCTACAAGCGACAAAGGAAGAGGACACAGCAAAGTTTCACTTAAGAACAGGAATTTGCCTTTCAGTAGTAACAACAAAATACTAACGCGCTTTGGGTGGATGGTTGGGCGCAGGGGTGGTAACTCCACCAGCGGAATTCCGCTGTCTGTCTTAAGCCAGAATAAAGGAGGAAAGACATCCCTGTTCACTAATTATTTAAGTATGCTTAACATAAAACGTGGCACGGAAAAGTAGCTTAGACGGCTTTCGTAATAGAAGCGGGTGAGAAAAAAAAATGAAAAATAGGGGTTTTCGGTTACACAAAATCTGGACGTGATAGAGAAATTTTGATATCAGATCTGAAATCAGCATCAGCGCTTTAGTAGGAATCAGTAGTTCACGTGTCTGTAACAAAAAAAAAGTTGAAATTTGTTGCCTAGTGTAATCTGTGTTTTTCAGTGATATACCTGTGCCTGCCTGTTTTGCATTGATTCCACGTTATCTTCTCATAATCGGCTGAATAGACTAAACACAGAGTAACACGTACACAGTCATTTTCATCGCTTTGTTTTAATTGCAATCATTGATGAAAAGCAGTCTCATACTTATGTGAATTTGGCAAATGGAATTAAAACTTTCTATGCTTCAGCCATCACTTCTGGACACGCCTATCCATATTACCGAAAAACACCACGAGTCTTCCATAGGGGCTTGTCAGAAGAATGTTTAATCAATTTATTGTGTAAGTTTTCTGCGAATTGAACAGATTAATTATCTGCTTCATAGCAACTTCCCATCGTCACGTGGGAAATAATTGGGAGCTGTTTTTGCGGATGATGTATGTGTTGCATCATCATTTAGGGAAGGAGGTTACCAGCACAAAAAAAGTTAGGAAACATCGTTCTTGGGCGAACATTAATTAATATAATTTTTTTTAATGATTTTTACGCGTTTCCGAGATATCTTTCTGTTTTTATAACATTTAGCAGTTATTTAATTGGCTATATAATTATCTATACGTTTCATTTGAAAAAATTAATATATAAAAGAAGCTGAAAAAAGTTATCAGGTCATCCCATATGTAATGTCGTTTTTTACGATAGATTACATTTAAACTAGTCCTAC
This sequence comes from Bathynomus jamesi, assembly GCA_023014485.1. Taxonomy (NCBI): domain Eukaryota; kingdom Metazoa; phylum Arthropoda; class Malacostraca; order Isopoda; family Cirolanidae; genus Bathynomus; species Bathynomus jamesi. The sequence goes on from JAJOZX010002734.1 coordinate 379,489, forward strand.
TCGGTTTAAGCATAAATTTTCCGAAGGTTATATCTAAGAGGAGACCTATCGTGTTTCGCTACATACTTTACAGACCTTGACCAGTGAAGACGTGTGTTTTGCTTTATGTGAACCCCTCATAAACATGGCGGTATCAGAAGAGCATATCAGGCATCTAATGCTTTACGAGTTCAAAAAAGGAAATAGTGCTACTGAAGCAACGCGAAACAGTCAGGACGTTTATGGCAACGCTATTCTGCATGTGAGGAAATGTCAAAGATGGTTTCAAAAGTTTAGGAATGGTGACTGCTGTTTGACAGATGCAGCACGCTCTGGACGCCCTGCTGAGTTTGATGATGACCTGCTGTTAGCCGCACTTGAAGAAGACTGTTCAACAACTGTCGAAGAATTGGCCCAGAAACTCAATTCATTCCCGTCCACCATCCATCGACATTTGCAACAACTCGGGAAAGTGCCTAAGTTAGGAAAATGGGTGCCACATGAATTGTCGGTCGACAATCTGAGGGTGCGGATAAACATTAGCACAGCTCTTCATTCCCGTGAACTCCAAGAACCGTTTTTGCACCGTTTATTGACTGGTGATGAAAAGTGGATACTGTACCAGAATGTTAAGAGCCGTCGACAGTGGGTTTGTGCCGGAGAACCAGCGACACCACAGCCAAAACCAACCAAATCTTCACCCTCGGAAGGTGTTGCTTAGTGTTCGGTGGGATAAAGGTGGTGTAATACACTTTGAAACCTTACCACACAACCAAACAATCACCGCTCAAGTCTACTGTCAACAACTGGATCGATTGAACAATGCACTAAAAGAAAAGAGACCTTCTTTGGTTAATCGGAAAGGAATCGTGTTCCACCATGACAACGCACGTGCCCATACCGCTCGGATCACTTCTGCAAAAATTGAGGAGCTTGGGTGGGAAAAACTTCCACATCCTCCATATTCTCCAGACCTTGCGCCTTCAGATTATCATCTCTTCAGGAGTCTGCAAAACTATCTTGACGAGAAACAGTATACTTCTTTAGATGACCTGCACACCAGTCTTTGTACGTTTTTTGCCTCAAAACCGCCTGAATTTTATAAACATGGCATTGAAAAGCTTGTAGGACGTTGGCAGTGTCATTGATTCCGATGGGAAATATATACTACTGTAGATTAAAAAGTTTCAGTTGAGTTTTTTTTTGTCCTTGAAATTCCGATCTAAAAAACAACATTACTTATGGGATGACCTGATACTAAGCTTTTGTTATTAAGTTATGAAGCCTGTGACCTCTAGGTCCAAGTTTAATTAAAAGAAGTCTTTTAAATACTCGTACTTTAATTATACATATATAATATTCTTCTGTTTTTACAATATATAAACAGTAATTTAGAAAAAAAAATTATATTTTCCGTATAAATCGATTTTGTATTAGAGGGGAAAAAAACGTTTTAAAAAAACGAGCAAAAATCTTTTATTTTTGCAACAACACTGCAAATAACACACCAACCTGCTGTGCAATGATCGTACATTTAGTTAAAAAAAAAAGGAGACTGCATCCCCCATGTTTGAGCTTGTCATCGTTCTCAACGTCTTTTGCTTCCATAATTTTTCAATATGTGACCATCAGCGGACGATGTACGCTATGCAGATGTTCCATATGCTGCATGTGTGATTTTAGATGTCCACGTCGACATAGGAATAATAACACTGCAGTATCGTGTGTCAGAATAATGTATACACCCTTAAGCAGAATAATACCGAAGAACACATAATTTTTTAATCACCCTGTGCATGCATTTGCCATAAATAAGATTTTTATTTATTCGTTGTTGAAAGATATGTGTATATACACGAGTATATATATATATAAGTACTAAGCTACATCTCGTGTGTGTGTGTATATATATATATATATATATATATATATATATAATATATATATATATATATATATATATATACAGGGTGGGCCGAAAGTCTGGATCCATAGGAAAATATTTATTTTAATACATAAATTACAACAAATGGTAAATACTTAAAATGAATATCAACTTTAACTCGTAAATGCGTATCCGTGATATTGTACAGTAGTTCGTACTCCAGTATAAATACTCAAATACTTTTTTTATTCCAGCCCAGAAATGGCTTCGAATCTAACAACAGAAGACCGGGTAGAACTTGTGTTCATGTACACAAGACAGGGCGCTACACACAGAGAAGTTGCTACCGAATTCAATAGAAATCATCCTGATAAGCATCCAGTAACACATGCGACTGTTGGCAAGTTGTTTAAACGTTTCAAAGAAACAGGAAGTGTACATGATCGACGGCGTTCTGGTCGTCCAAAAACTGCATCTGATGAAAATACCTCTGCAATGGTACGTGAAACTTTAACGAATAGTCCAGTAAAGTCAACAAGAAGATTATCAAATGAAACACGCATCTCGAGAACGTCAATTCGAAGAATTATTAAAAATCATAAATTCCATCCCTAAGTGTCTCGATGTCAGAAGCCGCCAATTTGAGCATTTGTTATAATTTGTTGTTTATACTGGAGTACGAACCACTGTACAGTATCACGGATACGCATTTACGAGTTAAAGTTGATATTCATTTTAAGTATTTACCATTTGTTGTAATGTATGTATTAAAATAAATATTTTCCTATGGATCCAGACTTTCGGCCCACCCTGTATATATATATATATATATATATATATATTAGAGAGAGAGAGAGAGAGAGAGAGAGAGAGAGAGAGAGAGAGAGAGAGAATGTGTGTTGTATAATATTTTTAAGAATGTTCAATTCATAGAAGATAAATGCATTTTTATAATGTTATAACTTATAACTTCCTATCACCTCAAATAAAGTTGAACTACCACCAAAAGAAGCGCAAATTATTGAAGATTTTTGTACAATTTACAGAGATTGTCTACGCCGCAAAAGTGAAAAATGTGTGCCAATTGAAAGGCGGAATCGGCACCGCAATTGGACGCTTGGAAGTGAAAGTGATTGAAGTATATTTTTTACAAATTTTGTCTTTTTGCCAAAAAGTAACTCGAGTACTCAAATTCGCACTCTGCATGCCGAGTTTCATGCCCGCGAAATGACTTAAATTTCACTTTGTGGGAAGAAGAAAACCGTGATAAGAGATGACTCAAGTACTTGAATCACTTCTTGAGTTTTAGTGTTCTGAATGCGCTTGAATCACTTTTACTTTAAGCGTCCAATTGAAACCGTTACTCCAAAAGTGCTGAGCCGAGTGTGGACGGAGGCAGAATATCGCTTTAACAGCCACCATTTTATATCTAGTTGTATTCAAATGTACGAAAAAAAAAAGTCAATGCATTGCTCTTCCTTTGGAGGTAGTTCGACTTAATTTGAGACAGTCGTTATAAAGCTATGAAATTTTAAAAACTACTTAGAATCTTGTTGGCACTTTGTACATCTTATCATCTTATATGATACATCAATAGAAAAGAAACCGGATCTTTTCCGTTTGACTGCCGCCATTGAAACATAATTAAACTTTTTGTATTTTGTATTTTAACTGAAATGTCTTGATGATACAAAATAAGTTACTTTATAAAAAAGCTTTTCTTAATTTCCCCTTCAAATATTGTTTCTTATAAACAATTTTAATTACTTTCAAGATCCATGCTTAATTTTTAAGTTTTAATCGTGTACTCAGAAAAATAAGGGGATCACCTGAAGATCAGGGCCTCCAGCCTTCTTTAGTTAGCTTTATAAGGCTAACTAACAAAAATATGACGACCTAACCTAACCAATCGTCAAGGTCGTACAGTTGACCTAACGATTGGTTAGGTTAGGTCTTGATATTTTCGTTAGTTAGCCTTATAAGGCTAAGTAAAGAAGGCTGGGGGCACTCACCTCTTATGTTTCAATGGCGGCAGTCAAACGGAAAAGATCCAAGAAACCTTTATATATAGATATATAAAGGTAAAAAGGATGATATATATATAATATATATATATCGGGTGGCCCAAAAAAAACGCCTTGACATTTAAACATCAATAACTTCAAAAATATGCAGTTCACACTTCCCAAATTTACATAACTTTTACCTCAATCTATTGATAAGCCATCATAAATATGTCAGACCTCTACATAAAATATTTTTTCCACAGCTGAGGGAACAATGAGGTATGGTGAAAAAAACGAATATCCTAAATCCTAAATGTGTATAGCTGTACCTGGCAACTATTCTAAGACTTGTAGTAGTTTCCTTAGCCTATGGATAATCTGTTAGTCTCTGAAAAACGTCAGATGATATAAGCTAGCTACGCCCATCTTAAATACTGTTTTTTAAACTTACCCTTCAAATTATGGTTCTAACTAACGATGAAAAAGTGGTGATTGAAAGTGTTTCTTGCGGAAAAAAGATGGACTGGGGCAAGAATTCTGAGGGAATTTCCAGGAATAACTTGTAATGTTACGTCTGTGAATAGAATAATTAAAAAACTTAAAGCAATCGGTTCGACGGCACGGAAGCGTGGAAGTGGTCGGCCTAAAACAGTTTACACTCAAGACAATATAGCAATGATCGAAATGATGAGCCTATCTCAAGAGGATCGACCTGGGTCACACACTGCTCTTAGAGGAAAATTGCAAGAAATTTAGGTATCAGTCGAAGTTCCATACAAAGAAAGCAGAGGACGTGTAGGACTTAAAGCATTTAAAAGGATCTGTATTTCAAGACTTGACAGCAATGTAAGAGCTAAAAGAAAAATTCATTGTAGAAAATTGCTTGATAGATTTTCGTCCAATGATATTAAAAAAATAGTTTTTACAGATGAAAAAGATTTCACCATCGAGATTGCTCGAAACTCCCGGAACGACGTTGTTTATGGTCGGCGTAAGAAAGACATTCCTCCATCGAGACTTTACCACCAGACAAGTCGGTTTTCCAAAAAAATCATGGTATTAGCAGGTGTATCGTGGAATGGAAAGAAGAAAATTCATTTCATTTCAGAAAATAAAAAAAATTAATTCAGCTATGTAAATCTCTTAGAGGATATCTTTTGCCTGATTGTCGGCGTCTGTATTATGGAAACGATTTCATACTCCAACAAGATGGTGCTACAGCTCATGCTAGCAAGTTCATACAGGAGTATCTACAACAGAATGTAGTCAACTTCATTAGAAAAAACGACTGGCCCCCGCAATGACCTGATTGCAATCCCATGGATTATTGTATATGGAACACTCTAGCAGAGAAGATTTATGAAGGCTAAACAGAAAAGTTTACAGAAATGCAATTAAAGAAAAAAATACTCGAATGTTGGGACAAAATAACATTAACAGAACTCAGAAAATGTATCATGTCGTGGAAGAAAAGGTTAAGATTAGTTTGTAAGCAGGACGGCGGACATATTGATCATATTTGTTGATAAGATGTGAATAATAAAATTTTTTCAGTTTATGATACTCGTTTTTTTCACCATACCTCATTGTTCCCTCAGCTGTGGAAAAAGTATTTTATGTAGAGGTCTGAAATTTTTATGATGGCTTATCAATAGATTGAGGTAAAAGTTATGTAAATTTTGGAAGTGTGAGCTACATATTTTTGAAGTTATTGATGTTCAAATCTCAAGGCGTTTTTTATGGGCCACCCGATATACTGTATATATATATATATATATATATATATATATATATATATATATATATATATATATATATATATATATATATATATCCCACAAAAAAGTACACCCAACTTTAGATTGTACTAACTCCTCCAAAAATTGAGATATTTTGGATCTGTTTGTTTGATTTAATATAGCAAATTATTCTTTGTTAACGTTCAAATTTATTCATGTTTAAACGATTTAGTGTTTAAGCATCTGCTTTTAACTGAAGGGTACAACAAAATGGGTTGCGCGGAATGATCATTTCTCCCAGCCAGATAGCTCCTCTTGCTTTAACCAATGTGCTACTTTTTACGTCGAAGGATATTGCAAATATTTTTTTTTAATAATTTGAACTTTTGTATCTAAGATACGAGTCATACATATAAATGAAGAATCTGAATTATTAAATTTATAAATAACTTTGAAACTCTTATCATGCAGTTTACACGAAGGCAGCGCGTTCTCATGGTCACAACTTATCTGCAAACTAAAAGCTTAAAACAAGTTCAGAATACCTTCGAACTGCAATTTCCCGATAGAGCTTCTCCAACTAAACATACAATTTTGAAGAATGTTCGGAAATACAAAGAAGAAGGAACGGTCCTCAATTTGAACAAAGGACGTTCAGGACATCCGAAGACGGCAAGAACAGACGAGAACATTCAGCATGTTCGGCATTTATTAGAGAGACATCCAAAAATGTCCACCAGGCGAAATGGTACAGAACTCTCACGCATGTCATTTCATCGAATAGCTCGTGAGGATTTGAATTTGTACCCATACAGAATGGAAATTCGACATCAACTCATTGAAGGAGATCTACCTCGCCGCCTAAGATTTGCCCAGTGGTTTCTTGAAAAACCAGAAAGATTCACGGAACAATTAGTGGTTGGAGATGAGGCGGCCTTTTTTATGAATGGTCTAGTGAACAGACAAATCTGCCGTCAGTATGCACCAAAAAATCATCCACCTGACAATCATATCTATGAAAAGAATAACTCGACAAAAACTGTCTCTCTGGGTAGGACTGTGCGGTAATGGAGCGGTAATTGGCCCGGTCTTTTACGATGGTAATCTAAATGGTAAAGCTTACCTAGAAATGATAGACCGAGAAATCTTTCCACAAATACGTATTACTTATGGAAACCGATTTAATCGTATTTGGTGGGTGCAAGACGGAGCTCCTGCTCACAGGAGAGTTATTGTGAAGGAACGCTTGCAGGAAGTCTTCCACCAAAGAGTAATTGCTACAGGCCATGACATTGAATGGCCTCCCAGAAGCCCTGACTTGACCCCGTGTGATTACTTTTTATGGGGTCATTTGAAAAATAGAGTATTTGCATCACAACCTATCAATTTAGATGATTTGAGGACTCGCATCACAGCTGAAATCAACATATATACATTTCAACTGCAAACAACACACAGTATAATTAACGTAAAGAACGACGCTTGTATAGAAGAACGTTCCGCGCAAGATGAGGAGGGAGAACGAACAAATGAAAAAATGAGGTAACCACCCGGGAATCGGAAGATCCCGGGTTCGATTCCCGGGTGGTTACCTCATTTTTTCATTTGTTCGTTCTCCCTCCTCATCTTGCGCGGAACGTTCTTCTATAGAGGCGTCGTTCTTTACGTTAATTATACTGTGTGTTGTTTGCAGTTGAAATGTATATATGTGCGGCATGCGGGAGGTGCCCCCTCAGGGCATTGGTTTCTGCGCGTATGTAGGAGAATTACGACTTCTGATTGAGTGAGGTCCATGGTGTAGTGGTTATCATATCTGACCGGCAATCGGAAGATCCCGGGTTCGATTCCCGGGTGGTTACCTCATTTTTTCATTTGTTCGTTCTCCCTCCTCATCTTGCGCGGTACGGTCTTTTATACAAGCGTCGTTCTTTACGTTCTATATATATACTTGAATGCAAGAATGCAATCGCTGAGCCCCTATACTGGATATGGAGACGATCATTAGACACGGGAGAAATACCGGGCATCCTGAAGAGCGCGAACATAGTCCCACTATATAAAGGAGGAGAGCGATCCGAGGCCAAAAACTATAGGCCAGTGTCGCTTACATCTCATCTCACTAAAATATTTGAAAGAATAGTTAGACAGAAAATCTATGACTTTTTGGAAACTCAGAAAAAATTCAATGATAACCAACACGGGTTTCGGTCAGGCAGATCATGCCTATCACAACTAATGGAACACTACAACAACATTGTTGATTCCTTGAAAGTAATGAAAACTATGATGCACTTACTATACACAGACTTTGCTAAAGCGTTCGACAAGTGTGACCACGGAATCATAATTAATACATAAACTGAAATATATGGGAATAACAGGAAAAGTAGGGAAATGGATATATAATTTCCTTAGTGAGCGGAGGCAAGTCGTTACAGTACAAGGAGTATCTTCATCAGAATCAGAGGTCCTCAGCTCGGTACCACAAGGAACAGTATTAGCTCCACTACTCTTCATAATCATCCTAACTGACATAGATGAGGACGTTACCAGAGACAGCACAGTAACATCCTTTGCGGATGACACAAAGATCAGTAGAAAAATAAGAAACCCAGAAGACATAGGATCTCTACAAACCGACATAAACAAAATCTACAAGTGGACGGAAGACAAAACCCAGCTGTTCATCCTTCCACACAATAAAGAAATTGGTTGGTAGATAAATGGGTACCCTGGGTAGCCTAGTGGTTAAGACGCTGGGCTGCTGGTGGGGCGTGATTCGGTTTCCACTTTAAATTGTAGGTCTAAGGTGGAGTGATAAAACTTGACCTCTGTTAGAATGAACAATTCGGCTGGCAGCAAATCCAAGGCTAACCAAGGTGTTTTATATATATATATATATATATATATATATATATATATATATATATATATATATATATATATATATATATAAGGGAAATAATAAGGGTTGAGCAACTATATTTCTTAACTGGGCGTTATATGAAGTGTCCTATATTTTAAAAGTGGGAGTTATTTCTTTCCTCTTACGCTCATTTCACGTGGATAAAGTGAGGATATTTTATGTTTGATTTGAGGCTTTTTGTGCAGGAATTCTTTTTCCCTTTTATACCGACCAGTTTTTTTTTTTTTTCCCCAATGTCTGAATTCCAGAGTTGATTTATTTCAAGTTTTGTTGAACTTATTTATGTTTTAAATTAAAACTTGATGTTATTGCTGTTTTGCGGAGAGGTAGTTCAACGTTTTTTTTTTATCAGCACTGATTAGATATCCTTAAAATTTGGTGTTATATATATATATATGAAAGCAAAGAACCACAGGGAAAAGGAAAAGGAAACACGAAATCCGAGCGCTTTCGTTATACATATTCACATCTTCAGGGACAAGAAAGAAATAGATTTAACTCATTTACTCCGTAAATTCTGTCTATTTCTTTCTTGTCCCTGAAAATGTGAATATATCACGAAAGCGCTCGGATTTCGTGTTTCCTTTTACTTTTCCCTGTGGTTCTTTGCTTATTAACCCTTTGAGGACCACTGGACATATTTGTCCCACGGAAATAATAATATAAATTGTACAATGATGCAACGTTTCTACAAATACATCTACGGTACATGTTTATACAGGTATCGTTTAGTTATCGGAAAATTAACCCAAAAATGGGTCATTTAAGTGACTAGTTACTAATATGTAATTGTAAATAACAATAAAACTTAAACTTTTAAGTTCAAAGAAACGTAGGTGCTGGTTAAGTATGCGGCGGTCTACCTACGATTCGGCGGTCTACCTTTTAATTATAGCTTCTTATCTTGTTTACTAATTGTTTGTTTACATCCCATTGTCAATCGCCCTTGACGATTGGTTAGGTTTAGTCATGATATTTTCGTTAGTTTTAACGAAAATATCATGATTAAACCTAACCAATCGTAGGTAGACCGCATACTTAACCAGCACCGAAACGTATACTGGTCGTCAAAGGGTTAAAAAGATCACGTGTTGTTCTGTGATTTTATTGCATATATATATATATATATGCCCTAATACTGGCTGATTCGTCTGTTGACGAGTTTTTTATTAAAAAAATGCAACTCGTCTTATATTCGCGGACAATATTCGAGTGAAGTCGTAACGTGTCATAATTACGGCATTTACTTGTTAACTACTTACTATCCGGTAACCGAAGACGCCAGAATTGAACGTGTCTGTTGGAAGTGCTTTGTTTTCCACGTTATACCATCATTTTATTTATAAATAAACATTTTGTTTGCGTTTTCTACAAATTATTTTTTAAATATGATTAATAAACATGTTATATGCCGATGATTATCCGCCAACAGTAGTATGTGATAATTTTTAAATTTGATAAAAAATTTGTTGGCACCCTACCAAAAAGTGATGGTCGTCTTATATTCGGGCCAGTACATTATTTATTTATTAATTTATTACACACCTTCAGGAAAACTAAGAAGTGATTGTAGTGACTTTTGTGTATTTACAACACTTCGTCAGGGAATGAAAGAAGCAAAAGGTAGAATATATTTATCTGCACAGAAATATATTAAAGTTATTTACAAAGTGTATAAAAGCACATTCTAGAATGTTCCTTTCACTTATGTCTGCTTTTTAATAGAATTTTTTAACTTTCCCAATTAGTACTGTAATTATATCTGTACATATGGTTAAGCAACGTATTAAAATTATTCGCGGTTCTACGAGCACATTTCTGCTGTTTTACTCTGACATCGAAAGTTTTTCCAGTTTGATCTACTGTATGTAAACTGAGTTGCATTGTTTACATCCGATAGAATAGACACATCCCATTGCATTATCTCAGCAGTTTTTAATTAAGCAAGATTTAATAGTACTTTTATTATTAAAAAATACGTTAATTCCGTTTGTTTTAAGTAAGGTCAGAACTTTCAGGTGTTTAAAGATGGTAAGAATATCTGTATAATTAAATTTATTTTAAATGACGCTTCCATACCACTTTTTTAAGCTTTGCTGAAACAGTTTTCTAGAAATGAAACAGGATAATTATTAGGTTTCCCCTATTAGTTTTCATATTATTGCAGAACTCGGGTGTTGTAAATACTTGAAAGGCCTTGGAACTGTTTTTATTTTCCTCTTGTGGGTGTGGATGTAGGCTTTGTCTTGGCCGATGTTGAAACACAACTTCCCGTCGATCAACGAAATTCACGCTTTTCTCTTTTATTTCTGTCATTTTGACTTTGCAGTATTTGTATCTTTCAACCTTTCAACTGTTCCTTGCGATGAGTCCCCATTTCACGAAGGTCAGGCTTGTTGCCCCTCCTCTTATTTATCTTGTACGGATACATTTGCAGATCTTGGTGTATGAGTCTTCTCACAGTAGTATGTGATGTTCCCACTAACTGGCAAAGTCGGCGTGTTCACTTTCTTGGTGAAATTTACAATTCTTGTCTGAATCGTGTCAGGTGTTCTTACTGTAGAGTTCTGTCCACTGTGGCTTCTGACCTGGTCATTAACACTCCCTGCATGTCTGAACTTATCCATTGTCCGCTGTGGGTTAGAAAAATTGGCCGACATGGTCAGAATCCTGTTCAGAAAACTTTTTGATGTGTTCCTTACATCACCTGAAAATAGAGAAAATATTTATTACTTTAAAAGTGGCAGCCATTTTAAAAGTAGTACATACACACACACACACACACACACACACACATATATATATATATATTATATATATATATATATATCCCCAAGTAGCACCGATAAAGAGCCACTTTTTTACCCATTAATTCCGATTTTTTCAAATCGGTTGAACTTTCTTATAGAAGATACTTTTTTGAGGTTAAGTTCAGTTAGGCTAACCTAAGGCAACGTAGCCTAAGACAAATCACTGGGTGTGTAAAAGTCTGAGGTAGCATGAAGTACGACTTACTTGATTTCGAGTTTTTTAATGAAAGTTAAAAAAAAGTAATCATTTTATACGGTAAAAAAGCTGTTGCTCTGAACTTTTTAAGGAATTTACTCCCCCCCGCCCCCAACACCTTAATGCAAGGGTAAGTGATTAAAAGATGTTAATTGTAACAAATATGACCCATAAGAGTTACTAAGTATAAAATGAGCACGGATGAAAGCTAGCGCAAAGGATGGCCAGATATGGGCATTTATGACTATATATACACACCTTACCTTACAACCTTACAAAGGTTTCGCGCGATGATTTCTCATTTTGCGAAGGTCAAACTTGTCACCCCTCATCTCGAGTTGGCCTGGTGAAGTAGTGAGTTGGATTCTTGCGCTCTCCACCTCCCGGCTCATTGGGGATTGTTCTGAGCCAGGCGTCTAGTCTTCTTTTGAAGATTTCCACTGCAACTCCCAATATATATAATTTGTGTGAGTTTGAACGACAGTTCAGGATCGACCTGCGGTCGACCCCTCTGCAACATTCTGCCTCATTTGCGGGATTTGGTAAAGGAGGAAATTGCTGTCTGATCTCCTCCTGCCCTCGTAGCCAGCCACGCATGGCTGGTCAGGGACTTTGCACAGGAATCTGTCCAGCTGGTTCTTGAAGTTATTCAGGTCGCTATGCTGGAGATTCCTTACTTCTCTCGGTAGGGCATTGAAAAGCTTTGGGCCTCGTATTCTGAGGAATTTTCCATCCTCGTTTTCATGACCCCCTGTCCCACAGCAGCTGGGACTGTACAGAATCTGCCTCTTCTGTCATTCCAGTGTGTTTCTATTTCATTTCTAAGGTTAGGGACAAAGTCCAAGTATTTTCCATATGTATATTATTGTGTACCGCTCGCGCCTTCTTTCGAGAGAGTAGAGTTTCAGGGATTGTAGTCGAGACCAGTAGTCTTCACCTTCTGTTTCTTCTATCTTGGACGTAAAAGTCCTTTGTATAGCTTGAATGTTCGCAATGTCTCGTTTTCTGTATGGGCTTGTGAGTAGTGAGCAATACTCAATTATATGTAGAACTAGGCTCTTCTATAATTTGAGCATGATGTTTGCTTTAAAGCTGCGGAAGCTCCTCCAGATGATTCCCATTATTTTTCTAACCGTTGTAATTTTCATGTTATAGTGCTCTCTGAATTCTGCATCCGACGACATTATTACTCCCAGATCCCTGACTTGTAGATTTGGTGTTATCTATTTGTCTTGCAGAGTTTTGTACCTTTTATTCTGCAGCTCCTTGTTATTACCATATCTTAGAAGTTGGAATTTTTCTTCGTTGAGCTTCATTTTGTTGTCTTCTGCCCACTGGAATAATGTTTGAATGTCGTTTTGTAATTTTCTTATGTCACGTTCATTCAGTATTTCCTTACATATTTTTGTGTCATCTGCGAAACATGATACACTCCTGTCCTTAATATCTGCATCAATATCTATGAACAGCAAGGGAGCTAATACTGTCCTTTGTGGGACAGAGCTCACGACTTCCGAGACTTCCGATTTAACTCCGTTTACCACCACTTTTTGTGTTATTTGCTTCAAGAAATTAAATATCCATGTTCCTAGCTTTCCAGTAATTCCAGTATTCTGAAGTTTGTGTGCTGTGATTCCATGGTCACATTTATCGAAGGCTTCAACAAAGTCCATATATATTACATCTATGTTTTGTCCTCGACACAATGTTTCCAATATTTTCTCCTGGTGGTTTAGTAGCTGTGATAGGCATGATCTTCCAGCCCTGAAGCCATGTTGATTTGGGTTGTGTAGGTCTTTTTCTTGTAGGTACGAGGTAGTTTTGCCTCTGATTACACAGGCCTGCGAATGAGAACTTTGTAAGAGTTGTTTTCTTACTAATAACTGATTTTATATAATTCAACTACGCTGATTTCGAATAAGGTGTCCATTTTTTCTATCACGTAAGGATTTTCTGCAAACTGAAAGGGAAAAAACATCATAAATAAATATTATTTATTTCAATTTACATTAAGTATCGTACCTATTTCGTTTTGGTATACTAATTACAAATGTAAACAACCTAAAAAGAAAGAAGACTTAACGTCAATTACATATTCATCTTTATTCATTCTGTTTTCTTGTGAGATCTATGCCTTTTAGTCTCGAATGTACGCGCTGTTCCTTTTCTTTTATGTAATAATTCTGGAATATCCCGTTTCAACATCCAGCAGTTATCATCCATCATGCTGATGTCCCACTTTCCCTGATATCTCTTCATTTCTTTGATGTCTTAGTGAAACCGTTCTCCTTGTTCTTCGCTGAGTGCGCCGAGATTCTCAGGGAAGTAATCCAAGTGTGAATGTAAGAAATGTAATTTTAAACTCATATTACAACCCAACTCTTTAAACTTATTTAGCATGTTGTTCACAATGTTTTGGTAATTTGGGTCCTTGTTGTTCCACAAAAATTTGCTGATAACATCCTTAAAAGCAATCCACGCTTCTTTTTCAAGATTGTTCATTGTTCTTTCAGAGTGTTTATCCAAAGTAAGTTTTCTAATCTGGAGACCAACGAAAATTCCTTCTTTCAATTTTGCTTCCGAAAGAGTTGGGAATTTACCACACAGATACTTAAAACAATCTCCATCTTCGTCCAAGGCCTTAATATATTGCTTCATCAAGCCTAATTTTATGTGAAGCGGATGTAAAAGGACTTTCTTCGTGTCAACCAAACTTTCACGTTGAATGTTGACTCTGCGTGGCCATTCCTTTCTTATCCAGTGCTGAGTTCTTGCTCGGCTATCCCATTCACACAAAAAAATGGAAACTTCGTATAACCTGGTTGTTGACCTAACAACATACAAATCACTTTTAAGTCTCCGCAAAGTAGCCAACCGTGTTCTTTGTACTTAACCTTAGCGAGAAGAAGCTCAAGATTTTCGTACGTTTCCTTCAAGTGAACCGAATGAGCCACAGGAACGGATGCATACAAGTTACCGTTGTGAAGGAGGACGCCTTTTAGACTTCTTTTGGAGGAATCAATGAAAAGTCTCCACTCATTTGGGTCATAGACTGCAGCGTCTAGCTTAAGTATTATAGTTCCGAAACATTGTTGCAATATACCAGCTAATTTTCTTGAGAAAAATATTGGATGAATTCTTTTTCTCGGTTTCTGTACCAGTAAAATGACGTCCCGGGAGAAAGCAAGTTCTTTGCACGAAGTCTGGATCCCAAAATCTCTGAAGAATCCTTCGGGATTTCTTTTCATTTTTAGTATTGTTGCCTTGCACGTTCCATGAACAAAAATAGCAGTCATTGCTGTGATTTCTAGGCTCACGCCAGACCAATGGAATCCCAAAAGGTAAAGAATCCTTTTTACCTTTACTCCACAGTCTAAGTTGTTCAACACAAACACTGCAAACTTTATGTGGAGCCCATGATTTGTCTTGATCCCCAAGTTTCATTCCGAAGTACGCATAGTATGTTTTCTTGACGAAGTCTGTAATATCTCGTCTTTGTTTTTTTCACAGTAAATTTTCCACAAATATAACAAAAAATGTTTTGGCTATTTACACACCCTTTGGTTGCCATAGCGACAAATAAACAAATTTCAAAATAAATAAACAAATTTCAAAAGAGAAATATAGTCAATAACTTATATACTAGCGGTGCGTTTCTCAAATGTTTTAGAAGACGCTATGACGTCACTTCTGCTCTGGAAGCATTTATAGGCAGTAGTTTTTAATCAAAATTTAATCGAGTCAATTTTAATGAAAATTACTTACATATGTAATAGGAAATACGACATTTTGTGAAAAATCTGTACGTGATGGTGAAAAATGAATATTATTTTCGGAATCAGCATGCAAAAATTACTATATGTGATAAAATATTTCGGACAACAAAACCATCACAGGCCTGTGTTATACGTTCAAAGCACTTTATAAGGTGTGGGATGAGAGCCACTAGCCGATAATTCTTGGGCATTGCTCTGTTACCACCTTTAAATAGTGGGTCAATGTTCTCGTTTTTTAAGGGGAGTGGAATTTGTCTTGTGTCGAGTGATTTCCTCCATAATAAGTATAGCGGTTCGGCAATACTCTCTTTACATTTCTTCAGAAACGTAGCACTCCATGTGTCTGGCCCTGGCGCTGAATTATCTCGCATCTGTGATAAAGCCTTCATTACATCTTCCGTGAACTCGAAGTCCATTAATAGGTTTGTGCCGAAACTTGTTCTTGGTTGATTTGTATCTATGTCGAAAAATTCGTCTGAGTTTTCCACTTCCATCTCGGACTTAGGGGTGCTAAACACAGAGTTAAATTGTTCCCTAACCAGTTCGCTTATTTTTTTCGGGTCATTTGTGTGTTTGGCCTCCCCGTCTATCAACGGACCAATATTCTCCTTACACTGCATTTTCCTTTTCGCAAACGTATAGAAGTATTTTGGGTTAATTTTTATGTTTTCTGCTACCTTGTTTTCCTCCTCGTTTGTCTTATGTATGAATGTTTGTTTTAGGTCCATTTCTATTTCGCCAAGTTTCCTCTCTAGTTTGAGTCTCTTTGCATCAGTTCTGCATCTGTGGAGATGTTTTACGGTTTGTCTTCGTTGCCTGAATAGTGTCCCGATTTTCCTCTCGAGCTTGCTACGTTTTCTTTTATGTCTCTCTGGAATATGTTTCAGTATTATAGGTCTGGTTTCAGTCTCTATTATACATAGTATTTCTTGTGGAGTCTTCTCGTGAAGTAGCAATTCCCAATTTACTTCCTTTAAATCTTTATTTATGTTTTCCCAATTTATTTTCTTTGAATTTATGTTTAAGCCTTCAAATATTCCTCCTGAATCTCTAGGATGCGTTTTCGAACCTCTGGGTGCTAACTTCAGTTGTATATCGATGAGATTATGGTTGGAGAACTTTGTGTGCGTTACTTTTTTATTTATTATTATCTCGTTGTTATTTGTCAAGATTAAATCCAAAACGTTCTCTTTTCTCGTGGTTTTACAGGTTTCCTGGGTAAGGGCGTAATATTCCATAATATCTACAGATCTACAGATCTACAGATCTACAGAAGCTAAGGCTAACAAAGACCCTAAGATCCACTCTAAGGCTAGCCCGAGAGAAAGGAAAGAGTAGGGGGTTAAGAGAAGAGAAGAGAATAAGGGGTTAAGTAAGGAGCAACACCTATCATTCGTGGGTTAACATTCATTCAGAAAAAGAGGAAAAGTGTCTCACCATCATCATCCGCCGGCCACTGCCGACAAGTCAGAAAAATAGTCGGAGAGAATAGGAGAGGGGTGAAAGATGAAAAGAAGTAAAATAAGAACGCTTACAAACCATGCAAATACAGTCTTAACTCACTGTCATACCATGCAAACTACAAACATGCAAGAAAAGAGTTAGAGACATGTAAAGTAAGGAAAAAAAAAAAAAAAAAAAAGTAGGTAAAGTTAAACAAAAAGTGGGTTAGTTTACGCTATGAGCTACATCTACATTCGTGTTAGTCTAATTTTTTTTTTTTTTTTTTTTTTAATAAT
Source organism: Bathynomus jamesi (assembly GCA_023014485.1). NCBI lineage: Eukaryota > Metazoa > Arthropoda > Malacostraca > Isopoda > Cirolanidae > Bathynomus > Bathynomus jamesi. Next base: position 396,545 of record JAJOZX010002734.1, read on the forward strand.
TTTATGAATGGGAAATTAAAATCTCCAAAAATTAAAATATTTGTTGCTGGAGTTTCAAGTAATTTTAATGTTTTCTATCTCATTTGTAGCAAATTGGAATTCACTTTTTGTGGTGTTTGGTGGTTTGTAGATGTTCATAATGGTTAGGTTCAGTTCTTTAACTTCGACTGTGCTGTTTGATTTGTTTACCTTCACTTCACATGTGTATGTGTTTTTCACGTAGATGCAACACCCTCCCCCTCGTCTAGCCACTCTATCTGCTCTGTGTACTGTATGTTATAGAGTAGCAATGCTATTTCCGTATCCTCGATGCAGTTTTCACAGCCTTTTTCGCATTTATGCAAGTGTGTTTCCGTTAGGCATATGATATCTATGCTGGCTTCGGTTGCTAAATTCTGTAAGTATTGTAATTTGCAGCCTGCATGGTCCGTGTAGAGGCCTTGAATATTTGTGTAAAAAATTTATCGGGTTTCTAATTTCCGGGTTAAGTTTTCCTATATACTGGTCGTTTCTCAGGTCGATGTCGATTCCTGTTTGGTGTATTGGTTTGGCCGCTGCATTTGGGAGAATTGGGGTTGCAGCCCTTGATATCACCCTGGTTGTTGTATTATCGGTGGGTGGTGTTGGATAGAGGAATGATGTATGTAATGGTGTGGTGCATATACCTGCGGAGTCCTGTCCTTTCTTGTTAGCAGGTCAAGCTTTGCCTTTATCGTTCTCATCTCCTCTAAAAAATTTGTTTCCTTGCTCCTGTTGTTACTTCTAATTCGGATAAGGTCTGTTCTTCCCCGTTCTCTTCTTTGGGTACCCTTTATGTGAAAATATGGGCGCTCTATATTTAGGCATTTTCTCTCTGTCAGTGACTGTCTGCATTTAGGAGGGTGGAAAAAGTGGCAGTTTTGTCCGTATCTGCATTTTCCATTCCTCATCATATCGAAGCATTCTTTTGAGTGACTGTACCTGCAGTTTGATCCATATATGCACGACCCTGTTTTATAGTATTCGCATATGGCCCGTCGTTTAATCTCCTTACGAGCCCGATGTGATTCGATTTCTTCTGTTCCGCCACCACTTCTTCCCTACTCGGTGTTTTTTTGTCTTCGGCGAGTTTTCATTAGTGTTCCGGGTATCTTTCTCTTTCTCCTTTGTGTTCCTGGTATCCCTCTCTCTCTCTTTTGTGTTCCTGTTATATCTCTCTTTGGCAGGTGGTATTTCATGAATTTCACAATTAAACACGTAAAATGAATATATGATACAAACCACAAGTTAAAAGAGAAATGATTCCAAAGCCTTTCGTGTATTCAGAAGCACACTTCATCAGGGAATGAAGGGAGAAGACGAGATGACGAAAATATATACATATGTACAATGGGACATAAAAATAAAAAGATTAGCACATGATTAACAAGAGTTGATTAAAGGCAAAAGGTATTTTAACAGGATATTGTCAGTTTTATACATTCCCGCACTGTTATTGAAATTATTTTTAAAATGGATAAATGCACATTCTAGAATATTCCTATCAATTATATCTGTTTTTTTAACGAGCGCTTTAGAACTATCCCACTTGATACTATGATTACAGCTATACATATGGTTAAACAATGCATTAGAATTATTTGCTGTTCTACACGTATATTTATACCTTTGGTTAGCTTCCGCCCGAATTGTTCATTATGACGAAGGCCGAGCTTTTCACTCCACCTTAGACCTCCAGTTTAACGTGGAATCCGAACCACGCTCCATCAGCAGCCCAGCGTCTTAGACACTAGGCCACCCAGGGTACCCATTTATCTACCAACCACTTTCTTTATTGTGTGGAAGGATGAACAGCTGAGTTTTGCTGCGCGCCGGCTGCTGTCACCGGGTTTCGATCCCGGGGCCGATGGATTCGTAGTCAGCGACGCTAACCATTACACCGTCGAGTGCATTTCTGCTGTTTTACCCAAATATCTAACGTTTTTCCGTTTGGCCTATACATACTGAGTTACATGGTGTACATCCGATCGAATACACACAGCCAACCGCATTATTCGGACTATTAGATTGTAAATTTCAGTTTGAAAATAAGTTTTATGCTATGTCGTGTGGATTGGCAATGGAAAATCTCCTCTCACCAGTATTAGCTAATTTATATGTGGAATTTTTTTTGAAAGCAGAATTTTGCCTACTATTGTTAATTTTAACCTTGTTTAGTACTGGTATATAAATGATATTTTATGCCTTTGGCCTAACAATTTGGATGTTGACTTATTTCTTGGTAGGCTCAACATTTTAATCCCATCTATTAAGTTCACTGTTGAAAAAGAAAATGATGGAAGCTTCTTATCTTTTCTGGATCTAAAAGTTCGGAGATGCTTGAATTAGTTCAAATTTGAAGTTTTTCGTAAGCCTATTAATAGTAACTCTTTGTGCATTTTTATTCTGACCATCACCCCTCGATAAAATCTTCTATTTTCTCTGCTATTTTTCTTAGAACATTGAGAGTTGTCAGTCATGAATTTTTAGATTCCGAGTTATGCAATATCATGAATATTGGTACTAAATTATGTTATCCTATTTCACTTCTAGATAACTGCCTTAGGAAAGCTAAGAATAGGTATTATAATAATGTAAGTATTAGGCTAACTGTTAAGGAATTTGAGCATAAAAATGTCCTTAGCCTACCTTACTATGCTAGTTTTTTTATGTATTTGCTTTTTATTCTTAGTTTTAATGATATTTTAATGCTTAGTACGAACGTAAATCAATGATAACAATTTCATACATCAATTTCATACATGAAACCTAATATTGTGCTTATTTTTTTTCAGTTGAGGTATTTTACTATTTTTCAATGGAAATCCTGACAATAAAGATTATGTCCCAACCACTATTAAAGTATCAATTACACTACAACATTACACGCATTGATTAATTATCATAGTAGGATCAATCAGTAGCAGCCTGGCAGGTTTACCAGCGCACCATCCTATTCCTCACCACTCCAGAACAAACGAATGTCAAATGCATACCTAACTCGTACTGAACGGGTTGCAAACAAGCAGGCCAGCAGCTAGCCTATGCTGCATCGCATCTGAAATCTACGAATTGTTTTCGTTATTATCACTATTATTTAGAAGAAAATAATAAAGAAGGTCGTTTCATAATTTTGAGTGTAAACATAGGTAGTTTCTTTCTTGTAAAAGTTAGTATAATGCTTAAATAAAATAATGTGAAAGATAAAATAATTTTATTACAATCAAACACTAACGAACCAAAAACCATTGAAACCAAATAAACCATGTTTTTTGTTTTTGTTTTTAAACCTTTTTTTTTTTTTTTTTAATAACCATGGTTTCCTTCCCCCCTGTACACAATATAACTCAGTATATATAGGCCAAATGGAAAAAACATTAGATAGTACGGTAAAACAGCATAAATATGCGTGTAGAACAGCAAATAATTCTAATGCATTGTTTAACCATATGTATAGATGTCATCATAGTATCAAGTGGGATAGTTCTAAAGCGCTCGTTAAAAATAGATATAATTGAAAGGAATATTCTAGAATGTGCATTTATCCATTTTAAAAATAATTTCAATAACAGTGCGGGAATGTATAAAATTTACAATATCCTGTTAAAATACCCTTTGCCTTTAATCAAATCGTGTTAATCATGTGCTAATCTTTTTATTTTCCTGTCCCGTTGTACATATGTATATATTTTCGTCATCTCGCCTTCTCTCTTCATTCCCTGACGAGGTGTACTTCTGAATACACGGAAGCCCTTGGAATCATTTTTCTTTTTCCTTCTCGGTTTATATATATATATATATATATATATATATATATATATATATATATATATATGGAATACACAGACCTGATGTGCATGGAACAAGAAACTCTTCTGGGATAATTAAATCCACAAGGGTATTTGCCATTTACCATTACTTATTTGGACAAAAGATTTTCTTTTTTTTATGATGGAAGCCCAAAGTGGGCAACGGGTCACTGGCAAAGAGGCCCCAAAATATAGCTTCCCTCCCTCACCAGCTATCTGCTAAGCAGATAGGACCCAGCTTTGGGACAGGGTCTACGGTTTAAAGCTAACCTAGACAGCTACAATCACAAAACTCGTTGCATTTACGTCAGATTGAATTCACATCAAAGGAAAAGGGTAACTATTGTATTTTTAGCCAAAATCCAAAACTTAAACTCAATCAGCAACTTTGAGCGTCCACTTTCAAGGCACTTAACACGTCTGTTTAATGTGATACAACTCAGAATGTCCCCTGAGATAACTTTTACGAAGTTCACAAGACTAATGTGCATGGAACCATTGCTTATTTGGACTCTTGTAGATTTAATTATCCCAGAAGAGTTACTTGTTCCATGCACATTAGGTCTGTGTATTCCGTAAAAGTTATCTCAGGGAGTTATTAATTTTTATTTAATATTGTGGCATTAATAATAATAATATAAACGAAAATACTAACTAGAGCTTCTCTTCCCTTCTTCAGAATTATTTATTAGAAATTCTTCTTATTACGAAAATAGAAAGATTCCTTATTAAAACGCTCCCTAATTAAGCCAAGAAGACCTAGAAAAAACTGAGCAGTAATACAAAAAAAACTGCAGAAGGATTGAATGATCAAACCTAACCTATACTTTCGCCGAGTGTGGGCCCTTTTGCTCATTTAGTGAGTCGAAGATTTTTAGTCCTATTTTTTTCTTATCTGAGAAATGGATATCTACTGGTGTGAATAAATAAAACTTCATTTTATTTCCTGACCTGAAATAAGTTTTGTCTTCGACAAATATAGATAGATTAGATAGATACATGGGTAAATAGATAGATTAAATAGATACATGGGTAAACAGATAGATTAAATAGATATTAGTAAATAAACATGACAACCATTTTTAAGTGCACGTCCATTTAGTAAATTTCCGAGCGTGCCTCACCTTCAGTAGGGTCGTTTATTTGCTGTTCCCATATAAATGCAGATTCGTTTCCTTTATGGAGTTTAAAACTCTTCCCCCGTCGCTTAACGTCCCCCCTTCCACCCCTTAAAAAAAAAAGTTGAAAATCGTCAGTGGGCACGAATTGGTTTCATGCAATTTCACGCGTCCCGAGCAAACAAATTAAAACAATAAAAACACGGGCCAGATCTGCCGCGTTCACGGAGGTAAGTGGAGGACAAATACTGGCCCCCTTCTTTCTTTCTTTTTTTCATTTAGATTCATTTGCATCGATGAATGAACGAGTTCGCGTTGTCCCGTTGTATTCATGCGCTCAGCACGAAGGTTTATGGTAGGTCTGATACCGGCATACTTGAAACTATTGTACGTCGTTTGTGTATTTTAAGTTGCGTGTATAAAAGAGTAATAACGTACTTAAAGTAAGTGATATTGAGAGTGGGTAGTTCCCCTTTTCGTTTCCCGTTTTCATTTAGTTTTGGGTCTTTGCTTCCCGATTTAGTTTCGCTTTCCGTTTTTGCTTCCCGTTTTTTTGTTTTCGCTTCACATTTTCAGTTTTCGTTGCACGTTTTCGCTTCTCGGTACGATATCGTTTACGTTTTCTTGCGCGGATATTTTGCATATTTTATGTTGTAGGGAATATTAGTACCGCCTTTAAATGTACAACTACTTTTTTTTTTTTTACAATTACTGAAGCGGCTCCTTGTAGTATAGGGTACGTTTTATAACGTTGTGAGGATTTTTTCCTTATTCTGCATATAGAAAGCATTTCAAGTGTTTTAGTTTTTGGTAGCGTATAAAATTTAAGAGGCTCTTTATACTGAAAAATAAATAACATCCGAATCACAAATTACAAAGTTAGTTATCAGTTTATTTGAAGCAAAAATTAAGCTTGTGGGTTGATGGGAAGTCCAACAATCAGCAACACTGGATAGCAGAAATTTACATTGAAAGGTGATGACTGGACAGAGACTATTATTATTAAATCATATATTCGCCTTTGTCCCGTCCTTCCTGCACACACACACACACACAAACACAAACACACACACACACACACACATATATATATATATATATATATATATATATATGCTGCAAACCCACAAGGAAAAAGAAAAACGATTCCAAGGCCTTTCGTGTATTCAAAGCTAATTGTTTTGCTTTCCTGCACATTGTATATATTTATGGGCATCTCGCCTTTTATCTTCATTCCCTGACGAGGTGTAGCTTTGAATACACGAAAGGCCTTGGAATCGTTTTTCTTTTTCCTTGTGGGTTTGCAGCATTCATTCATTTCACGTGTTTTATTGTGAAATTCATCCCATATATATATATATATATAATATATATATAATAATCAGGAGATGAATTGAAAGAGAAAAAAAATAGATTGGAAACTAAAGGTGTAGAGCTGAACGTCAGCAATATCAGTTGTTCATGGTGATGGACATATAAAATTATTGCTTTTCCTTTTATCATACCAGCACCGCGGGGACAAGAAGTTATTGAATATCTCGACGTAAAAGCTGGTGTAGATGAATGCCGTATGTACTGTAAGGCTAAGTACTTTTTAGTAATTACATTTACACGGGGAAGACCCTTATTCGGTAGCGTGGCCGAGCGGTTTAAGCCACCAGTCTCTTCGGGGGGCGTGGGCTCGAATCCCACTCCTACCAGGTTGTTTTTGCTTGTGGTTGATCCCAAGCCGATTCTAACATTTGGTTGAAGAAGTCAAAAGTAACAAAAGCAAAGTACAGGGTGTCCGAGAAAGGTCTGAAATAAAATAAAAATTCTTATCTCTTAAACAGATTGACTTAAGTACGAAAAGCTTCGCGACATCCAGTAACTAGACTCGTGAAGTTTGTATTAATTATATATGTAAGTTTAATTAATTATTAATTAATTATCACGAATGTGTTTAAGATCTCGTCAAACTTTAATCTTTAACCATATCTATGGAAGTATTGTTTACTACTTCAGGCAGAAGTTCGCTGTTTTGCATAACAAAAATTGCCACAAGTACTTTTCTATCTTTTTGTTAATGTAAAATAATTTAAATAATTAAAATAATAAATTTTTACGTGTTTTCTCTGTTTTACTAAATATATCCTTTTGAACGGGGCTAATTTCTTTCGGATAATTCTTGAATAAAAGAAGGTTGTCGCTTTTAAAAAGATTCTAAGCTTTCATCCATTATATCGGACATCGTAAGAGAACGAAGTTCTTTTGATGAAAAATACATATAAATATTATTTTTAAAAATTACAGGTTCAAAAGTTTTGAGTTATTTTTAGAAAATTATTTTAAATTCAGCGTTAAACAAACGAACAAAAACAAAAACAATAGAATGGTTTAAATTAAGGTGAAGCAAGAAAAAAGAAATTGTAATTTATATCAATGAAAATAGAAAGAAAGTTATTAATTTCATTGAACTTTATATTAATATCTGGTTTTTTATCCTTTATGAAGAGAGACGCGGTTATTCGCAAAGTAAAAGAAAGTCCATTGATCTAAATACAATTTTAAAGCTATTTTTCATGATGATGGTTGGTGTTATGCCGTATTCACATGAGAAATGTGCGTTAATTTTGCTTGGTTTATACTTGAATTTTGAATTGAATAACCTGTATTGATAAAATAAATACAATTATAATTTTTGTTTTTGTTTTAACATAAATAATTGTGAAATTCGACTATTTATTTTAATTAATTTGGCTATTAAGCTTTAGGCTTTACTAAACTCTTAATTAAAAATAAAACAGAGTTGTTATTATTAATAATATAAAAATCATGAATAAGAATTATTAATTAGAGTATATATTAATCCTAAGTTATTATTATTGTGGATATAAAACAAATACAAAGTCATTATTAAAGGTATGATACCAATGCTATACAAAGAAATCAATATTAGACATGAGAGATGAACAATAACGAGTAATGTACATTTGATCCTAGGTTTTTATTAGTATTCCATTATTAATCGAGATTTCAATTTGGTTTTAAACGAATTTACATTCACAATATTTTTTATATGAGCATTTAAATCATTACAGATTTTCAATCCAGTGAAAGGGTACTTTTTGAGATGAAGACAATCTAAATTGAGGAATAACACGCTTTGATCTATTTCTGGTCTGATATGAGGGGATTTCTTGATGAGTTGCAAAATATTTATTTGCCCATTGTAAGCTAATGAATGATTTTGTTCTTATATTCGTAAATAAAAATAAAATGTGTCAGTTTGATTACATCTTTGAACTTTAGTAGTTTTAGCTCTTTAAATAATGCACTAGAATGATCATGGAAATCATCAGTATCAGATAATAACGTTATTGCTCGTTTTTTCCTTGTCGAACATTTGGACAATATTATCAACCGTTTATAGTACGTTTGTAGTCGGACATTACAGCTATTATTCATTTTTATATGGTCACTGATAGTTTACTTTAGTTTCTTGTTCTCAAAGGCCATGACTTCTTAAAATAATAAAAGCACGGAATTGAGTAAACAGTATTTACACTGATATGGTTAAAGATAAACTATAGACAAGGTCTTAACACTTTCGTAGTAATTCATTATTAATTACACAAGTCTGCATTTGAAACCAAAGTACGAGATGTTTTACAGTATTTCTATTACGTGATCTTATACAAATTTCCCGTGCTGATTTCAAATTTCACAACCATTTTTATGTATCACGTCAGGGTTTTTCACAAAATATAAGTCAGATATATTCATAGCATGTATTAAACAACTAAATTTCCAAGAGTACAAAATTATAAGGAATACAAAGACAATACATTTCAAAGTAAATTCATCTTTGATACTTAACTGATACATAATAGATCAATCATGATTGATCAGTAGGAGAAAATCGTCGTTTCTTTTTTTGCTCGCCTCTTGTGCTGCATTTCTTCCGAGCCTTCCCGTTTCAGAGACCAGCAGTAGTCTGCCATCATGTTGACATCCCACCTTCCTTGGTATCTTTTTTCCATAGTCTTGATATCCTGGTGGAACCTTTCTCCTTGTTCGTCACTCACACTACCAAAGTTTTCAGGAAAATAGTCCAAATGCGAGTGAAGGAAGTGAACCTTTAGACTCATGTTGCAGCCTAGCTTTTCAAATTTGCTGAGCACTTCATTGATATATATATATATATATATATATATATATAGTATATGGTATCTGCATATAAATATAATGAATAACCCATTCTATGCATATATTGTACACATACAGTATATTGCATAATTGGGTGTGTCTATATACCACTGATACAGAATGGGTGATAGGTATTTGCCAGAAAACTGTACGTGATGAGAAAAAAATGGGTGTTTTTTTTGGACTCAGCACACCTGAATTGATAAAAAACAGTTATGTATGTTGAAACATCAGATATGTTGCATACCTATGTTATTATTAAAGATAAATATGTATTAACAAAAACTTGACTAGCCTAGCTATTAGATCTCGCAAAGCGATTATGCTTAAGTCAATTTTTTAAGAGATAAGAATTTTTATTTTATTTCGCACCATTCTCGGACACCTTTTATCTGCTAGTTTTTAAAATTCTTAGAATTTTATGCACACAGTGCACTTAACATTCGGGACAGGGCGCTAAATTTTTTTTTAATGTGTTCGAAGGTTTGGCAGTCGGAATTATGTTAACCCTGTGTAAGCCTTTCAGTCACAGTAGGACTGTAACGTCCCACCGGCAGTAATAATAATAATAATAATAATAATAATAATAATAATAATAATATATATATATATATATATATATATATATATATCACTAAAATGCAACTTCTCTACAAATACTTATAAATGTTTAAATAGGTTTAGTTTAGTCGTCGGAAAAGGAACCCAAATGTGTGTAATGTAAGTGATTCGTAATTGAAATATTTGGCTTTAACAATAAATCTTGTACTTTTTGGTTTAAAGAAAGAATATTGGTAAGCGAAAAGGAGAGACTGAATTATGTGCACAGGGGTCATGTTATAAATGTGTTTGTTTGACACCTAAACATTTCGTAGGCGTTGTCCATATAGAGTTGATTTGGAAGGATAGTCGTGATTAATATTCAAAGCGAGCATATTGAATTAATGTAGTAAAGCTTAAAGTGAGTGATAGCAGAAACAAACTTAATGGATATATGACAAAATTGACCTAAAAACGAATAACAAATACGATTTTATTGGCAAAATTGACATCATCATCTTTTTTCAAACGTTTTGAATTAGTCGTCCTAATTTTGGGGATAATTACGTGAGTAGAAATGAATTTGGAGAACCAGACTAATTTTGTATATTCTCAAACATTTTATTCACGAATAAAACCCGAATTTATATTCGTGAATTCTTTGTCTGTTGACGATTAAGGTAATTGAGATTTATAGATGAAATACTCTGAGAAAAATATGAGGTACGAAATCGATTGCACATTCGTGACAGATACTTTCATTCTGTTGAGTATCAAGTGCATGTTAACAGCAGGAAAATAAAGATTTAAACGTTAATTGCGATATTTCATGAATAAAAAAAAATATATTAAGGCAATATTCGTGAAATATTTAAGAGTGTACGTTAAACAGTACTTTAGAAAATATCAGAAGCACGCAATTTTCTCTTTCTTCATACTTGCAACACCTTCGAACTGGTTTAGTAATCAATTGATCCACCTCACTGTTAATCACCTTGTGCTTAACAATAATTAATTTGTCTGTCCAGCTAATATTTTAAATAAACAAAAGTAACAAACAGTCTGAAGGTTCTCGACACAAGAATAGGGAGTCTCGGATTCAGTATACAGTATATATATATATTATATATATATATATATATATATATATATATATATATATATATATATATATATGTGTGTGTGTGTGTGTGTGTGTATATATATATATATATATATATATATATATATATATATATATATATATATATACAGGGTGTACATAAAGTCAGGATCTATTTTTGTGAAGCACTTTGAAATTATATGGAATTCAATCATAAAATGATAAAGTGGTAACATTTATTAAATAATTAAGAGTAGGATTCGACGTGACGCCCATCAGTATCCCTGCACAGCTCAAATCGTTCCGCAGCATTTCTAAACACATTCTGGAGCATTTGCGGGGTTATGTTATCTGCAGCAGTTCGTATACGTGTACGTAAGTTTTCAAGACTCGTAATCTTCGTCTGATAGACGTGCGATTTGATAAAGCCCCATGCAAAGAAATCTAAAGGGGTTAAATCTGGTGATCTCGCTGGCCAAGGTCTGTTGCTTCCGCGTCTGATCCAGCGATTTGGAAAACGTCCATTTAGATAATCCTGAACAATTTTGGCATAGTGACAAGGAGCACCATCATGTTGATAGACGACGGTACTAACAATCCTATCCCCGTCGTCTATCAACATGATGGTGCTCCTTGTCACTATGCCAAAATTGTTCAGGATTATCTAAATGGACGTTTTCCAAATCGCTGGATCGGACGCGGAAGCAACAAAAGACCTTGGCCATCGAGATCACCAGATTTAACCCCTTTAGATTTCTTTGCATGGGGCTTTATCAAATCGCACGTCTATCAGACGAAGATTACGAGTCTTGAAAACTTACGTACACGTATACGAACTGCTGCAGATAACATAACCCCGCAAATGCTCCAGAATGTGTTTAGAAATGCTGCGGAACGATTTGAGCTGTGCAGGGATACTGATGGGCGTCACGTCGAATCCTACTCTTAATTATTTAATAAATGTTACCACTTTATCATTTTATGATTGAATTCCATATAATTTCCAAGTGCTTCACAAAAATAGATCCTGACTTTATGTACACCCGGTATATATATATATACACACAGTAGCCGTCAAATGTTGTGGCAGGTTACGCAAACCTGTCACGAAATTTTACATTCCCAGTCATACACCATCCCCGTCAACAGCAGCGCAACATAAAAACATCAAATAACACTCATAAAACATACCTTTTAGTACTTTGTGGTATTTCCTTTCTTCTTAATAACCTCATGTAGCCTATGAGGCAACGAGTCTACAAGTTTCTGCAAATGTTATAATGTTTCAGACCAACAAAGACCCTAGGATCCACTCATGGCTGGTCTACCTAATTGTGTTCGTAATTGTGTATTGTGCATGTCCTCCGTGGTGGCGGAGAGGACCTACAATTTTACGTAGGTTCCGAACCACAAAGCCTTAATTTTACTACCTTAAACTATACCCAATCTATCAACATATGCGTCTAATCGATTTTTAAACATGTTTATAGACGTGCTACTAATTACTTCTACTGGCAAACTATTCCACCTATTTACTATTCATGCGTACAAAAGTTTTTGGCAACAGCTGTCTCAAACCTTCTACTTGTCAACTTAACCCGTTATTTCTAGTCCTATTATATTGAGATATTTCGAAAAAGCTATCTCTATCTACGTTATCGAAGCCATTCATAATTTTGAAAACCTGGATTAGATCATCCCTTAGCCTCCGAGTCTCGAGCGTAGTCAATTTTAACTCCTTAAGCCTATCCTCGTACGACTTCGACCTAAGCGACGGAATCATCTTAGTTGCTCGGCTTTGAACTCTTTCGATTTTGTCTATATCTTTTCGCATATGCGGATTCCAAAATTGGATCGCGTACTCGAAATAGGATCTAACTAATGATTTATAAAGAGGAACAATAATATCGCGCGATTTGTACTCCAAATTCCGAGCTATAAAACCTAACACTTTGTTCGCTTTATTGACCGCTGCTATACTTTGTTTCGCTACTTTTAAATCACCAGTGACTATAACTCCTAAATCTTTTTCCTGATCTACGCTTGCTAACTCCTTCCCTGACATACTATACACAAAATTACTGTTACGCGAACCTATATGTAAAATTTTGCACTTATCGACGTTAAATCTCATTTGCCATGTGACTGACCAATCAATGATTTTATTCAGATCTTCCTGGATTTTACCTCTATCTTCGTCATTAATCGCCCTACCACCCAACTTCGTGTCATCCGCAAACTTAAGAGGTCCGATGCTAGTGTCTCCGAAACACAATACAATTACAATGTGAAACTTGGCATAAAACTTTCAACCGTTAATGTCTCTGCACTAGTGATCACGACCTCTACCAGAGAAGTGATCAGTCTTTCCTTGTGAACAGACGTGTTTTATTGAGTGTCCGGTGTTACCAATTGAATAAGTGGTTTTCGTTGAAGTGTCTTTAAAAAAAATAGTGTTTGGTGCATTCTTAACTAAGTTACTTCGTGTTACTAATCATTCATTAACGAATATATTTCATTTATTGACTTTATTCATTACTATATTATTTGATTAAAGATGCTGATGAACCGGAAATACGATTCGTTGGCGATTCCATTGTTCGAGGGCAGCTCGAGGAACTCTGTGGGAGAAACCCTCGTCGTAGGCGCCGTAACTGCTACCCTGGTGCAAGGGTGGAGGGCATAACTAATAGTGTTGACCATTTTACAGACGGAACCTCTGAGGACACAACGTTTGTTATTCATGTCTGTGCTAATAACGTTTTAAATTCTAGATCGGAAGAGCTGCTCGCTAGGTACAGGGACTTACTAGAGCGACTAAAGAAAATAACTAATAAGATTGTTTTAACAGGTATACTTCCTCGAATTATCCAACGTAGCGATTTCTACAGCAAGGCGACCTATATCGAATAACCTAAAGTCTCTTTGCCAGCAGGAAAGAGTGCATTTTGCGAATTTTTTGAACAGTTTCTACGACAGGAGGGACATGTTCCTTGGAGATGGACTTCATCTTAATGACGTTGGAGCTGCGCGTTTAGAAAGGCTATTTCATAATACTGTCTCTTCTTTTCAGGCTGCCGTAACTCGAACGGCCCCAGCGTAATTTCCTCAAACTTCCGCTCGCGAAGGTGTCGCAATTACCAACAATTTGAAGGTTCTATCCTTAAATGCTCGTAGCCTACGAAATAAAATAAACGAATTTTTTTCCTTAATTGCTTATAAAGACTATGACTTAACTGCGATAAATGAATCATGGCTTAGCACTGGAACACGTGACTTTGTAGGGGGAGTATCAAATTAGAGGTTATAGACTTTTTGTTAAAAACAGAATAGGTAGGCGAGGAGGCGGTGTTATGTTGTATATCAAAGATAATATTGCGAACGTAATAGAAGTAAAGCACACAATTCCAGAACCGATAGATTCGACGAGAGCAGAACTTAAATTGAACGATTTCAAACATGTTGCGGTTGTATATAGGCCCCCTAATCAAACAGCTGATACGGACGAAGCGTTATATCGTGAACTAAAGAGAATAATAGGTAGTGAGCAGGCCTTAATTATGGGTGACTTTAATTGCGCCAACGTGAATTACGATACAATGCAGGGAGACGCGGAAGGTAATCGTTTAGTTGATTTTCTCGAGGATAGCTTTCTTATTCAAAAGGTTGGGGAACCTACGAGGTTCGACCATATTTTAGATTTAGTAATAATTACGGATGATAGGCTAATCACGGATCTTCAAGTAATAGAACCGTTAAGCAATAGCGATCACAATATGGTAGAGTTTGTCCTCTCAGTAAGTCACTCGAAACCAGCTAACTCGACTAAAATTCCTAACTTCCAGCACACGAACTTTTGTAAATTTCGAAATGAATTGTCACACGTCAATTGGGAAAACGTAATGGGGATCTCCAACGCAAAACTAATGTGGGAATCGTTTGAAACAGTATTTAGGACTATAAATGAGGAATGTGTACCGTACAAAATTAAGCGTGCGAAAGTGAACAACAAGCCCTTGTGGGTTACTTCTAGAGCAGGAGACATTATAAAGAGTAGAGATAGTGCTTATAGGCTACATAAGTGCGATAAAGACAATTTGTAGTTACGAAACTACATATCTCTAAGGCGTGAAGCGAAAAGTGTAATAAAAAAGTCCAAGCGCGAATTTGAAATCTCCATAGCTCGTGACGGTAAGGAAAACCCCAAGCTATTCTTTCAATACGTCAACAATAGAAATCCAGTATAAAGTGTCTTGGGGCCGTTGAAAAATGTTAACGGAGAGGTAGTTTCTGAAAAGCAAATAGCAACTTTACTAAACGAATTTTTTACGTCAGTTTTTACTATAGAAGATGTAACGAATATCCCTACGGTCATAGACATAATACCTTTTGATAATGGTAATATTTTGGATAATATTGTGGTTAGTGAAGGGGAGGTAATGCGCTATATTGATAAAATGAAAATGCGTAAATCACCGTGGCCGGATTACATATATCCCATACAACTAAAAGAATTAAAAGATAGCATTGTTGTGCCGCTAACAAAGCTTTTTAATGCGTCTCTTTCTGAGGGGTGCGTACCAGATAATTTCAAGTTAGCAAATGTAACACCTATCTTTAAGAAAGGCGATAAAGATGCGGCGAGAAATTATAGGCCAATTAGTTTAACGTCTGTTGTAGGTAAGCTACTGGAATCAATAATTAGGGATCGTATGGTCGAACACTTAGAATTGCATAACTTGGTTAGAAATACGCAGCACGGTTTTAGGCGAAACAAATCTTGCTTAACTAATCTTTTAGAATTTTTCCAAAGCGTGGTTGACGTTTACGATAGATATCGGGCGGTTGATGTAGTGTATTTAGATTTTCAAAAAGCGTTTGACTCCGTGCCGCACAAAAGACTCATTGAAAAAACTAAGGCTCATGGAATCAGGGGTGTGGTAATAAATTGGATAGAAGAGTGGTTGCAAGGTAGGAAACAGAGCGTGGTCGTTGATGGAATGGAGTCGTGCTGGGCTAATGTAGCGAGCGGCGTTCCTCAGGGTTCTGTATTGGGCCCCTTGCTTTTTCTTATATATATTAACGATTTAGATGTCGGCCTAGTCAGTACAGTTTCAAAGTTTGCGGATGACACGAAGTTGGGTGGTAGAGTGATTAATGACGAAGATAGAGGTAAAATCCAGAAAGATCTGAATAAAATCATTGATTGGTCAGTCATATGGCAAATGAGATTTAACGTTGATAAGTGCATACATATAGGTTCGCGTAACGGTAATTTTGCGTATAGTATGTCAGGGAAGGAGTTAGCAGGCGTAGAGCAGGAAAAAGATTTAGGAGTTATAGTCACTGGTGATTTAAAAGTAGCGAAACAAAGTATAGCAGCGGTTAATAAAGCGAACAAAGTGTTAGGTTTTATAGCTCGGAATTTTGAGTACAAATCGCGCGATATTATTGTTCCTCTTTATAAATCATTAATTAGACCCCATTTGGAGTACGCGATCCAGTTTTGGAATCCGCATATGCGAAAAGATATATACAAAATCGAAAGAGTTCAAAGACGAGAAACTAAGATGATTCCGTCGCTTAGGTTTTAGTCGTAGGAGGATAGGCTTAAGGAGTTAAAATTGACTACACTCGAGACTAGGAGGCTAGAGGGTGATCTAATCCAGGTTTTCAAAATTATGAATGGGTTCGATAACGTAGAGATAGCTTTTTCGAAATATCTCAATATAATAGGACTGGAAATGACAGGTGTAAGTTGATAAGTAGAAGGTTCGAGACGGCAGTTGCCAAAAACTTTTTTACGCATAGAATAGTGAACAGGTGGAATAGTTTGCCGGTGGAAGTAAATAGTAGCACGTCTATAAACATGTTTAAAAATCGATTAGACATATATGTTGATAGATTTAGTATAGTTTAAGGTAGTAAAATTAAGGCTTTGTGGTTCGGAACCCACGTAAAATTGTAGGTCCTCTCCGCCCTCACGGAGGAAATGCACAATACACAATTAGGTATACCAGCCATGAGTGGATCTTAGGGTCTTTGTTGGTCTGAAACATTATAAAATTATAACATTATAACATCTAAATCGTTAGTATATATATATAAGAAAAATCAAGGGGCCCAATACAGAACCCTGATGAACACCGCTCGCTACATTAGCCCAAGACGACTCCGCTCCATCAACGACCACCCTCTGTTTCCTACCTCGCAACCACTCTTCTATCCAATTTATTACTACACCCCTGATTCCATAAGCCTTAGTTTTTCAATGAGTCTTTTGTGCGGTACGGTGTCAAACGCTTTTTAAAAATCTAAATACACTATATGAACCGCCCGATGACTATTGTAAACTTCAACCACGCTTTGAAAAAATTCTAAAAGATTAGTTAAGCAAGATTTGCTTCGCCAAAAACCGTGCTGCGTATTTCTAACCAAGTTATGCAATTCTAAGTGTTCGACTATACCAGTGGTACTCATTGCGCGACACGTGAGCCAAATGCGGCTCGTGATGGCCTAAGTTTCGGTTCTCGATGCATGGAATGAGAGAGAGAGAGAGAGAGAGAGAGAAATCTGGATATATTCAATTTATATAGGATCGTCATCACAAAAGAACAGCTGATGAGCTGTATATATATATATATTATTTAATTTTAACATTTTATATATATATATATGTGTGTGTGTGTGTGTGTGTGTGCTTGTGTGGCTCTCAGTGTGTATGTTCTGAAGAAATGGCTCCCTTAAAAAAAGTAGTGAAAATCACTGGACTATACATCCCTAATTATTGATTCCAGTAGCTTACCTACAACAGACGTTAAACTGATTAGCCTATAATTTTCCGCCGCACCTTTATCGCCTTTCTTAAAGATAGGTGGTACATTTGCTAACTTGAAATTATCTGGTACGCACCCCTCAGAAATAGACGCATTAAAAATCTTTGTCAGCGGCACGACAATGCTTCCTTTTAATTCTTTTTGTTGTATGGGATATATGGAATCCGGCCTCGGCGATTTACGCATTTTCATTTTATCAATATAGCGCATTACCTCCCTTTTACTAACCACAATATTATCCAACGTATTACCATTATCAAAGGGTATTATGTCTATGACTGTAGGGATATTCGTTACATCTTCTATAGTAAAAACTGACGTAAAACATTCGTTTAGCAAGGTAGCCATTTGCTTGTTCTCAGAAACTAGCTCTCCGTTAAAAGGTATTTCCTCCCACACTTTCACTAAGGCTGCTTTCAACTTAGGAACCGAGCTAATGTCAACATCCTGGAATCGTTTTTTCATTATCGACCATAAATTTTCAATAGGATTAAGGTCTGGGCTATTACCAGGCCAGTCTTTAAAGTAATCCAGAGCACACAAATCAAACCACTCTTTCACTTGTTTACTTGTGTGGCAGGGAGCACCATCCTGCATGAATGTCTCTGCATTACACTTGTCAAAATATTCCTCCAGATTGTCATACATGGTAACACCTTTCTCTAAGAAAATTAAATTACCCACTCCATAATAAGAAAAACAACCCCATAGCATAACTGAATCAGGGTGCTTTACAGTCTTCATGGTGTACCGTGGATCGAACCTGTCCGATTTCCGGGGCCATCTCACCTTCCCTCGTTTAGTACCCGACACTGTAAACACTTTCATCTGACCACAAAATGCACCGCACTTTCTCTAAAGGCCAGTCTTTAATTTCCTTAGCAAAACTAATTCGTTTTGCTTTGTGGCGGGCGGTCAAGAGAGGTTTCTTTGTTGCCTTCCTCCTTGGCAGATCGAGATCTCGTGGCGAATAACGCTGCACATTTCTTACGGACACGTTACCCAGTAATGCAGGATAAGTTTCCTTTATTTCACGTGCTGTTTTTGTAGGCGAGGCATTCAGCTGTTTTTTAATAACATTCAAAGTCTTTTTACTACATTTACGTGGCCGTCCAGACTTTGGTAAATTGTGGGTGTCTTATCACCAACTGCCGCCCTGCAGCGCTGAAGCCACCGTTCAACAGTTCTTTGAGCGACTCCCGTCGTTTCCACAATAGCTTTTGCACCAAAACCAGCCTTATGCAGGGCGTATATACGGCTGATAGTATCCTGAGATATAATGCGCTTTGGTGCCATGTCACACAGCGATCACAACAATCTGAAAAATACACTTTTATTTAGACAGAAGCACAGGAATATCGGCCACTAAACAACTCTCCCCCTTCACGCCTGGCTGCACACGGAATGACAGTCTGAGCTCCAAGGTGTTGCTACCGGACAAGGCAAGATGCCAGATTAGCCATATTTATAATTCCACCAATACGGGCTGGCTGGGAAGGGTATGAATGGAAACGTCAAATGTCGTGGCGGGTTTGCGTGACCCGCCACATTTGACGTCTACTGCATATATATCAGACATGGGGTTGATTATGATTATAATCACATAATTACATGATTACGCTATAATCATAATCTAATAAACTATTTTGAAATGCCATAATCATAATCAACATTAGAAAATTCTGTAATCCATGACAGTTATTGATTTGATTTTGAAGAGTGCCAAGGAGAGAATGTGGTGGCATCCAGTAAAGTGATTCCTTGCATCCGAAGACTGAAAGCTGAGTTGCACCTGTTGTCGCAGACATACAAGTCACAGATGCTGACCACTCTCATGAATTCCACTGACAAGAGGCTAAAGATCTATGAAGACAAGGAGACCTTCCAGTTGGCTTCCCTTCTAGACCCACACTTCAAGCTGGACTGGTGTACTGTAGAGTAGATAAGGTCCCTCAGTCCCTGCCATGACAGCCCTTCTTACTTCAAAAGTCGCAGAACTTGCCCTTTCCGTATCCACTTATTCTAAGACCTCTGAACCAGAACCACCAAAGAAAAAGTGCAAGCTTTTCCGATTTATGGCCCTATCCAGCAGCCCTACACCCGCACCATCAATCCCATCCCAAATTGACTCTCACTCGTGCCAACCAACATCTAGAGATGAAACTGATCCCCTTCTCTACTTCAGCTCCAGCAGAGAGACTTTTCTCCACTGCAGGTAAAGTGTTCCGGCTGGAGCGCTGCAGATTGTTAGATGCCCGTTTTGAGGAGCTTATGTTTCTCAAATGTAATAAGCACGGTAGTAGTAATAGTAGTAGCAGCATACCAACTGAATCTGATTAGACTGTAGATTTGCATTTAAATATTATTGTGATTGACTGATTGTAGTGTTGCAGCAGATGTAGTTACTAGTGAAAAGTTTTGAATTAATAAGGTGTTATTTAACATTACTAGTAACTCCATAATCATAATGAAGCATGGTAATCATAAACAATCATAATCAAGATTTGTTAAGCCCTGTAATCATAATTATAATCATAATCAAGATTGTTCAAGGCCCATAGGGGCCATTCAAAAACCACGTGGTCCTTAAAGGGGGAAGGGGGTTCCTTATTTGATCACCAAGGGCCACAGGGGGGAGGGGGGGGTCTTGACGTTTAACCACGTGGCCAGTACTAAGCATTAAAATATCCTGTTTATAATATTATCATATTATATAAATATATATATTTTTTTTTCGTAAACTCCAGAAAATTCCAGAAGACTCGAATCTTTATAAACCCAAATTCGGTGTACCTTTATTTCGGAAAATTCTAGAAGATTCGAATCTTTAACGTTCATAAAATACAAATTCGCCATACTTTTAATTTGATTATTTTTAATTTGCTTTATTTTAATTTGCATTTTAATTTACATACGATTAGGAAGGGTTGGGGGTGACATCAGAAGACCACGTGGTTTTGGAGGGGGTTTAAGTCATTGGCCACAAATAACCACAAAGGGGGGGACAGATTTAAAAACCACCCGAAAAAGGACCACGTGGTTTTTGAATGACCCCATAATTATGAGTATAATCATAATAAAGATTTTTCAAGACCATAATCATGATTATAATCATAATCAAGATTATTTCTAGACCCATAATCAAGATTTTTTCAAGGCCATCAATCATAATCAAAATCATAATCAAAATTTTGCCAGACCTGTAATCATAACCATAATCAAATCAAATTTTGTAATCAACCCTATGTCTGATATATATATATAATATATATATATATATATATATATATATATATATATATGTTGCAAACCCACAAGGAAAAAGAAAAACGATTCCAAGGCCTTTCGTGTATTCAAAGCTACACCTCGTCAGGGAATGACGAGGTGTAGCTTTGAATACACGAAAGGCCTTGGAATCGTTTTTCTTTTTCCTTGTGGATTTGCAGCATTTATTCATTTCATGTGTTTTATTGTGAAATTCATCCCATATATATATATATATATATATATATATATATATATATATATATATATATGGGATGAATTTCACAATTAGACACGTGAAATGAATGAATGATGCAAATCTGCAAGGAAAAAGAAAAATGATTCCAAGGCCTGAATACACGAAAGGCCTTGGAATCCTTTTTCTTTTTCCTTGTGGGTTTGCATCATATATATATATATATATATATATATATATATATATATATATATATATATATATACACATACACTTTATGATACTTTATGAGGGTTTGAACGACGGTTCAGGGTCGACTTGAGGTCGACCCCTCTGCAGCATTCCGCTTCATTTGCTGGATTTGGTGGAGGAGGGAATTACTTTCCGCTCTCTTCCTGTACTCGGAGCTAGCCATACATGGCTGGTCAGTGACCTTGCACAGGAACTTGCCCAGCTGGTTTTCTAAATTAGTCACGTTGGTGTGCTGGAGGTTCCTCAGTTTTTGGGCAGGACATTAAAATGTTTTGGGCCTCATATTCCGAGGGTATTTTCCATCTTCGTTTGCATGGCCCCCTATCCCACCGTAGCTGCGGCAGTACAAAATCTACCTCTTCTCTCATTTCAGTGTTTCTATTTCATTTCTAAGGTTAGGGACAAAACCCTCGAGTATTTTCCATATGTATATTATTGTTTACCGCTCGCGCCTTCTTTCCAGGGAATAGAATTTCAGGAATTGCAGTCAAGACCAGTAGTCTTCACCTTTCGTTTCCTCTATTTTATAGACTTGAAAGTCCTTTGCACCGCCTCTATGTTTGCAATGTCTTGTTTTCTGTATGGGCTTGTGAGTACTGAGCAATACTCAATTATTATTCCATAATTTGAGCATGATGTTTGCTTTTCTGCTGTGGAAGCTCCTCCAGATGATTTCCATTATTTTTCTAGCTGTTGTAATTTTAATGTTATAGTGCTCTCTGAATTCTGCATCGGACGACATTATTATTCCAAGATCCCTGACTTGCGGGTTTGGTGTTATTTGTTTGGCTTGCAGAGTTTTGTATCCTTTATTCTGTAGCACCTTGTTATTACCATATCTTAGAAATTGGAGTTTTTCTTCGTTGGACTTCATATTGTTGTCTTCTGCCCACTTGAATAATGTTTCAGTGTCATTTTGTAATTTTTCTTTGTTACCTTAGTTTGACATTTCCTTGCATATCTTTGTGTCATCTGCGAAACATGATACAATACTGTCATTAATATCTGCATCAGTATTCTTAAGTTTGTGTGTTATAATTCCAAGGTCACATTTATCGAAAGCTTTAGCAAAGGCAGTGTATATTACACCTGTTTTGTCCCCGACACAATGTTTCCGATATTTTCTCTTGGTGGTCTAATAGTTGATAGGCATGATCTTCCAATCCTGAAGCCGTGTTGGTTTGGATTGTATAAATTCTTTTCTTGTAGGTAGTAAGTAGTTTTGCCTATAATTTTACGTTCAAAACACTTTATAAGGTGGGCGGTGAGAGCTACTGATCGATAATTCTTAGGCATTGCTCTGTTACCTCTTTTGAATAAGGGGGCAATGTTCGCGTTCATTAATGGAAATGGAATTTGTCCTTTGTTGAGTGATTTTCTCTATAGTAAGTATAGTGGCTTGGCAATACTCTCTTTACATTTCTTCAGAAACGTGGCACTCCATGTGTCTTGCCGTGGTGCCGAATTTTCTTGCATTTGTTATAGAACCTTAATTACATCTTCCGAGAACTCTAAGTCTATTAATAGGTTTGTGGCCGAACTTGTTCCTGGCTGATTTGTCTGAATGTAAACAAATTCACCTGGATATTCTACTTTCTTCTCAGACTTAGAGGTGTTAAACACAGAGTTAAATTATTCCTTAGGCAGTTCGCTTATTTTTTATGGGTCATTTGTGTATTCGGTCGCCCCATTTATCAACGGACCAATATTCTCTTTACACTTCATTATTCTTTTCGCAAACGTGTCGAAGTATTTTGGGTCATTTTACATTTTTTTCTACTACTTTGTTTTCTTCCTCGTTTGTCTTATGGATGAATGTTTGTTTTAGGTCCATTTTATTTGGCATAGCTTTTTTTCTGGTTTGAGACTGCTTCAGTTGTGCACCTGTGGAAAATTTTTACGTTTGTTTCCGTTGTCTAAATAGTGTCCTGATTTTTTTTATTGAGTTTGCTACGTTTTCGGTTTTGCCTCTTCGAAACATGTTTCAGCAATATAGGTTTAGTTTCATTTTCTATTATACATAATATTTCTTCTGGAGTCTTCTCGTGAAGTATCAATTCCCAATTTACTTTCTTTAAATCTTCATTTACAGTACACTTTCCGAATCTACTTTCTTTGAATTTATATTTAAACTCCCAAATATTCCTTCTGACTCTGGGATGCGTTTTTGCTCTGGTTGCTAACTTTAACGGCATATCGATTCGGTTATGGTTGGAGAAATTTGCGCGCGTTACTTCTTTATTTATTATCATCTCATTGTTATTTATCAAAATTAAATCCAAAACGTTCTCTTCTCTAGTGGCTTCACAGATTTCTTGGGTAAGTACATAATGTTCTATAATATCCAATAGCATTATTGGCTGGATTCTATCGTCTTCTGTAATGTTACCTTGAAACTTCTCAACATATTACACTCATCATTTTTTTCCCATGTTATGAATGGAAAATTAAAATCCCCACAAACTGAAATATTTGGTGATGCTAGTTTCAAGTAATTTTAACACGTTTTCTATTTCATTTGTAGCGAATTGAAATCTACTTTTTGTGGTGTTTGTGGTCTGGTCTGTAAACGTTCATAATGGTTAGATTCAGTTCTTTTACTGCTAAAATAATAAGTTCGACTGTGCTGATTTGCTTACCTTCACCTCACACGTGTATGTGTTTTTCACGTAGATGCAACATCCTCCTCCTTCTCGTCTAGCAACTATCTCTGTTCTGTATACGTTGTAGTCTAGTATTGTTATTTCAATTATCCTCGATGCATTTTTCAGAGCCTTTTTCGCATTTATGGACGTTTGTTTCCGTTAGGAATATGATATCTATGCTGGTTTCCAGAGCTAAATTTTGTAAGTATTGTAATTTGCAGTTTGCATGGTCAGTGTACAGGCCTTGTATATTTGTGTATAATAAATGTATAGGGTTTCTAATCTTTGTGCTCGGTTTTTCTACAGTAGATAATTGTCGATTCCTGCTTTGTGTTATTAGTTGGGCCGCTGTATTTGGGAGTACTGGGGCTGCAGCCCTTAATACCATTGTGGGTGTTATATTAATGGTGGGTGGTGTTGAATAGGAGAAGGATGCATATACTGTAATGCTAGAATGCACATATCTGCGAAGTTCTGTCTTTTCTCATTAGAAAGGACAGTTGTACTGTTATCATTCTCATTTCCTTTAAAAAATGTACTTCATTGCCACTGTTATTACTTCTATTTAGGATGTGAGCTGTTCTTTCTCGTTCTCTTCGAGTACCCTAAATGCGAAATACGGGCCCTCCATATTTAGGCATTTTTTCTCCCTAATTGACCGTCTGCACATAGAAGGGCGGCAATAGTAGCAGTTTGTTCTGTACCCGTAACTTCCATTCCTCAGCATGTACAAACATTTTTAGGAGGATTATACGTGCAGTTTGAGCCATATTTGCACGAACCTGTTTTGTAATATTCGCATATGGTCCATCGTTTAGATTCCTTACGAGTCGTATGGGATTCAATTTATTTCCTCTATTCTACCACCACTTCTTCCCTACTCACTGATTTTTTAAATCTCTAATGTGTTTTCATTTGTATTCATGGTGTCTCTGTCTTACGGAGGGGGTGTTTCTCCGTCCGTCTGAGGCTAATTCTGCACCTCCCTGTAGTGTGTTTCCCTCGGTGTCCTGAATCCCATTTTCTTTTGCGTCGCCGTTTTCTGACGTTTCCTAGTTTTCTGTCGGTGAACCTGTTGCAATTGATTCTTCGATTTCAACATTCTTCATTCCCGTTTGTACTGCTTTATTATCATTTTCCATACATTTGATGCACACGAAGCGATAAAGGTCTATGATCTTGTTGTTTATTCTATTCATCATTTTCTTGTCCTTTTTTCCCTTCAGTTTATGCATGCGTAATATTTAAATGTATTGCACAGAATGCATTTTAAGCCCGTGGTCTGGTCAACTTCATTTATGCAATCGCAGAGCTGGTACGCGGCGCATTCCATTGAACATAATTCAATTTTATTCAACTTTCTGGATTTACAGCAACTCGCACATTTTTTCTGTATTTTTCCTTTTTTTTAACTGTCTTTCGTCTATTTCCTTTCTGCTTCTCGAATTTCGTCTGCGAAATCTCAGCCTTCTCGTTTATGGTCCTCTTCCTCTTCTATAAGCCTCTTGGAAAAATCTCACAAAAGCTGTTATTCTGTTTGAATTTTTTTCAATTTATGTTTCAAATTTATGTCGTTTTCTTTGTGCACGCTATATGGCACCGGCCTCCACTTAATAAATTATTTTCGCGTATTCACTGATACTTTAATACACATACTGGTACAGGGTAGAATTTACCGCAGAATTTGTGAACACTAGTTATTTTGGCATTAGCACAGAGTGGAAACAAACGTCCTTACACCACGCGGTGGAAACAGTTTATAACCTTTGGTAACCTTTGGTTAGCTTCCGCCCGAATTGTTCATTCTGACGAAGGTCAAGCTTTTCACTCCACCTTAGACGTACAGTTTAACGTGGAATCCGAACCACGCCCCATCAGCAGCAGCCCAGCGTCTTAACCACTAGGCCACCTAGGGTATCCATTTATTTACCAACCACTTTCTTTATTGTGTGGAAGGATGAACAGCTGGAGCTGTATATATATATATATATTTATTTTATTTTTATTTTTTTACGCAGAAAGGAGGAAGGCCAAGGGCGAATGCTCGCAAAAACGCCCGCTCCCCTCCATAGAAGAAGAGAGCCAAAATCAAGGTCCAAGGTTTTCAAGATGTCTGGACACTCTGCATTTGAAAGATTGGAGGTTATAGATAGCGTGAAAGATGGATCGAGGAAGGTTGTTCCAGAGTTGACCGGTTGAATAGATGAAAGATTGAGAATACCAATTAAACCTTGCGTTAGAGATTGGACAAAAAAGGAATGAGAACCGTATCGAAAGTCTGGTACAGCATGCTTTCCTTAAAGAAGAAAGCATGCAGTTAGAGAGACGGGTGTCATTTCAAATTGGCTTGGGGCGGGGATGAAGAAGGCAGTGAGAGGCCCCTCACATGTCAAAATTTATTAAGTGCTACTCACAATGTACTTTATAATCAAATTAATATAAACAAGAATGATTAAATGGTATCAGCTAGACTGGTTATTTACAGTTAACTATCAAATTATTAAGTTAAGCAATAAATCATGAAGTTTATATCACCTATTGTAGTAGAGGATATCTTCTAGACTTCATTTTTTCAAAATCATCAACCAAAACATCAAAATTAAGGTTTTTAACCAGTT
Organism: Bathynomus jamesi; assembly: GCA_023014485.1. Classification (NCBI taxonomy): domain Eukaryota; kingdom Metazoa; phylum Arthropoda; class Malacostraca; order Isopoda; family Cirolanidae; genus Bathynomus; species Bathynomus jamesi. Next base: position 423,131 of record JAJOZX010002734.1, read on the forward strand.
CTTTTTCAGAGGCCATCAAAAGCAAGTCATTCAGTCGATCATCTCTCATTGTAGTTCATAAATAGTGTTTCACAAAACAACACAGAAAACAATCGCTCATTACTAGCACTGGTTACTGGAAGAGTGATGATTATTTTCAAAATTTCAGAATAAGCTAAATGTAAAGGTCTTAGCTATTCATACAACTGAATCAGATTCTTTGGCTTTTCACTTTTGTTAGAAAAGTGTCTTGTGGCAACAGAAATTTGAGATTGCAAAAGGATTTCATCCACACCAATGCTCTGATACGAGTGTGCAATGAATTAAGTTTCCCAAATTCTAAAACGTCTCCTGAGTAAGCTGTTCCTTATATTGGTAATCCACAAAATATTAGGTGCCTTTTTTTAAGAAACTATCATTTGGAGGGCCTTGGAGGCCCCTCCCCCGGTGTAGTGTTTAGATTATTAAAGAGCCTATTTAGCCGATATATTAGGGATGCAACAGGTAATTAAGTATCTGTCCAGCTATAACAGTCGAATTTAACACCGACACAACCTTAAGGATTTTCGAAAGAACGCACCGGTAGGCTTATTTTAGTTTTTATTTAAATACTAAATGAATTTACATTTACAGGCGGTTAGGGCGAGGTCGAAAGTTAATACATAAAACAGCACCGAGAGAGAGAATTTGGTAATTTTCGATTTACATTAAACTGACAAGCTATACTTACAAAATTTTGAGAGCCCCAACAACCTGTGATCCTGCCTGAACAACCTCTAGAATTCAACTCCCCGTATGTAGGAACTTATGGTACCCTTGTAGAGGGTTTTCCCCCACTTCTTCCCCCAATTCCCCCATACCCAACCGACACACCCACACCCATATATAAAAACCGTTACAAATCTCTGAGAAGTTACAACAGACATCTTAAATTTATCTTTTCCAAAACGACTATATAAAAACTATATTAAAAGTTTAATTCGAAATACTCAGCCATTTCTCTCGGTGCCCTTTATTAAATTTATTACAAATCATTATAATTTCAATAAACAACCCAAAACATTCTCATTAAGTACAATTTCAATCCAAACAAACAATAATTTATCGTAATTTGAACATTTATAAAAAACATTATAATCTTTAAGAAATATCATTATTAATCTTCTAAACTAGGCATTACTACACTCGCTGCCACCAAATATAGTGATCACCCTTTATTATTTACTTTCTCTTCATTATTTTCTCTACTATCGGCTCTTTATTTCATTTATCACTTGCTTTCTCTACTCATTTCAACACTACTTTACAATTATATTCATGGTAGCCACGCCGAGACTTTGAAAAGCCGTTACAAAACAAAGGGGGGTTTTATTAACACTCTTTTAACACTTTTTAACTCTTTTATTTACTTCCGAAAATGGTTTAAGTAATTTAGGGGGATGCGAGTACGGAATTTCTATTATATTAATTTACGTCGGAGAGGGGCACAAAACAATTAATTAAACTTTACGTTACATGACGCCAACCTCACGCTTAACGCGTTGCCTAGAAGACTGAAGACTCCCTTGTGGGGGTAGTCTACTCTGTGGGCCTCTGTTCAGGATTGCCAACTCTACCCATTTTAAACAATTTAAATCTAACAAACATACTTTTTCGTAATTCCATAATTATTAGTAAATGATTTACATTAAACATTATCTTAATTAAACAAAAAATAATATTCTTAACTAGGCATTACTACACCCGGTGAGCTTGGGGGGGCGACCGCCCCTCACGGCCACCACCAAATGACGCCTCTGGTTAGAGAGTTAGCAGAAGGGCAGTGTCCGTTATAATAGTGACAGTAAAGAGAGAGTGAGGCAACATTGCGGCGAAGAGAAAGGGATTGAAGGCAGTCAGTAAGAGGCGGGGAATTAATTAATGAGACGAAAAGCCTTTGATTGCACCCGGTCAAGTAGAGCTGTGTGGGCTGAGCCACCACACACATAAGAAGTGTACTCCTTACAGGGGCGGACAAGACCCCTGTACAGTAGGGCGGGTCGTACTCAGGTGACAACATGAATCTGAAGGAAATCCTACCATCAGGGGTGTCTAAATTATGTTTTTACATGGGGAATTCAAATATGAGCTTCTTTTTTGGATAGGATAACTCTAACCTACATCATTTTGTATTTCTAAATTGCCAATTTTACCCTTTTGAACCCCTTTATAATATATTAAAAGATATAAGGTAAATCATTTATATTGACAAGGCCAAATCAACTTTACATATATTTATTAATAGGTGAACTGCATGTATATCACTGGATATAATTACAAAGATCATTCTCCTGACATCTTGAACTTTGCCAGGTTGCACAAATCCTGCTTTGACTCAGACTTGGACATCAGCTTCCTGCTGGTCTCCTGAGCCCTGATCCCTCCATCCCTCTTTTCCTGTGAGAAGTACTTAGCAGAAGCCTCAGTCACCATTTTAACAACCCTCTCAATGCTTTGTGTGTGGCAAGGCCAGTTGCGCACCTCCATGGGGGTGTTGATGAAGTTTTTCACCTCTGAGGTGCTTAGAGAGCAGGTGAGAGGTGGCTCTGACACACCTTCTGACCAGCTGATCAAGTCACCGATGCTGGAAGCATCACAATTGATGTCAGGTGTCCTTCTGCTCCTAACAGAGGAGTCCCCAGCTGAGTGTCCGGGTCTCCCTCTACCCTGATGGCCAGGATTCTCTCCACCCCTTCAATCCTCTCTGATCCTCAGAGCAGAGTAGTGTTTGGAGGATGACTTCACTGTGGGCATACCAAGCAGATCTTCTCACAGTTGGCATCACAATATCCAGCACCTCCTTTCTCTGGGACTTGAGGCAGTCCAGCTGAAAGAGGATGTGCCTAGGCCCTTCGATCCAGGAGTGCTTACCTTCACGTTGAACCAACATGGGTAATACACTCCAATGATGAATTCCACAATGAATTGCAGAATCTTCAGGTTCTTTCCTTTAAGTCCGTGCTTTGACACCCAGAGCCTGAGAAGTCTGTTCGCTGTGGTGAGCCAGCGGCTGTGGTTTACTGGTCCTATCTCTAACAGAGCCAGCCCTGCAGGAAGTACTCCATCCCTGACTGCACAGACAATTTTATAGCCATAGTATTGATCAGTTGAGAGATCTTGAATGACCTTGTCAGGAAGCTTGATCAGTGGAGGGCCAACAGAGATTCGGGTGAAGTTTGGATTGATATCAAAGTCTGTAGCAGAATCAAGGAGCTTTCCTATTGGCCCGGATAATTTTTTGTCTGACAGAGTAGGGCCATCAAGGTCAACAATGAGATGGCGCAGGGGAAGTTCAACAGTGTGCAGGTTGCACACCAACCAGACCAGCTTTCTCCCCAGGTGCAGCTCCAGCTTCCGCATTACTCCAGCTTTCACACCAGTGTTGACATTTGTTGAGTCTCCTCCAACGGCCAACAAGGTCTTATCATAACCCCTCTCTTTCAGCCAGGCAAACAGGACCTTAGCAATCTTCTCCGCATGTGACTCCTCTTTAGTTGCTTTCTCTGGGGTAAAGTGGAACAGATAGTAGCTGCCAGGCTCACTAACAACACTATAGTGTTCTTCCTTGATCTTTGCGGGAAAAGATTGGTCACTGCCCTCAGCTTCCATCATCACATTGGTCAGGTCAATCCGCCCATCAAAGAGGATGCAAGAGATCCCCCCCTCCTCCCTGCACTTCTCGAACTGTTCCCCCAGCTCTCTCATCAACTTCTCCTGTGCTCTCTTGACCTTGCTGTTATCAATCACTTTACTTGTATTGTCTTCTGTGATGATTCCTGCGTCAATCAGAGCTGCTGTTGCTATCGCTGCAGTTGGCCTCAGCCCTATGCCATACCTTACACTAGCAAGGGCAATGTTTTGAATCTCATCATAGTTTTTCTGTACCTTTGCCGAAGCTGCTGGCTCAGGGTCAGTTTGAGGGAAGAGCTCAACTTCAGGAACAAACTCATCTTCATCACCACTTCTCTCCAATTCCAGATCCTCATCACCATCTGCCAAAAATCTCTTAACATCCTTCCTGGCTGCCTTCTCTGCTACTGCAGCACTTTCCTCCTCGCTCCTTCTCCTTTTCTCTGCCTTCCTTTCCATCCAGACTTTTCAATGTCTTCACCTGTCTCTTGTGCTCTGGTAGATCAGGACCCCCTATTTGGTGGGGTCCCTTACTTCCAACCTTCTCTTTCTGTCCCTTGATGTAGGCAAGATCTTTCACAGGAATCTTTTTCTCTCTGCTGCAGGAACAGTTAATGTGGGCTTGGATAACACAGCCCTCACGTTACATTCTAGCCTCTGAGAAAGGTAGCTCAGAAAATGGCCTTATGCGCGCCAGAAAACCGTCAAAATATTTCATATACCAAACTGATGATAATTACAATTAAGTGGAATGGCACACCTTTTTATTTGAGTATTTAAATATTTATTATTATAGAATTACATTATATGTGTTTATATGAATTAGTTAGAACAATGCTCTATGAGAGATAACGTGAGCAGCCATGATAGAAAACGTGAGAAGACATTCTGGGGTAACTACAATAGTAAAATAATCAACAATTTAATAATAATCAACTGCAAAATGATGTAGGTTAGGGTTATCAGAATTAAATATTTTCTTCAGAATTGTGTTCTATACACCAAAATATGTCATTTGAACACCCCTCTCCATTCATTTAAAAAAATGCATAGTATGACCCGCCCTACCTGTACAGAGACAGCAACTGAGTGGAGGTGAAGAAACTGTGGAGTCGGTACAGCACACCTAATCTCTTAGAAGCTGTTTTAGAGAGTATATGTGATCTTTCCAGGAAAGATCACTAGAAAAGGAAACATCAAGAATGTTAGTTAAGAGAAGGGAGAAGAGGAAAGATTGAGCTGTGTATTGTTGAAGATAAGAGGGAGAGTCCTCTGTAAGATTGTGACGAGTAGACAGATGAAGGAATTGAGCTTTTTGAGGCATTAAAAGCCTCAAGGTTTTACCTGCCTCAGTCAGAGATGGCAGAAAGCTCAAGCGTGCCATAGCCATCTTACGCGAATCAGGGAGTGACTGTTGAGAGGGATGCATTGTGGCGCGGGGGGAGAAGTGAAGAGTGGAATCATCGGCATAGGAGTGGATAAGACAGGAAGTGCCACTTAATAGATCATTAATAAATAAAAGGAAGAGAGTGTGTGTGTGTGTTTTGAAATTAAGGGTTTGTACCAGACTCTATCAAAAGATTTTGATATGTCTAGCACAATAGCAAAGGTTTCATCGAAATTCCGAAAGGAGGAGGAGGACCCAGAGTCAGAGAGATATGCAAGAAGATCGCCAATGGAGCGTCCCTCGCGGAACCCATACGGACGATCTAAAAGAAGATTGCGAGAAGAGAAGTGTTTAAGCATCTTTCTATTGAGGATAGATTAAAAAAGATTAGAAAGACAAGAAATCATAACAAGTGCACGATAGTTGAAGGGTTGAGAAAGGTCTCCCTTCTTTGGGACAGGCTGAGTGAAAGCGAACTTCCAGCAGGAAAGAAAAGTACCACATGAAAGACAAAGACGAAAGAGTAAGCCTGGGCAGGGTGTCATCACAGCCTTGGCAAACTCTTTAGTCTTTGTCTTTCATCGAGTATATTATATATATATATATATTATATATATTATATATATATATATATATATATACAGTAACCGTACTAAAAATGTGTCAGTTAAAAATCCCAACTGAAGGTGAAAAAATAAAAAATTAAAAGAATAAAAGTACAAAGCTTTTTCATTTGCTCAGCTCCTCTTCGTTGTGAACAAAAAGGAGTGTATATATAATATATATATTACTAAGTAGTGGCAACCGTAAGCCACGTTTTTTACCCATTAACCTTTGGTTTGCTTCCCTCCGAATTGTTCATTCTGACGAAGGTCAAGCTTTTCACTCCACCTTAGACCTAGAGTTTAACGTGGAATCCGAACCACGCTCCACCAGTAGCCCAGCGTCTTAACCACTAGGCCACCCAGGGTTCCCATTTATTTACCAACCACTTTCTTTATTGTGTGGAAGGATGAACAGCTGGGTTTTGCTGTGCGCCGGCTGCCGTCACCGGGTTTCGATCCCGGGGCCGATGGATTCGTAGTCAGTGACACTAACCACCACACCACCGAGGCGCATTATTTCCGATTTTGTAAATAAGTCGAATTTTCTTGTAGGATATACTTTTTTGACGTTAGGTTTGTGTAACTCAGGTTAACCTAACCCACCATAAAACATCACTGGGTGCGTAAAAGCTTGAGGGAGCATGAAGTACGACTTACTTGATTGTGAGTTTCTGAATTAAAATCTTAACATGGATGAAATTCGAAACAATAATAATTGTATAAAAAAGGTAAAGAAAAAATGCCTCTAAACTTTGTAATCGAACTTCCTTCACTTAGCACAAGCGTAAGCGATTAATAACACCAGTACACATTTGAAAACTTGTCGATCGATTTTTACAAACTAGTTGGTGATTCTATATAACTTGAGTGCGCTGATCTTAAAAATATAGTTAGTTTTTCCCTATCACGTATGGTTTTCTTACTACAGGGTGTGTCATAAATCCCCCATTTATCCCCAAATGTGAACCATCTTATCGAGACCAACATTGGATTGCACATGCTAAACCATAAATTTTATTGTTATAGACTACAGTAACGCTTACATAATAATGTAGGGTAAATATATATATAACAACCAGTCCCGTTCCCAGCAAAATACTCTCTCCCCTCCCATCAATGGGTGGTTAACATTTGGGGACAGATGAGGTATTACAACACCCCTTGTAGCACGAAATCTTTAGGTGATAGAGTAAAACCTAATTAAAGCATAATTAAATAGCTCCTAGCTCTTGGACAAGCATATTGCTTGTTTATGAAAGAATAAAAAAATAACTGAAATAAACAAAATATGTTTACCTTCTTTACCAAGCGAAGTATGTGTCGGATGCCAATAAATTGTTCTCCTGCAATCTAGACCCCAAAAGTTCTGCAGAGTCCTTAGGCAGATTCAAATCCCTGACTAAGTCATTTAGTTCGGCTTGGGTTAATGGTTTAGGTGCAGGGATTCCCAAAGTGGTCTGTACAGACCCCCAGGGGTCTGTAGGAAGCTTCCAGGGGGTCTCTAAGCTTTTGGAAAAATAGTAACATTAACTATATGAACTATATTAACTATATTAACTATATTAAATATAACTATATTAACTATATTAATATTTAGGGGTCCTTGGTGGTAAAAGTTTGGGAACCCCTAGACTTTAGGATCTCGGTCAGCTGTTGGCTGTTCATAAACATCATTATTGTCTGGATTTGGAGCTGAATCAAAATCTGAATTGTATTGATCCAGACTCTCGGGTGGGCGGGGAATAGGAACTTCTGGACCATGGGGTACCGGCCTTATTGCAGATGGAAGACTTGGGTATTGAAGGCTCTCTTTATTCTTTGCATTATAACCTTTAACATTGCAAGAACAGAAGTAGCAGTCGTCGGTATGGTTTCTAGGCTCTCGCCATACCATAGGGATCCCAAATGGCAAACTTTTCTTTTTACCTTTGCTCCAATTCCTTAGCGCCGCAACACACGTAAGACAAACCTTGTGTGGAGCCCAACTTTTGTCTTGATCTAATTTAATTCCAAAATAAGCATGATAAGCTCTCTTAATGAAGGTCGTTACATTTGTCCTTTGTTTTACACAACATACCGACCACAAATATAACAAAATATGTCTGGACTATGGGTACATCCTCTAGAAGCCATTATTAAAATTTTAAAGACGTAATGTTAGAATTATCTATCTGAAAAATATGAAAAAACGAAATTAATTAAAGATAAAAAAGGTAAAAAATTACAAAACGCCCCAAAATTGTTTTGCTAATAACTTTAAAACTGTGGGTGATAGAAAAAAACTTGTAGCATTTTTTAATTCAGCGCAGCGAACTGCTCCAGAATCACAACTCAAAATAAAGAAATTGATTTTCATGCAGACCGGTGAATTTAAAAATATAATAGATATGAAAATAAAAACCGACTCTAATAGACAGAGTTTATTTCCACTCAAAATATGAAAACAAAAACCCACTCTAATAGACAGAGTGGGTTTTTATTTTCATATTTTGACCTTCACGTAGAAAAAAGTGTTTTTTTTGTCCTGTTGGACCTACTGGGTAAAAAATTAGCACAGAAAGAAATTTACACAAATTAGAGCTACTTAGGCATATATATATATATATATTATATATATTATATATATATATATATATATAATGTACAAACGAGCTGGTAAGAAAGTTTTTCTAATTAAAAACATATTAATGGGTTGTTTTAATAATTTAAGAGACGTCATTTTGGAATGAAAGGAAAGTGGAATCGCTCGTCCGTCTCATCGAGCGATAACAAGCTCTGAATGAAAAGAAGCGATTTTTTCCTCTTGGCCACCGTTTTCTTAAGATGGACAAATTTTGAAGATGAATAGAAAGGGGAATCTCATTGATGATTTAAACTTATCAAAACGAGAGTCGTTCTTGCTTGTCGGCAGCGAAAGGAAATGGTAAAATCTGTACCTCATCTCTTTAAAGTAGAAAGTTTGTTGCAATTGTTGGATTCTGCTCTTTAAGAAACCCCATTCACAAAGTATGATATATTTCGATTTCCGACTTGAACTAACTGACTATATATATATATATATATATATATATATATATATATATATATATATATATATATATATATATAATATATACACACGGTGGCCCATAAGTCCTAATTGGTTATAACTAAATCGAAAATTCAAAAATCAAATAGAGTAAAAAGTTTATAATAAGTTTAGAAATATTTATTAATTATTCAGTACAAAATATAACCATCTCGACAAATATTCTTTCCCTTTTTTTTAATCCGCCAGATGGATTTTCGCTTTAATTATGACCCATTGGGACTTGTGGCCCATCCTGTATATATATATATATATATATATATATATATATATATATATATAAATGAACAATGAATAATTCCTATATAATCTTTATATTCAAATATTCATTTTTACATAAGGACGAAACTCGCATAACGTAAGTTATATGTTGTTCATTTCATACGTTCATGTCCTTTGTTGACCCTTATCTTGTGTTATTTTTTTTAATTATTCATTCAGCTACCTATTGTCTACCTATTGTCAACCTATTGTGCGACTACCAATATGTGTACAATACTTTATGCATTCGTGCATGTCCACTGAGGACGTACATAATTACCTTACATGTATACTTTGTATTTTTTTTTATTTATTTATTTTCTCGCGAGATTCTCGTTTATGCTAACGCAAGTGTTCGAATTCCGCTGACAATACGGAAGGCGGACATCTAATTACGAAATCTCCTCTCTTGCTTACTTCTAAGCATGATTATGTTATACAGGGTGGGCGGAAAGTAGCTCCCTATTTTGGATTGGTAAAAAAATACGTATATTATCCATTTATTTCAGAAGAAATAATATGAAAAGGTAGGCATACATAGTAGGTTTTCTCTGAAATTCAATGTGGACTCCAACTCTTTCCACCAGCTTCTGGAGCCGCCCAGGAATGGCGTCCACTGACTTTAGCAGGAACTCCGGCGGGATGGAGGACATGACTTCCCGAATTCGGTCCTCCAGTTCTTCCAATGTCCTCGGTTTGGTGCGGTAGACTTCTTCCTTTACCCACCCCCAAAGAAAGAAGTCGCACGGTGTCAAGTCGGGGCTCCTGGCTGGCCATTGATGTGGACCACGACGACCCATCCAACGCCCAGGGAAGTGGGCATCCAGCCACTCACGGACAACAAGAGCGAAGTGCGGAGGGGCGCCATCTTGCATAAATATCAGATCGTCGATGTTCTCCCATGTGCTGACAACCGGCCAGACCTCGTTTCGCAACATAGCAAGGTACCGCTCAGCATTCATGGTGTTGCGCAGAAGGAACGGGCCCACAACCTGATCTGAGGTCATACCACACCACACCGTTACACTGAACCGATTCTGCCGTTTTTCAGCGGTAACCGTGCGACTTCTTTCTTTGGGGGTGGGTAAAGGAAGAAGTCTACCGCACCAAACCGAGGACATTGGAAGAACTGGAGGACCGAATTCGGGAAGTCATGTCCTCCATCCCGCCGGAGTTCCTGCTAAAGTCAGTGGACGCCATTCCTGGGCGGCTCCAGAAGCTGGTGGAAAGAGTTGGAGCCCACATTGAATTTTAGAGAAAACCTACCATGTATGCCTACCTTTTCATATTATTTCTTCTGAAATAAATGGATAATATACGTATTTTTTTACCAATCCAAAATAGGGAGCTACTTTCCGCCCACCCTGTATATCGCTATGCGTATTATGTATATATATATGTGCCCAAGTACTTTGTGTTAACTCTCAAAATAATAGTTATCCTAATATAAATATGAAACACTGTAAACTATAGTTAACTGTGGTAAATTGTAATTAACTATAATGATTTAATACGATGTAATTAATGTACTTTAATGAAACTGTAATTAACGATAATAAGTGAATGTGAATTAATTGGTAATTATAATCATAGTTATAGTAAACCAAAATTACAATGTACTCAATGTACGACCCGGCATCATGTCGTCATTTAGAAATGTATACTCGGCGATATTGTTATTATTTTTTTTTATTATTATTTTTCGTTGGGATAAATTTTTGATTAACTTCCTATTTCGCCAAATAATTAGTGACTTGTTCTTTTTAAAATTTCTTAATCATTTTTAGATTTAGCTTAATAATGAATCCTGAGTAACTTTTGCCGTGTTCATGTTTTGTATACGTTCTCTCCTCGTTATACCAAAATGAAGTCATGCCTTGCCTAAGCATTTAATTGTAAATCTTAAACCTTTAATTTTTGCGCATATACATATCTTCGTATAAAGATGCATAATTCAGTTTCCACTTCTAATTAACTCGGCGGATCAGGAAAACATCAGATCTGAAAATACGCAGTTTAAGATAAAAATATGGCTTCCTCTTCCTATATCTTGTTTATCTGTTTAAACGTTGTCACAGCAAAAAAGTTTACTTTATTTTCAAATATTGTGCAAAAATAATACAGCCTTTTCAACATTTACTAATAATGATGTTAGCAGATTATGGGTATATAAACCAGGGTTGTGGAGTCGGAGTCGTGGAGTCGCACGTTTCAGGGCGGAGTCGGAGTCGGAGTCGGTAAAAAACTTTCGACTCCGACTCCAATTTCTGTGTCCTGTGTCACCCTTAATTTCTAAATCCTAAATACTAACATTTAGGTTATTTAGTTTTTTTGGTCAATAAACCTTATTCATTGATAGCCCCTAGATTAAGTTTTTTTAATATTTTTTTTTTACATTTTCAGAATATACAATTAATATTTATTTAAATATAAAATATAAAATATAAAATTTCACACTTAGTGTGGTGGTGATGAAATGTCTTATTATTATGATAATTATAGAGTGAAACACTAGAGGAGTCGGAGTCGTATATTTAAAATGTGAGGAGTCGGAGTCGGATTTTTAGATTTTTTACAATGTGTGGAGTCGGAGTCGGAGTCGAATTTTTACAATGTGTGGAGTCGGAGTCGGAAAATTTTGGACCGACTCCACAACCCTGATATAAACCCACAAAATTTCTTCCATGTTCATTCAGAATTAGACATCGAGGCTGAGCACTACCTGTACATTTTAGCAGTAAATTAAAGTAAGAAACAATCTTTATCTTCTCCTTCGAGCCTTGCTCTCTTCAGAGAACTTAGTCATTAAAATCTCCCGATACGTTACAAGAAGAATCAGGGAACCCTCAGAGAATGTAATAAGCTTCCCAGAATCCTCCGAGCCACTATAGAAGAACTCGGAGAGTAGTATAGAAGAAACTACTACAAGTAACAAATCCGTTGCTGCCACCTAACCAGAACCCCTGTCGACTTCGAACCAACCCAGGCCATTGACGGAGGGGTTAACATATATATATATATATATATATATATATATATATATATATATAATATATATATATATATATCGGAAGTTTAGCACTATATTAGTAATGATAATAATAATGGTTAATTGATAATAGTTATAATTGATTGTTAGTGATGAGGCTGGAGTTACGATGATCTTTTCAGATCAAATAATGTTATTAATTACAAGTAGGTTGATTAATAGAATGAGTTTTCTTCCTTTATAAAAAAAATAAATGATTTATGAATGAGACAAAATATAAGTTGGTTGTTTACAGTTGAAATTAAATGTGCATTTGAATAATGACTTCAATATAATAATGACTTCAATATTAATAACGCGCGAGGTGTAATGATTAGTTTTTATATAAAGTTAGGTGAATGACACCAGGCCAAAATGGTGCCTGTACACGGTGTTACATGGTGAGATATCTCGTGTCACTGGTTCTGCGGAGAGAGAGGTCGAGGTGGGACGAGAAGTCCTTGTAACGAAGTTGAGGTGTGAGGCAAGGCATAAGGACATGCCTTGAAGTAGTCCCGCGCTGTGACGTCATCTTGGTCGTGTTTGTGTTGATGGAACATCGCTAAAGTATTTGAAAACGTCTCTGCCACTATATATGTATATATATACACACGAGGGCCACTCAATATATTTTGCCCCATGTTTTTTTTTTTTCCCCAAGTTTCTTTGTAAGTTCCAGAAATTTTGTACAAGGGTAGTTACGTACTTTTTTAAAAAAAATTATTTTTCCACATAGTCTCCATACTTTTTTACAAGTTTTTATTTTTCCACATAGTCTCCATCCTTTTTTACGGCTTTCCTCCACCTCAAAACAAGGGCCTTTATTCCTTGCTGGTAAAAGTCCGCTGGGTTCCGCTGCAGCTACCACTTAACCTTCTCAACAACCTCATCGTCACTCTGAAACTTTCTTCCACGAATAGCATCCTTCATTGGCCCAAATAAATGGAAGTCTAAAGGTGCCAGATCCGGCCTGTATGGAGGGTGGGGTAACACAGCGAAGTGCATTTTTGTGATGGCCTCTCTTGTTTGCAAACTGTTGTGTGGTCTTGCGTTATCGTGCAAAAGAAGGACGTCGTCCAGTTTTCTCTCCGTCTGAACTCGCTTTATACGTCTCTGGAGTCTCTGTAGGGTGGCAATATATGCCTCCGAGTTGATTGTTTTTCTTTCTTCATGATGTCCACCAGAATCACCCCTTTCATGTCCCAGAAGATGGTGGCCATAACCTTTCGTGCAGAGGGAGCCATTTTGAACTTTTTCTTGCGTGGAGAGTCTGCGTGATGCCACTCCATGAATTGGCGTTTTGTTGTTTTGTTTCAGGTTCAAAGTCTCATCCCCAGTCTCAATTCGTGAAAGGAAGTCATCCCCTTCTGTCTCGTATCGAACCAACGACTCAGAAGAAATTTCTATTCTTTGGGCTTTGTGATCTTCAGTCAGTTGGCGAGGAACAAACCGTGAAAACACTTTTGAGTATCCCATTTGCTGAATTATCGTATTCTCACTTCCTTCACTAATTCGTAGCTCCAGTGATAGCTCCTTGTATGTGACGCGCCGATTTGATCGAATGATGCTGTTAGCACGTTGCACAGTGTGAGATGTCACAGCCGATGCCGGGCGACCGCTGCGTGGCTCATCATCGAGTCTGGCTCTCCCTCTCTCCGATGATCTCACACGTTTAGACCAGCGTCCAACTGTGCTTCGATCAACAACAGCATCTCCGTAAACGTTTTATAGACGTTTGTGAATATTTCCAACTTTTTCCTTCTCTGCGGTTGAGAACACTATAACAGCTCTCTGTTTACGACGCACATCACTGTCAGACGCCATTTTTCGAAACTGTGTTAACCGTCGGTTTTATACAAGGGCGTTTAAAAGTGTTTTATACAAGGAGGGGAAATTCAAACTGGAAAAATCCGGTTATGTGAAGCGCAGAAAGTTCAAACTTACGGCCGAAAAGACATTTCAGCCCCTTGGCCTATTATTTAACTAAGAAAAAAGGTTGGAGCAAAATATATTGAGTGCCCCTAGTGTGTGTGTGTGTATATACAGGGCGTCCCAAAAAAATGTGTATACACACTTTAAATAATTATAAAGGCAGTGTTTATTAAAATACATTTCATTTTCAAAATGTAATAGAATCTACAGACATTATTTAATTGTTTTGTCAACGCCTGTTTTCAAACTGACGTCCGTTCTGGTCCAGGCACTGCTGATAATGCGAAGCAATGGAATCGTAAACATCACGAAACATTTCGTTTGGTATTTGTGTGCATTCTCGTTCAATGGCTGCTCTCAATTCAGCGACTGTTGCAGGTTTTATAGCGTAGACTTTGTCTTTTAAGTATCCCCATAAAAAAAGTCTAGTGGTGTGAGGTCTGGTGAACGCGGAGGGTATTTACGAAACCCCTTCGTCCAATCCACTTCCACATCGTGCCAAGTACGACTCGCAATACTCCACTCTTCGGTCCGGATCATCTTCATTAATAGCATGGACTAATCTTGGAATGTAACTTTTCCATTGACAGCGCTTCAAAATGCGTTGGACAGACGATTCTGAAATTCCTACCTCACGACTCGCTTGCCGCACAGATTTTCTTGGACTTTGGTGATACGTTTCCAGTACTCTTTCTTGCTTTGTGGGGCTTGTCGATGTCCGTGGTCTTCCGGAACGCTTCTTGTGGACATTCTGAACAGTTCCATCGGCTTCAAACTTATCTCTAATTCGAGTGATGGTAAGTCGCGTTGGTGGATCTGTTTGAAACTCCCTCCTAAACTGTCTTTGCACTTCAACTGCGTTTTCACACTTCCAGTAGCATTTTAGAATGAATTTTCTTTGTTCAAAGCTTAGTCTGACTGCCATTATTAATTCTAATGGGTTTAACTTGGAAAGAAAGAAACATCAATTGAGCTATCAGCTGTTAAAGTGTGTATACATTTTTTTGGGACGCCCTGTGCATATATATATATATATATATTATATATATATATATATATATACAGGGTGTAACAAAAGTCCGTTCTCATAGGGAAATATGATATAACAGAATTGATCGTGATGAGTCTGTATATATTACGTAGCAACACTGTTAGGCTACATGGAACGGACTTTTGTTACACCCTGTATAAAAAGTCGTGGCATCGTTGTCATGTAAATAGGAGGTGAACGTACTAACGAGTCTTCCGTACATGGTTCATCGCCACTTGAACCAGTATCGCTTTGATTAATCACGTTCAAATGAATACCAATCCAATAAGAATCCTCCTAGCAACTGAACGGTTTGCCTTCGGGCTTCGGGGGGATACTAGCGCCGCACCGCCAGACCTCCTTTCACATCCGCTTTCCGTCGTTTGCATTGCAGACCTTCTTGGCTTTATGGGTCCGGGTACATGATTTATCAGGAGCATGTTTTATATACAGGGTGTTTCAAAAGAATATTACCACTTATATGGCGCTAATTAAGTATTTGTGTGTTTATTTGCTTGTTTTTTAATAATAATAACAATAATGAGTTTTAATAATAATAAATACACAGTATTGAAACGTATTTTTTGAAGCACCATATATATATATATATGTGTGTGTGTGGTGTGTGTGCGTGCGTGTTTTGCACACTTGCAGAAACAAATAAAAACCGAATCAAAAGCCTTTCATATAATTCTGTACGTCGTTAGTGAATAAAAAAAGAAAGCATAAGAGAGACTATATATATATATATATATATATATATATATATATATATATATATATATATATACTAGCTGAGATGCCCGGCGTTGCCCGGGATAAATTTCACATTGCTGTTGCATGTCGTTCACGGTCAGCTTCAAGGCGTGATTGTCTTTCTTGGGGTGTTTCTCTTGCTCTGTAGCTGCTACACTTTCTCGGACAGCTTCAAGACGTGATTGTCTTTCTTGCAGTGTTTCTCTTGCTCTGGTAGCTGCTACACTTTCTCGGACAGCTTCAAGCCATGATTGTCTTTCTTGGAGGTTTTCTCTTGCTCTGGCTGTTGCATGTCGTTCACGGTCAACTTCAAGGCGTGATTGTCTTTCTTGTGAGCTTTCCTGCTTCCGGGCTTCTTTATTTTTTCTGGCTGCTGATGTAGATCTGCCCAAACTTGCCCGTTTCTTTGGTGGCATGGTAAAGTTGTTGGGATTTTCAAAAACTGCAAAAAAACATTGCCACATTAACTTCCTGTAACTATTCGCACAAACAGACAGGCTGACCGACTCTGTGTTGACATTCTTCATCCCATAAGAGGTTCTCGTGCCAAATTTAGTAGCTCTAGGTCAAACAGTTTGGAGTTGTCCTAAAAAATAATTATATGTGAAGCTCAAGAATTTCATGACTGTGTTCTTTTCTATAGTTTTATTGACCAAATAATTAGTCATGAAAATGTTAAGATTCAGAAATCTTGACACAATGTGAAGCTCAAAATTTTCACGGCTGCGTTCTTTTCTGTAGTTTAATCGCGGTGCTGGGGCCTTCGGTCCCAGTAATTTTAATTATTTAATTTATTAACATTCTTCATCCCATAAGAGGTTCCCGTGCTAAATTTGGTAGCTCTAGGTCAAACGGTTTGCGCTTGCATAAAGGACAGACAAACAGACAGGCGAAAAATATATATATATATATATATATGATTGAACTCAGAATGGTCCCCTGAGGTTCTTTCATGATACACACAGACCGTGCATGGAACAAGGAATTCTTCTGAGAAAATTAAATCCACTATAGTCCGAATAAATAATGATAAATGACAAACACTATAGTTTTTTCTTTTTCATGATGTTAGCCCGACGTGGGCAACGGGTCACTCACAAAGAGGCCCCAAAAATATAGCTTCCCTCACCAGCTATCAGCTATCTGCAAAGCAGATAGGATCCAGCTTTGGGACAGGATCTAGGGGTTACAGCTACACCTAGCCTACTATATCCAGAACCTAAATATAAGCAAAAGACTCGTTGCATTCGCGTCGGATTGAATACATCAAAGAAAAAGGGGTAACTATTGTATTTTTAGCCAAAAACTAAAACTTAAACCTCAACTGGCAAAATTGAGCGTCCACTTTTCAAGGCACATAACATGTCCATTTCATGATGGGATTGAACTCAGAATGGTCCTCTGAGGTTCTTCCATGATACACACAGACCGTGCATGGAACAACGAGTCTTTTGCTTATATTGAGGTTCTGGATATAGTAGGCTAGGTGTAGCTGCAACCCCTAGATCCTGTTCCAAAGCTGGATCCTATCTGCTTTGCAGATAGCTGGTGAGGGAAGCTATATTTTTGGGGCCTCTTTGTGAGTGACCCGTTGCCCACGTCGGGCTAACATCATGAAAAAGAAAAACTATAGTGTTTGTCATTTACCATTACTTATTCGGACTATAGTGGGTTTAATTTTCCCAGAAGAATTCCTTGTTCCATGCACGGTCTGTGTATTATATATATATATATATATATATACACACACACAACGTAGATAAAGGAAATACAAGGAATTAGCAAAGAATTAATAAAAACTGATTATTTTATTAAAGGATAAAGGTATTTTAACAACATATCGCCAATTTCATAGTTTCCAAGCTATTATTAAACTTATTTACAAAGTGTATGAAGGCACAGTCCAGAATGTTCCTTTCGGTTGTTTTTATATTTTAATAAAATTTGTTATCCTTCCCCATTAATGCTATGATTATATGTATACATAGAGTTAAACAATGCATTAAAATTATTCGCGATTCTACATGCATATTTATGCCGCCTTACTCTGTACTTAAACATCAAATCAGTGTTTCTCAAACGGTGGGTCGCGACACCCTGGATCGTAGTTTGTTTACCCCTGTAGTAGTGATTTGTGCACAAAAAACAAAAAAAAACGCTTCGTGAAATTTGTTTACCCCTATAAGATGATAAGGGGTCGCGCCGACCTAAGACCCTGACACGGGGCTCGTGGGGGAAATTCGGCTGAGAAACACTGATCTAAGTTTTTACCAGTTTGACCTCTCTTTACTGAATTACAGTATTTATCTCCGACTGTGTAGAGTAGACACACCCAGTCGCATTGCTAGAGCTAATTTCAATTAAACGAGATTTAATAATATTTCTCTAATTACAAAACTGCGTTAATTCCGTTTGTTTTAACTAAAGTCGGAAGGTGTTTAAAATTTACCTACAGTAGTCAGGAAGGATGAGACTGTTTTTATGATTAAACTTACTTTTTTTTACTTTTGCCTAAACAATTGTTTAGAAATGAAATAGCTCGGATAACATAGTTTACTGCCACTGTTCATTATATTGCATAACTCAGAATCCAAACATTCATGATTAACAATTCTTGATGCTCTTAAAAACAGAAGAAAAAATGGGTGGGATATTTTATGGGAAGGTGATGGTCAGAATAAAAATTAGCATACGAGTTATTATTAGTAGGTTTGCGGAAGACTTGAAATTTAAATTTATTTGCCCATCTCTCATTTTCGTTAGGTTCAGAAATTATAAACATTTCTCATTCTCTTTTTCAACAGTAAATTTTATAGACGGAACTAAATTGTTCAGCTTATCAAGGAATTCATCAACATCTAAATTATGAGGACGGAAATATAAAAAATTATCCGTATACCGGTATCAAACTATGTTCAAGTTTGCAATAGAGGGCAAAATTCCCGTTTCAAAAAATTCCATATATAAATTAATGAACATGGGTGATAGGGTATTGCTCGTTGCTAATCCACACGATATAGCATAAAACTTTTTTTCAAACTGAAGTTTGCAACCTTTAACACAAAATTTAATTAATTCAATAAGAGCGTTAGGTTCAACAGGGAACGAATACTCGGAAATCTTATCTTTTCGAAAGTCAAGCACGTCATCAGCAGAGACTTTAGTCAATGAAGAACATACATCAAAACTAACCAGTTTAAAACTAGCATCATTAGGAAACTTCAGTTTGTTAATGAGATCCATGCTATTTACAATATGAAATTCAGAAATAGATCCAACTAAAGGAAGTGACTTAACATTTAGATAGCTTATGTTACGGAGTTTACAGAGCTAACAATTGGTCTCATGGGATTGTTAACTTTGTGTTTTGATTAGACCATACAAATAAGGCAATAATGGATTAATAGTAAGAAATATCTCAAATAATTCTGTAAGAGTTATTTGCCCTGAATATTTGGATTCTCGAATTCGGCAGTATTATGAACATTTTGCAGTAAACTATGTTATCCTCCTGTTTCATCTCCAGAAGTTCGTTTAAGAAAACCAAGAACAGGTACTATAATCGTACAATTCACAATGGGTTTGATCGTAAACATATTTGTAACAATCCTTACCAAGTAAAATTTAAACACCTTCAGACCTTAATTAAACAGTTGGAATAACGTTGTTTTTAATTATAAAATACTATTATATCTAACTTCATTAAAAACACCCGGAATAATATTATCTATATACAGGGTGTTTCAGGTCGACCTTAGAAATATGGAAAAAGAAACACTTCATATTAGTTACGGAATCACTATGACAAACTTCACATACCAAATACAAATTCTTTTCCATATTTCTAGGGTCGACCTGAAAGACCCTGTATATATATATATATATATATATATCTGGGATGAATTTCACAATAAAACACGTGAAATGAATGAATGCTGCAAACCCACAAGGAAAAACAAAAACGATTCCAAGACCTTTCGTGTATTCAAAGCTACACGAGGTGTAGCTTTGAATACACGAAAGGCCTTGGAATTGTTTTTCTTTTTCCTTGTGGGTTTGCAGCATATATATATATACCTTTCCTTTCAACCTTTCAAAGGTTCCGTGCGATGATTCTTCATTTCACGAAGGTCAAGCTTGTCACCCCTCCTCTCGAGTTGGCCTGGTGAAGAAGTGAGTTGGTTTCTTGTACTCTCCACCTCACATAGCCAGGTACGCCCGGCTCATCGGGAATTGTTGAGCCAGGCGTCTAATCTTCTTTTAAAGATGTCCACTGCAACACCATTCGTGTTCCTTAGGTCTTTGGGCAGCTGATTAAACAGTTTTGGTCCTCTCACAACAAAACTATTTTCTTTCAGAGTTAAGGATGTTCCCCTTCTCGCCTTTAATTTGGGAAAACGACACAGTCTTCCTTTTCTACTGTCCACCATTGTTTGGGGAGTTACAGGGTTCAGAGTAAGATTAAGGACTAGTTTCTCCATTATTTTCTAAGTGTAAATGATATTGTATCTCTCTCTCTTCTCCTTTCCAGTGAATATGGTTTAGTTCGCGTAACCTTTCCCAGTAATTTAGTTCTTTGCACCTCTTGATCTTGGCTGTGAAACTTATCTGAATCCCTTCTAGCTGTCTAATGGCTTCTTTTTTATATGGGAATGTTAGGACCGAGCAGTATTCCAGTTTGGGTATGATCAGTGTTTTCAATAGAGGATTCATTATATTCCTATCTCTTCGTTTAAAGGTTCTAAGTATCTGCCCAGTTATTCTCTTTGCTCTGTTTACTGCTATCTTATTTTGTGTTTCAAATTTTGCATCATCAGTCATTACAACTAAGTCTTTTGCTTTAGAATTTCTCTGAATTTCCTATCCATTTGGGGTGTAGTATTCCATGGATTTTAGGTTCTTTTTCCGTACCGGTACCTTAACAGTTGGAATTTCTCAGTGTTAAACTTCACATTGTTGTCTTCCGACCACTCGTAGATTCTGTTCATGTCTGTTTGTAGAGATCCTATATCTTCTGGGTTTCTTATTTTTCTACTGATCTTTGTGTCATCGGTAAAGGATGTTACTGCGCTGTCTCTTGTAACGTCTTCATCTATGTCAGTTAGCATGATTATAAAGAGTAGTGGAGCTAATACTGTTCCTTGTGGTGCCGAGCTGAGGACCTCTGATTCTGATGAAGATACTCCTTGTACTGTAACGACTTGCCGCCGTTCACTAAGGAAATTATATATCCATTTCCTTACTTTTCCTGTTATTCCCATATTTTTCAATTTATGTATTATGATTCCATGGTCGCACTTGTCGAACGCTTTGGCAAAGTCTGTGTATATTACATCATAGTTTTCATTACTTTCCAGTGCATCAATAATTTTATAGTGTTCCATTAGTTGTGATAGGCATGATCATCCTGACCGAAACCCATGTTGTTTATCATTGAATTTTTTCCAAGTTTCCAAAAAGTCATAGATTTTCTGTCTAACTATTCTTTCAAATATTTTAGTGAGATGAGATGCAAGCGACACACTGGCCTGTAGTTTTTGGCCTCGGGTCGATCTTTATATATTGGGACTATGTTCGCGCTCTTCAGGATGCCCGTATTTCTCCCGTGTCTCGTGATTGCCTCCATATCCAATATAGGGGCTCAGCGATTGTATTCTTGCAGTTTTTGATCAGTGTGGCATTCCAGTTATCCGGTCCTGCCGCTGAGTGTGCTTTTAGTTTCCCTATAGCTTGTGTAATATCATCTGTCGTAAAGTCGAAGTCCGTTATACTTTCCCTTGTAGTTCTTCAAAAAACGCGTATCGATCGCATATCACGTTTTCAAAGCGTGGTTGAAGTTTACGATAGTCATCGGGCGGTTGATGTAGTGTATTTAGATTTTCAAAAAGCGTTTGACACCGTACCGCACAAAAGACTCGTTGAAAAAACTAAGGCTTATGAAATCAGGGGTGTAGTAATAAATTCGATAGAAGAGTGGTTGCGAGGTAGGAAACAGAGGGTGGTCGTTGATGGAGCGGAGTTGTGTTGGGCTAATGTAGCGAGTGGCGTTTCTCAGGGTTCTGTATTGGGCCCCTTGCTTTTTCTTATATATATTAACGATTTAGATGTCTGCCTAGTCAGTACAGTTTCAAAGTTTGCGGATGACACGAAGTTGGGTGGTAGGGCGAGTAATGAAGAAGATAGAGGTAAAATCCAGGAAGATCTGAATAAAAGCGTTGATTGATCAGTCACATGGCAAATGAGATTTAACGTCGATAAGTGCAAAATTTTACATATAGGTTCGCGTAACGGTAATTTTGCGTATAGTATGTCAGGGAAGGAGTTAGCAAGCGTAGAGCAGGAAAAAGATTTAGGAGCTATAGTTACTGCTGATTTAAAAGTAGCGAAACAAAGTACAGCAGCGGTCAATAAAACGAACAAAGTGCTAGGTTTTATAGCTCGGAATTTGGAGTACAAAACGCGCGATATTATTGTTCCTCTTTATAAATCATTAGTTAGACCCCATTTGGAGTGCGCGATCCAATTTTGGAATCGCATATGCAAAAAGATATAGACAAAATCGAAAGAGTTCAAAGACGAGCAACTTAAGATGATTCCGTCGCTTAGGTCGAAGTCGTAGGAGGATAGGCTTAAGGAGTTAAAATTGACTACACTAGAGACTAGGGGGCTAAGGGGTGATCTAATCCAGGTTTTCAAAATTATGAATGGGTTCGATAACGTAGATAGACATAACTTTTTCGAAATATCTCAATATAATAGGCCTAGAAATAATAGTGTAAGTTGAGAAGTAGAATGTTCGAGACGGCAGTTGCCAAAAACTTTTGTACGCATGGAATAGTAAATAGGTGGAATAGTTTGCCAGTAGAAGTAATTAGTAGCACGTCTATAAACATGTTTAAAAATCGATTAAACGCATATGTTGATAGATTGGGTATAGTTTAAGGTAGTAAAATTAAGGGTTTGTGGTTCGGAACCCATGTAAAATTGTAGGTCCTCTCCGCCACTACGGAGGACATGCACAATACATAATTACGAACACAATTAGGTAGACCAGCCATGAGTGGATCCTAGGGTCTGGTCTTTGTTGGTCTGAAACATTATTATAACATTATAACATCAATTTGTCAGTTTTTGGGATACTGAAAGATGATTCGTACTGAGCTCTTAATATTTCGGTTACTTCTGTTAGATCATCAGATAAAGCACAGTTCTCGTTTTTCAAAGATCCGATAGTCGCATGGTTTTTCGACTTCCTTTTTGCAAAATTATAGAAGTACTTTGAGTTAACCTTTATCGCTTCTGTAGCGTCGTCGTCCTCTTCTGTATGTTTCTCAATTAGTTCCTGTATGACGTCATCGATACTCTGCAGTTTATCATTTAATATTTTCCTGATGTTGTTATCTTTACAGTTACTTAGTTTTGCAGTCACTCTTTTTCTCTTTCGGAACAATGACCCCTTTTGTCTCTCGAACCTGCTTCTCTTTCCTCTTTGCTGTATTTTTGGGACATCTCTTTCCACAATTTCCAGCGTCTTCTCCTCTAAAGTCATTAGCATCTCTTCCGTTGTCTTGTCTTCGAAAATGGTTGTCCAATCTATTACTTCCATGCTGGATGCAACATCTTCCCAGTTTATAGCTTTGGAGTGAAAATTAAAAATTTCGAATTTGCTTCTTTCTGTTGTTCGTGTTCTTTCCTTTCCTGGTTGTTATTTCAATAATGTTGTGGTCCGATATTATAGTTTGGGATATTTCAACATTATCAATTAGGTTGCTGTTGTTTGTGAATACCAAATCTAGGCAGTTGTTTTTTCTTGTTTTCTGTTATTTCTTGCGTTAACATAAATTCATCAGCTAGAGCTAGTAACATTTTTACCTGCTCCTGGTCTTCTCGTGTGCCCCCCTTGTCCTGGTGTATGCATATATTTTTTCATATCTTTATATTTCATGAATGGGAAATTAAAATCACCACAGAGAAAAATATTTGGGGTTGGAGAGTGTAGATCTTTTACCCAGTTTCTTACCTCTGTGATGGAATCTGAAAATGTTGAGGTTGACGTGTTTGGGGTATGTACATTACAATTAGTACCATATTCAATTTTTCAACTTTTGCTGCTGCACATTCTACGTAGCTGTTTGAGGTACTTATAGATAGATAGATAGATAGATAGAATAACCTTTATTAATAATAATAAAATAAATAAATTTTTTCAATTTACAATGACCTGAATAATTGTGAAGCTCGACTATTTATTTTATTTAATTTGGCCCTTAAGCTTTAGGCTTTACTGGGCTCTTATTAAAAATAAGCAGTTAGTTGTTATAAATTTATAATAATAAATAAATAATTAAATAAGTATTATTAATAGTTAAAACATGTATTACAATATTAAACAATATTAGTGGACATTAATCCTAGATTTTTGTTAGTATGCCATTATTAATCGGGATTTCAACCTGGTTTTAAACAAATTTACATTCACAATATTTTTTATATCGGCATGGAAGTCATTCCATAGTTTCAATCCAATGAAAATGGGTAGTTTTTGAGATGAAGACAATCTAAATTGAGGTATAACAAGTTTTGATCTATTTCTGGTCTGATCCTAGTGGATTTCTTGATGAGTTACAAAATATCTATTTACCCATTGCAAATTAATGATTTTGTTCTTACACTTGTAAATAAAAATAAAATGTGCCAGTTTGCTTATATCGTTGAGCTTTAGTAGGTTTAGCTCTTTAAATAATGCTTTAGTTGAGCAAACCTTATTTACTGATACAAAATGATATCTATTGGACAAATAACTTTTAAACCAATCACTGATTGCTCCTCTAAAGCCGTAACAATATAATTTATTAAGTAGAATATTATGGTCTATTACATCAAACGCCTTACTCAAATCTATAAATATTGATATCATTATTTCTTTGTTCTCCTTAGCTATATTTAAATTTTCCATAAGATTTAAAATAGCCATTTCCGTTGTTTTATTATTACGGAAGCCATATTGATTTGGAGATAATAAATTGTAGGATTCTAAATATCGCTGCATTCTACTTTTTATAATTTTTTCAAAAACTTTGCTGAACACAGATAATGAACACACCGGCCTGTAATTTGTTGCTAGTGTAGGATCACCCTTTTATAATCATTTCTGCCATATGCCTTTCTCGTGTGTAAATAGCACATCCTCCTTTACGTCTCACTGTTCTGTCGGCTCGGAGTATGTTATAGTTGTCAATTTGTATTTCTTTTTTGTCAACACAGCACTCACAGTTTTCACAGTTCGCCTGGCAATCCTTTAGATGGGTTTCCGTGAGGCATGTAAAGTCTGCTCCGGCTTCTTGCACGAGTCCTTTCAGGTATAAAACTTTTTCCGAGGAATGGTTTGATTTAAGGCCCTGAATGTTGGCTAGGATTATTTTTATTTTTTCTCTATCGTTTTCGCATACAGGTGGTTCTGATTCGTTTTCCAATGGTGGTGCCCGTTTCGTTGCCTTGTGATCCTCCGAGAATTTGCCTCTTTTTATCTTTGTCGGTATCTGTTGTCCCGATAACGCATGAAATGTCTTTGTGTCTATATATATATATATATATATATAGAGAGAGAGAGAGAAGAGAGAGAGAGAGAGAGAGAGAGAGAGAGAGAGAGAGAGAGAGAGAGAGAGAGAGAGAGAGAGAGAGAGAGAGAGAGAGAGAGAGAGAGAGAGATATTGTTGAAGAATATATGTTATCTACTGTTCACCTATTTTCCGGTCACTGGAACTTTCGTTATGGAGGATAGCGGCCCTAAACACATTTCCTGTATAAGAAAATGCGGCACTGCAATAATATCTCTGAAATCCTGCCATGGCCTTCGCGGTGCCTGGATTTGAACCCTGTGGGAAGATGTAGATAAAGTCATGAAAGAACAAACGCCATTGAAGATCGAAAATCTCTGAGAAATGGGAAACAGCATGGAAGTCAGTTCCTGCCCGAAGTAGATTTCGTAATGGAATCTATGCCCTGCCATTGTACAGCGGTTATTAGGTCAAAAGGAGATACAACCAAGTATTTATTATATGGATTTTATATAGTTTAATTTCATTTACCGCTGTAATGTTGCGTTCATTATTCATATACGGTACTATAAATATAAAATTAAAAGCTATGGTTGAGGTGATCTCTTACTTTTTTCCATGACTGTATGTCATGGTTGGTTGGTTGGGCCGACCTCTTCGGGTCGAGTCTAGATATTACAGTTACTTTCAAAAGATTACAGACTTACAAAAACGGAAATGTATTGTCTTTTGTTACATTCTTTCGTGTTTAAGTTGCCTAAGGTTATAAGCTAGGTTAAATTTGATTAAAATACACTCAACAAATAACGTTACGAGGGAGGTTTATCAAATTTTCTCTTGGGGTGGGGGAGTATAGCACCCATTTTCGTTCTAATTAGTTGATCTGTTAATCATTATCTATGTCTTCATTTATTTATTTTGAATTGTATAAGTTGGAATATAGTCTATACATAAAATTTCAATAAAATTCAAAAGTTATCCTCTCAAGAAGGATATTAACTGTTAATGACTTTGAGTATGCATTTTACTTGCCTCACTGATGGAATAAGATGATACGAGAGCGTTTTGATTATCTTGACTAGCAAGTTACGGAGGCTGGATAAAAACAAAGTTGTCGCTATTTCATCAAATCTTACAAATGAAGGGAGAACACGAAAAAGCGGTTTGTCGCAGGCTGGCTGTTTATATATATATATATATATGTTAAACACAGACCGTGCATGGAACAAGGAACTCTTCTGGGAAAATTAAATCCACTATAGTCCGAATAAGTAATGGTAAATGACAAATACCATAGTTTTTTCTTTTTCATGATTTTAGCCCGACGTGGGCAACGGGTCTCTCGCAAAGAGATCCCATAAATATAGCTTCCCTCACCAGCTATCTGCAAAGCAGACAGGATCCAGCTTTGGGACATGGATCTAGGGTTTAAAGCAAGCCTAGATCCCTACATTCAGAACCTCTATATAAGTAAAAGACTCGTTGCATTCACGTCGGGTTGAATAAATCAAAGAAAAAGGGGGTAACTATTGTATTTTTAGCCAAAAAAACCAAAAAACGAGTCTTTTACTTATATAGAGGTTCTGAATGTAGGGATCTAGGCTTGCTTTAAACCCTAGATCCATGTCCCAAAGCTGGATCCTGTCTGCTTTGCAGATAGCTGGTGAGGGAAGCTATATTCATGGGATCTCTTTGCGAGAGACCCGTTGCCCACGTCGGGCTAAAATCATGAAAAAGAAAAACTATGGTATTTGTCATTTACCATTACTTATTCGGACTATAGTGGATTTAATTTTCCCAGAAGAGTTCCTTGTTCCATGCACGGTCTGTGTTTAACATATAATTGTCTCAGGGAACCATTCTGAATTTGTGTATATTAAACGGACGTGTTATGTGCCTTGAAAAGTGGACGCTCAATGTCCCGGTTGAGGTTTAAGTTTTGGTTTTTTTGGCTAAAAATACAATAGTTACCCCCTTTTTCTTGATTTATTCAACCCGACGTGAATGCAACGAGTCTTTTACTTATATAGAGGTTCTGAATGTAGGGATCTAGGCTTGCTTTAAACCCTAGATCCATGTCCCAAAGCTGGATCCTGTCTGCTTTGCAGATAGCTGGTGAGGGAAGCTATATTTATGGGATCTCTTTGCGAGAGACCCGTTGCCCACGTCGGGCTAAAATCATGAAAAAGAAAAACTATGGTATTTGTCATTTACCATTACTTATTCGGACTATAGTGGATTTAATTTTCCCAGAAGAGTTCCTTGTTCCATGCACGGTCTGTGTTTAACATATAATTGTCTCAGGGAACCATTCTGAATTTGTGTATATATATATATAATATATATATATATATTAACCCCTCCGTCTATGGCCCTGGGGTGGTTCGGATCGACGGGGGTTCTAGTTAGGAGGCAAGCAACGGATATTTCTTCTATAACATTCTAATTCTTTTCGGTCGCCTCTGGTTAAACTCTTGGCTACAGACTCGCCAGACTGTTAGGCCAATATCTTCTATGGTGCTTGGGTTGTCTCTTTCTCTCGCTTTATGGGTCGACGATTATTAATTCGTCTCTTGCTATAATACTCTGATACTTTCTCTTGGTACTAAACTTATCGATTTTTCTTTTATAACTTATCGACTTAACTGACTAAATTCCTGAAGAGAACAAGGCTCGAAGGAAAAGATAAAAACTTTTTCTACTGTGGTTTACTTCTCAAAATGTACAGGTAGTGCTCTGAATTTACAGGGGTAGAGGTTCGACCTCTTTCGACCATGGCTCAGGCCGAATCTAAAAAGTTAAGGAGGCAAGGGGCCTCTGCCCCCTCCTCGCAGCAAGGCTGCTAACAAAGGAGTCGTAATGACGTGCCGTAATGAAGCGCTACAATGAAGTGACTTGATGAAGTGACTTAAATGAAGTGCCTTAATTTTACAAATACATGTATAATATAAACTTAAATGTTTGGGGGAAGACAGTTGAAGGTTAAGTTCCCCCCTTTTTAAACACATGATCAGATGTTTGAAAGATTTCAAATAAAAATTAAAAACTAAAACTAAAAACTAATCGTATATTTTTTTGCCGAATCTTCATTTCTGAAGGCGATATCATTTCGTAATAGTACACATAAGTACAAATTAAGTACACGACTGAGTACGTATTAATTTTGGTTCATTACAATTACGATTACAATTATGGATTACTTCACATTCGCTTATTGTTTAATTACACTTCCATTTTAAAGTACATTCTTACATTACCGTATATATTAAATCATTACATTTAATTACAGTTTCAATGAAGTACATTACAAGTTATTATTAATTACAGTTTCATTAAAGTACATTACGTCGTTTACCATTCTTAGTGTTTTTATATATTTATATATGGTTATAATATATGGTTATTATATATGGTTATTAGTACAACACAAGTACATGAGCACATACGAGATAATTTATTTACGAAATAATATGTTATAATGTTAAATTTGAAATCAGAGGGACAGGAGGTTTTCACGTTTTCAGATGTTTGATTTATGCTGATTTGCGAATTGCGTACACTTGCATAAGCGTTTATGAATATCTTGCGAGGGGTGAACGCACTTGAAAAAAAATAATTAAAAAAACAATACGAGAACGTATTTGAGCGTTTTCGAACGAATGCATGAAGTTTTGCGTTTCATAGCAAAAATGAATATTTAATAAAATTGACATACGATAATGGTCAAGATAAGATATGGACGTATGGGGGCGGGGGATATATGGTCGAATAATAGTTATATTTATACTACATAACATATAAATAATGACTTCTATAGAGTGTACAGTTTTTATTATGATGATAAAGAATTTTTCATACATTGCATACTAGAGATATAATGAAGGGAAATTAATGACGGGAAAATGTGACGTCATAGTTATTGAATTTGTACGTATAATACAAATCATTATTAGGAAGATTTACAAGAACGAATTAGAGACAAAGAGGGTATTAATGACTAAGAAGTACAACTACGGGTTCCAATCCTGTTATATGCAATGTGTATGCATAATCTAGGGACGAGGGTGAGATGCAAGACAATTCATAATTAATTATAATAACTTCTATAACAAATGGAAAATGGATACGACTAAACCATAGATATGGTAGATCGTAGGGTTGTGACACGAACAAAAATAGGAAGCTACAAGTAAAATTATTATCCAAACTCGCCTTAAGCGATTTTGGTTCTTATGTAAAAATGAATATTAATTATTCATTGTTCATTTTTTACATTACTCTCCCCTTTAAAAATTATATTTATACAATAATCTAATAGGGTACAATTAATACAATAGAATTAAGAGAATAACATCCTAACTAATTCAAGTTAGATGACGAATTTTTCTTTACAATACAAATTTTATACAAAACGATTTCGCGTGGTTGAGTACAATGCAGAGTAATCAAATTTTTAAAATGACACTTGCTTACAAAATATAAAAAAAATTCAAAGATTAATACTTTAATTTTGTGTAAAAAGAATAAAAGGATTAATACGTTAATTTAGTCAAACAATGAAGTTAGACAAAGAATGATATTGTTAAATTTTTAACATTTTTTTTTTTTTTGTTTTTTTTGTGGGAAGAATTACATACAAAATGAATAGCAGATAAAAGGGAAAACTGTAAATCGTACAATCTGTAAACTAATTTTTATTGACTAGTGTAGGTAAAAATAGAATTACGTAATCGATGATGTATAGACCTGTGGTCTAGTGTGTATTTTTGTGTACTAGGTACAAAGTGTGTATCTTACAATTTCGAGGGACAGATTAGCTGAGAGGATTGTTAAATTAACTGACTAAATGCATAAGCGAGAATTTATATATAGTAAGCAATAATTATGATGTATTATAATGATGATGTTTGCATACAAGTTTTAATGCAAAAGTGACTGGAGGGAATATGTGTCAAAAGTAATAAAATTCAATTAGGATTATAGATTTTACATAATCAGTTACACGTATAAGGTAATTAAAAAAAACGAACTTAGAGAACCTTACAATTAATGAAAGTAAATCTAGCGGTATTAAAAATTAAATTTTGAAGATGGAATTAAATTCGACTAGTAACATTCCTAGCTATATATGAACTATATAACCATTAATATTAACCAGAAGTATCGGTACGATAATTGAATTAAGAAAATTAAGAATACAAATTAAAAATATAAATCAATTATGCATTTTAATGAGCTAAACATAATTTTATAATACTCTTAAAAATAAAAGTAAATCGAACCTTAGATGAGTTTCGGCCAAGAATAAAAAAGTTATTGAAATGGAAGGAAAGCATTTCGAACAATCTTTTCTTTTAATAATCTCAGGTAAATTTTACATTAAAAATTATTTATATATAATAAA
Organism: Bathynomus jamesi; assembly: GCA_023014485.1. Taxonomy (NCBI): domain Eukaryota; kingdom Metazoa; phylum Arthropoda; class Malacostraca; order Isopoda; family Cirolanidae; genus Bathynomus; species Bathynomus jamesi. Next base: position 453,827 of record JAJOZX010002734.1, read on the forward strand.
AAAAAATATTAAAAAGGTTTAATAATTTTTGCATGTTAAGTAGAAAAATTATACTCTTTCGTTAAATGTTGATAGAATTTGAATTATTTGATATTTTGACACGCAATTAATTAAATTCGACCAACACAATTACTCAGTATTCATCGAATAAAAAAAAATATAAAAAATATAAAAGTTAAGAATAGAAATCAATTATAAACTATAATGAACTAAACATATACTGTAATATAAAAAAACACAACCTAAATTGAGGTTATGTTCCATCGTACCAAAGAGGAATTAACCATGGTTGAACCATTTCTCTGGTTGACACGGTTCAACTGGGGTTGGCGGTGTTAAAATAAAATAAAATAAAAAGACAAAGTTTGGAGTACGACATTCGGGGGAATTGAGTGACTAAGCGGGGGGTATAAGTCTGAAATTGACAATTACATCTTTTCGTGAGCACTTTGCTCTTTAAAAAAAAGATTGCTTGTCACACTACTTAGAACAAAAATTAAAAGAGTTGAAACAAAACGGAGGGACGGTATGTTCCTCAGCATAGTAATTTAAAAGGAGTCATTGGGACAAGATCGATTAATTAATTATTACACAACTATTATTATCACGTATACATTACAATGATTATCAAAGTCATTACAAACAATTGTTAAAACTGTTTTGGTTACAAACAATAAAATGTCATTTAACTATATATTTATATACGCAACAATGGCATGAAAAAGAAAAGACAAATCGGTCCACTTCCTTCTTACAACAAAACAAAGAAAGGTTAACTAAAGACGCAACCCGGTCAATTCAGGTTGAATTAAATTCTCTTTTACAACAAAAAAAAAGGTTGAATTAAATTCTTAGATTACATTTTCTTAAATTAAATTCTCTTAACTTACAAAGAAAAAGTTGAATTTAATTGACTGCATTGAAATGACTGGGGACTTGAAAACTCGACTTGGGATTCGAAAACTCGACTTGGGATTCGAAAATTGACTTGGAATAAAATTGACTTGGGATTCGAAAACTGACTTGGAATAAAACTGACTTGGAATAAAACTGACTTGGAATAAAACTCTGACTTGGAATAAAACTCTCTGACTTGAAATAAAACTCTCTGACTTGGAATAAAACTCTGACTTGGAATAAAACTCTCTGACTTGGAATAAAACTGTCTAACTTGAACTCTATCAAGTATTCTGAAACTGTAACTTGAACTCTATCAAGTATTCTGAAACTGTAACTTGAACTCTATCAAGTATTCTGAAACTGTAACTTGAACTCTATCAAGTATTCTGAAACTGTAACTCGAACTCTATCAAGTATTCTGAAACTGTAACTCGAACTCTATCAAGTATTCTGAAACTGTAATTCGAACTCTATCAAGTATTCTGAAACTGTAACTTGAACTCTATCAAGTATTCTGAAACTGTAACTTGAAGTCTATCAAGTATTCTGAAACTGTAACTTGAACTCTATCAAGTATTCTGAAACTGTAACTTGAACTCTATCAAGTATTCTGAAACTGTAACTTGAACTCTATCAAGTATTCTGAAACTGTAACTTGAACTCTATCAAGTATTCTGAAACTTAAACTGTCTAACTTGAACGCTTGTCAAGTAAAGATTAACTGAAAACGGAAAATGACTGCACTTGATCTCTATCAAGTGGAGACGATTAACCTCTGTTTTGGTTGACCCTCTTGGTGCAACCGACTTACTTGAAATGCAATCAAGTATCTCTATAACTCTATAAACTCTCTATAAACACTCTCTTTCTTAATTTGCAAGTCAATGCAATTCAATAATTTGAAAAAATTTGCAAACAAAAATAAAAAAATTTAAACAACATTTCACTCTAATGTACGCGAAGGTACTGTACTATTATGTTTGGTACATAAAATAAAATTATTCTATACTGAATATAACTGAAAATAACTGAAATTAACTCTCTTGAAATTAACTCTATTGAAATTAACTCTCTGTTACAATTAACTCTCTGTTACAATTAACTCTCTGTTACAATTAACTCTGTTACAATTAACTCTCTGAAAATTAGTTTCACTAAGAAAAATGTATCACTGGTGTCTGAAGTGTTCACTGTGTTTTGTGTTAATTCTGGCTTGATACTCATTATTAACTGTTAATAATACGGACTTTTCAAGTGTTTATAAATTACTTAAAAAACAAACTGTGTACTTAACAAAATTTTCCACGGGCGAAATCCTCAGAGACGTGTCCTGAAGACGTCTTCCTGGCTACTTCTTCTTGGATGAAAACTAGGCGTGGAGAACTTGGAGTCGTGACACACCGGTTCAAGGGTGGATGTTACGAACAAGAAGTCGTGACACGCCGGTCAACTGGTTTTATCCTGATGCAGGGTAATTTCTATCTTGGCCAAAGAGTGGCCTCTTCTTAAAATCTTCTTCTTAAAATAGTCTTCTTCTTAAAATCTTCTTCTTCTTAAAATAATCTTCTTCTTAAAATAATTTCTTAAAATCTGTTAAGATCCTGGTAAAGGGTCGCCAGTTTTTTAGACCCAATATCTTCTTCTTATCCTGGCTATAGGGTCGCCACAATGTTAGACCCTTCCTCTTCTATGTCCCTATGGTGTCTCGTATCGACGAGGCGTTCTTGGTTAAGGGGCAAGGGGGCTCTGCCCCCTCCCCCGCAGCGAGGCTGCAGTCCAAAGAAGAGTCTCGTAATGAAGTGCTATATGAAGTGACTTGATGAAGTGACTTAAATGAAGTGCCTTAATTTTACAAATACATGTATAATATAAACTTAAATGTTTGGGGGAAGACAGTTGAAGGTTAAGTTCCCCCCTTTTTAAACACATGATCAGATGTTTGAAAGATTTCAAATAAAAATTTAAAAAATAAAAACAAAAACTAATCGTATATTTTTTTGCCGAATCTTCATTTCTGAAGGCGATATCATTTCGTAATAGTACACATAAGTACAAATTAAGTACACGACTGAGTACGTATTAATTTTGGTTCATTACAATTACGATTACAATTATGGATTACTTCACATTCGCTTATTGTTTAATTACACTTCCATTTTAAAGTACATTCTTACATTACTGTATATATTAAATCATTACATTTAATTACAGTTTCAATGAAGTACATTACAAGTTATTATTAATTACAGTTTCATTAAAGTACATTACGTCGTTTACCATTCTTACAGTGTTTTTATATATTTATATATGGTTATTAGTACAACACAAGTACATGAGCACATACGAGATAATTTATTTACGAAATAATATGTTATAATATGTTATAAATTTGAAATCAGAGGGACAGGAGGTTTTCACGTTTTCAGATGTTTGATTTATGCTGATTTGCGAATTGCGTACACTTGCATAAGCGTTTATGAATATCTTGCGAGGGGTGAACGCACTTGAAAAAAAATAATAAAAAAAACAATACGAGAACGTATTTGAGCGTTTTTGAACGAATGCATGAAGTTTTGCGTTTCATAGCAAAAATGAATATTTAATAAAATTGACATACGATAATGGTCAAGATAAGATATTGACGTATGGGGGCGGGGGATATATGGTCGAATAATAGTTATATTTATACTACATAACATATAAATAATGACTTCTATAGAGTGTACAGTTTTTATTATGATGATAAAGAATTTTTCATACATTGCATACTAGAGATATAATGAAGGGAAATTAATGACGGGAAAATGTGACGTCATAGTTATTGAATTTGTACGTATAATGCAAATCATTATTAGGAAGATTTACAAGAACGAATTAGAGACAAAGAGTGGGTATTAATGACTAAGAAGTACAACTACGGGTTCCAATCCTGTTATATGCAATGTGTATGCATAATCTAGGGACGAGGGTGAGATGCAAGACAATTCATAATTAATTATAATAACTTCTATAACAAATGGAAAATGGATACGACTAAACCATAGATATGGTAGATCGTAGGGTTGTGACACGAACAAAAATAGGAAGCTACAAGTAAAATTATTATCCAAACTCGCGTTAAGCGATTTTGGTTCTTATGTAAAAATGAATATTAATTTTCATTGTCATTTTATATATATATATATATATATATATATATATATATATATATATATATATATATATATATATATATATCGGGTGGTTTCTTTAAATATCTGAAACTTTAAAAGGTTTGTATTTTTTATTATTTGAAATAAGAGCATGAAATTTTTACTGTCTTTATAGATGGAGAATTTGTTCTCTAGTGCAAAGCATGTGCTATGTGATGTTCTTTCAGCTCACGATATTTACACGATACTTTCGACGGAAGAGCCCTTTCCAGTAGATTTCCTGCGGTTTATGATGTAGGAATATCATGGCGACCAACATCACCAGATCTAAGCCCTGTGACCTTTATCTGTGGGGTTATTGAAGAGATAAAATGTTTAAACAGAATCTAAACACAACAGAAGAATTGAAAGCATCAATTAAACAACAAATTTCTCAGATTTCAACAGATACTCTGTCCAGAGTACCATACGTGTAAATATATATTTTTTTTCCTAGTAATCTGAAGAAAGTAGGAAATCCTTTCCGCGAGAATACTCCCTTCTTGAAGGCAAAACTTATTACATTTTTTAATTCCGCTTACCCATCACCCTATACCCTTAATACCCTTACTTTTAAATAGGATTTTTTTATAAACATGTTTTAGTCCATTTTTTATCTCCTTTCCTTTCTTTTAATCCTTTGTCCCAATTTCTTTGTGCCAGCTAAATTTCTTTCTCGTAACAGTGTTACTACGATACACGACTATTTGCTCCTCTGCAGAGTACTGGAAAGTTGTTCGTGTGCAAAGAGTTAATGAGCTGAGAGGACATCACGTAGAGCATGTTTTGCACTAAAGGACTAATTCCCCATGTGTACAGAAGATACAGTAAAAATGTCGTACTTTTATTTATTTCAATTAGTAAAAAATATAAACCGTTTAAAGTGTCACATGTTTAAAAAATGACTATATATAAATATTAAACCTTTTATACTGTCCTTAAAATAAGAGGTAATTTATTTAAATTGTACGAGTAGTCTTTTTACAAATTGAACTTGGACAATAGTTGTTAAAAAATAAAGTTGACAAAGAAAGTAATTAGAGACTTGCCTAAACATTAAAAAAGTTTACAATGAACAAAAACAAATTGAATAAAACATTAAAGCAGCGAGTGTTCAATGTGTCCTCCATCATTATCAATGACCAGTTGTAGCTTCGTACGCCACTAACGAACTGTCTTGATCGACCTCATTTCATGGTGTTAAAATGCCCTGTCGAACTGCCATCCTGAGTAGTATTTTACCTGTAAAATTTGTCAGCTAAACGTCCCCAGTGGTGCACAAGGGTGCAATTAGTCATTGATAATAATGGAGGACACATTGAACATTTGCCGCATTAATGTTTTATTGAATTTGTCATTGTTCATTGTAAATTTCTTTGATGTTTAGCTAAGTCTCTAATTACACTCCTTGCAGAGCTAACTGCTCCTTTCGGCGGGCGATGGGGTCGCCACATCCCTGAACACACACACACACACATATATATATATATATATTAGTGGTGGACCGGATATCCGCATCATTTTTAACATCCGCATCCGCACTTCTGACTGCGGATATTACCTCTAATAAATTATGCAATTTACAATTAAATTAGCTTATAAAATAGCTTATGAGACCCAGTCTTGCACATTTCATGTAAAGTATTAATTATTAATGAACAAACAAATATATAAATCTCAAAATATAAATAGCTGGTAACACAGAAAATTGAATGAAACTTGTTTCATTGAATTTTCTGTGGCTGAAACTACTGAGAAAGTTATTATTTTTATCATAATGAAAACATTAATATTAATTTTAATTCTTATGTATTGCCTCCCATAATACTAATATCACGAAATTTAAATCCGCGGATATTGAAATTGAAGATCCGCATCCGCAGATGTTGAAAAACTGACATCCGGTCCACCACTAATATATATATATATATATATACACACCTTGGTTAAGCCTGTTTTTTGCTTCCACCCGAATTGTTCATTCTGACGAAGGTCAAGCTTGTTGCTCCATCTTTAGCCAACAGTTTAACGTGGAATCCGAACCACAACCCATCGCTGGTGGTCAGAAATTTTAAACTCTTCGCCCGGACTCGATCTCACGACCTCCCGATCAGCAGCAGCCCAGCGTTTTAACCACTAGGCTACCCAGGGTACCCATTTATCTATCAACCAGTTTGTACGGAAGGATAAACAGTTGGGTGACCTGCGCGCCACATCCCGCCGCCGGGAATCGAAGCCGGAACCGGTGTACTTGTAGTCAGCGATATTAACCACTACAAACCGATATATATATATATATATATCCTTTGGTACCTTTGGTTAGCTTCCGCCCGAATTGTTCATTCTGACGAAGGTCAAGCTTTTCACTCGACTTAGACCTACAGTTTAACGTGGAATCCGAACCACGCCCTATCAACAGCCCAGCGTCTTAACCACTAGGCCACCTAGGGTACCCATTTATCTGCCAACCACTTTCTTTATTGTGTGGAAGGATAAACAGCTGGGTTTTGCTGCGCGCCGGCTGCCGTCGGGTCTCGAACCCGGGGCCGATGGATTCGTAGTCAGCGACGCTAACCACTACACCACCGATATAATAATTGTATGTATTCACGTATAATTTACGTGGAAGAAATCAAACGTAGCTTCTTCAGATCATAATGCAAAATCTAACCCTAAATCTTGTTCACCAAAAGTCAAATTCTGATATGAGCTATAAAAAATGTAATTAATTTAACTACATTCAAGTTCTTTTAAAGTTCACAAAGGTTTCACGAAGAATAGAGAGTAGATTGATACGTTTATAAGTCCCCCCCCCCCCCCATATCTGCTAATCATATATGAATTTGCTTCAGGTTTTTTTTACCAGAAAAATAAGTATGGCGAATGGAGTCATTGCACGGTTGAACTAACCAGTAATTAGGTGGTAAATTGTTGGCAATGTATTTTGGTTGTTGCATAACTCCCCAAAAACGTCATAAGATAAGCGAAACTTCGACTTCTCTTCAGCATTTGGTACGTCTCAAATTAAATTCCATCGGAAGCCTGTTAAGTTGGAAATCAGAATTGCGTCACCCGAACTATCTTTATGAAGTCCTCTTTATTTGCTTTGCAAAGCTGTTATTCCCCAATTCCGAAGAGTTCTCTAATTATGGACCTCGTTCCGCCATTGCTGAGGTCGTTTGCGTTCATGAAAGGAGACCGAATTGTATATTTTGAGTATTAAAATCGATTCATCTGACACGCTAACAGGCTCTAATCGATTTTAATTAGGGGAGATAGACCCATTATGAAACGTATAATGGAAACACTCAATATACCCACCTTTTCCCTTCTGATTTTATTTGTTCATTCAATTATGTTTTTAAGTTTTGAACTCTTTGCACGAATGTAATGAAATGATTTTGGATGACAGAGCTTTCTGCATTGCAAAGATTTGGAACAAAGAATATATATATTATATATATATACAGTATATATTGGAAAAATATGCTCCGAAAGCACAGCCAAAAGGAAGAAGGAACTGGCTAGAGAGCGATGAAGTTAGCAAATTGTGGAGACAACAATGCCAGGAAAGTAATACAAAAAAAACTGGAGAATATCGATAGGGAAATACAAACTCTGATAAAGGCCATACAGAGAGGGAAGAGGAAAAGGCGGTAGAAGCAATAAAGGAAAATCCAAAATACTTTTACAGCTATGCGAAAAGGAAAATAAAAACCGCGCTACTATCGGGCCCTTAAGGAAAGGAAATAATGAACTAACAGACGATCTAAAAGAAATATCTGAAACATTGAGAGCCCAGTATGAATCGGTCTTCAGTACCCCAAAAAATGACAAAGCAATACCTGACATAGATGCATTCTTCGAAGAGAAATTGCAAGGAGAATGTATAACAGACTTTGATTTTACTCCAGATGATGTAGCGAGAGCTATAGGACAAATGAAATCACATTCAGCTGCAGGTCCGGACAAATGGAACGCACTATTAATTAAAAACTGTAAAAATGAAATTGGTACACCCTTATACTGGATATGGAGAAGATCCCTAGACACTGGGGAAATACCGAACATCTTGAAAAGAGCAAACATTGTCTCAGGGGCGTACCCAGGATTTAGTCAAGGTGGGGGGGCGTGTGAATAACTAAAACAAAGGTGTGTGTATACTGTATATACCATACGAGTATGTATATATATATATATATAAACATTTACTAAAGCCAGTATTCATGTATTAACAAAGTTGAGTAAAAAATGATAGTTACATTACTATTACAGAAGATTGTTCAAAATTGTCAATTTGATTAAGTCTAGATTTGGCAAATTGGCTCTAATTATCAGCTTCATTCATATATGCATCACTCATTTTTTCTTTTGAAATAATGATGAAGATCCATGTGGCAGCTCACTTCACAATGTACGAGTATACAATGCGGGTCACAGAAGCACTTAATAACAAATACAAGAATTACAAATCGCCAATACAGAGAATAGAACTAAACAGAACTAAAATCACAGTGAACAGCTCTAAGGATGCCTGGACAGTGGACACAGTTGCCAAATCCGCGGTTTTTTCGCCAAATTGGGCTGTTTCAAGACTAATGGGCGGGTAAAACTCTACAGTCGCGGATTGGCGAATTTTTGACTGTTTTTTAAATTCAGATAACGTCTTTTTGACTAACAGCGAAAAGTTTGAATATTCAACAAATATAAATACTGTAAACTAAAAAAATTTGCATGTATCGGTCACCGATACATGCACATTTTTTAGCATGTGAGTAACTAAAACAAAGGTGTGTGTGTGTGTACCAAGCAGGTTTAATGCTATCATATATATATATATATATATAGTATGAAACTTGGTTTGGCTATTTTTGGGCTGGTTTTTAAGCATGATTTGGCGGGTTTTCAATTTTTTACCTGGCAACACTGGCCTGGGATGACAGGTTTAGTATTACTATTTTATATTAATGCATATCGAATAAATTCGTAATAATTTAAAATGTATTCTCACTATAAAATATACGAACTGAAGCAAAAAACTGGTTATCTCTGTAACTGTATGTACAAACTTTAGAACTTTAACACTGTACATAGTTATTGAGATAAGCACATGAGTAGACACCGGTACAAGGCCCAAGGGGGGCGACCGCCCCTGTCGCTCCCTCCATTCGGTACGCCACTGCGATTGTCCCTATATATAAAGGCTGGGGTAGATCTCAAGCAAAGAACTATAGACCAGTGTCATTTACGTCCTACCTCACCAAAATATTTGAAAGAATAGTCAGAGAGAAAATCTATGACTTCTTGGAGAGACTGGAAAAATTCAACGAAAATCAGCACGGATTCCGATCGGGAAGATCATGCCTATCACAGCTTATAGACCATTATAACAATATCCTAGCTGCAGTTGAAGGCAATGAAAACTATGATGTCATATATACGGATTTTGCTAAAGCTTTCGACAAGTGCGATCATGATATAATAGCACATAAAATGAAACGTATGGGAATAACAGGCAAGTGGGAAAATGGATCTACAACTTCCTCAGAGAACGACTACAGGTCGTTAAAATTCGAGGTGTATCATCATCAGAATCAGAAGTACGCAACTCAATACCACAAGGTAAGGGGCTGGCCCCACTCCTGTTCATTATCATGCTAACAGACATAGACAGTGGAGTTAACAGCAACCGTATAGTAACATCTTTTGCGGACAATACAAAGATCAGCAGAAAAATCAGCGATGCAAATGAAGTGGAGGCCTTGCAGAGGGACACAAACAAAATATAAAAATGGTCAGAAGACAACAATATGACATTTAACACCGAGAAATTTCAGCTCTTGAAATATGGTAGAAATGAGGAAATTAAGCAGACTGCATATTATGCCCCAGATAGCCAGGAAATTCAGAGAAGCACGAAGGCGGTCGACTTGGGGGTAATAATGACCGAGGATGCCAAATTCGAGACACAAAATCAGATAGCAATAAACAAAGCAAAAAGAGTCGCGGCACAGGTACTAAGAACGTTCAAAAGGAAGGACAAGACAGTAATGATTCCCCTGCTGAGAACACTGATCATCCCAAAACTTGAATACTGCTTAGTTTTGACGTCCCCATATATAAAGGAAGAAATTAATAAACTAGAAGAAACGCAGAGACATTTCACAGCCAAGATTGATGGCTGCAAAGAACTCAACTACTAGGAAAGACTACGTAAACTAAATCTGTACTCCCTGGAAAGAAGAGAAGGGTATACCATAATCTACATAATGATTGAAAAACTGGTACCAAACCTCAAACTAAACCCAATTACCATCCAAACAACGCTGGAAGATAGGAAAGTCAGAATGTGTAATGTTCCCAAATTAAAGGCCCAACAAGGGACCTCCTCACCTCTGAAGGAAAATAGCTTGGTCGTCAGGGGACCAAGACTTTTTAATCAGCTTCCTAACGACCTCAGAAACGTTACAGGGGTCAAAGTTGAAGTCGTCAAGAGAAGACTAGATGCCTGGCTTAGGACGGTAACAGATGAGCTGGGTGTACCTGGCTATGTGCAGTGGAGAGCGCAAGAGAGTAACTCGCTCCTCCATCAAGCCAGGCCAAGAGGCGGGGCCACTAGCTTGATTTTCGTGTGAAGAGAGACCGATGCACGGAACCCCAGGAGGTTAACGAGGTTATATATCTTAAACATTTTAAAAAACCTACAATTTCTTCCATTTTTAAATTAAAAAAAATGACCCACAGTGTTTCAAAGTAGTATGACCGCAATATGTTTGAGTGCATATGCAATTGCAATGTTAATAAGTTGTTGCAAGGTGCCAGCCCCATTCTCCCTGGGGGTGGGGGTGGGGGGTTAATGGGGGAGGGGGTTAGCTCCCCAAGTTGCATAAAGGGGGGTGAGGGGTTTTTGGGGGGAGAGGGAGAATGAACTCCCCCCAAAGGGGTAACCGTAAAGTGCCCTCGCCGTAGCGCCGTAGGCGAGTTTGCGAAGCACAAGCCCGGCTGTAGGGCAGGGAGCTGAAGGCTTTGTATATATATATATATATATATATATATATATATATATATATATATTAGGGTGTTTCATAAATTAAAAGTTTGGAAAAATTTTAATCCACATGGATCCCCTTGTTCCATTTGCTGAGGAGACTGATAAACCGAAGTATTAATTCAATAGTTTAAAGTTTACGGGTCCCCAGTTTGATGCTCTGGCAGATCATAAACGGAAAAAATTAAACAAAAATCTGTCAATGAATTTTTATTCAACAAACGAGTACCATTTCACTACACATTTTCACAAAGATACAAAAAACATAACCACTTCTTGCGAATCATTTGTCCATGAAATCCTTCTTGGTTTTATTCGGGTATTTCGCCCTATGCTGCATCACAGTTTTGAGCAAATACTGCTTCTGCTCTTTGTTCTTCGTCAGAGAACAGTTGAACTCTTTGGTGAGCGCGATGGCTCTTTCGGCCCGATCGTTGACGACAGAGATTTTGTTAACAGTTGCCGCTGCTTGCTTGAAGCCCTCTACTTCAGTCCACTCGGCAACTGGCTTTTTCAAGAATTCTGTGTCCAAGTCGAATGCATGGAAGAAAGCCATCGTCTTTCCTATCACGAACTCCGCCAGGTGTTTCGAGGCAAGATTCCTGACGTTCTTCCCTTGGGGTCGCTTGAGTTCCTTTTTCGATGCGGGCTTACCCAAACTGACGACCATCTGAGCCTTTTCTTCATCTGCCACATCTGCGTCGAAGAACGCCATGGCAATAAGAGTCTCAGAGATGTACCATAGGTGTCGAGACATGGCTTCTTGCGCAGCGTTAACACACGAATATCCCGACATGGCAAAGGCTTCCGCGTCACGCAGAAATTCCAGATCAACTGCGGCAGCCTTGCTTGAGGTTGCAGCACGAGTCCAACCTCGGATGTAGACGAGGGACACGAAGAGACCTACGGCTGTCAGAGCTTCCAACTCGTGACTCGACATCTTGAACTGCTTCTTCAGTAGAATTACTTTCAAGGAGTAGATGGCTATCGCCATCCATCGAGCGTGATGGTAAGCGCCAGGGGCTCTGAGAGGGAAATCCACCACTTTTGCTTCTCCCAGGAAGATGAGAACCAACTGTAGCAGTTCCTTGTAGTCATCGCGCTGATGCGACGTGCTCACCATCCCTCTCACCAGCAGGACTGACTTCTCCCTCAGTTCCCTCATAGAGTCATTGACTTGAGCAAAATCGTACGGCCGCACGTCCAACCGGTCGATGAACTTCCATTGTGCCTGAAACCTCTTGAAAACGGGTATATCGGGGCCACTTGAAGGGCCGTATGCACGCTTGAAGACGGAGCTGAGGATGACTTCATAGATGTGATGCCGACAGGGGAAGTACATGAGTTCTCTGCCAAGACCTTTCTCAATCAGGACGCAGGCCCCGATATGAATCCCGGTGTTCGACGCTGTCGTGTCGAAAGACAGTCCCCGCACGCGCTCTTCCATCCTGTGTTCCTTGACCAAATCCAAGCAAACTCGCGCTATCTTCTCGCCGGTTCCGGACGTCACCTTAGGAACGCCGAGCAACTTCTCCTTGCCGTCGCCAGAGACGAGGACGGCGATCCGGTCAACGCTCTCCTTCCATTGCTCATTGTCAGGTAGGAGCTTACCGTCCCAATGCAAGACAAGAGGCTGACCAGGACAAACTTCGTCGGATTGATAACTTTCAGCAGCCACCTTCCTGAGAGCCTTGCGTGTGCGGTACATGGTACTGGCAGAAATAGACAGTTCATCCAAGTCAAAACCTAGTGATTTAGCCGCTGCAGCGTACGACATAGCTGAATCGCGGTACGAAATATTCAGCCGATCGTAGTAGTCGTCACATCCTGTGAGATCAGATTCCTGCGTCGCTTCTTGGTATTTCCCTTGGAGGAGGATGGAAAAACTTCCACGGTTGGGTCAACGACATCTGAGTCAGTCTCTGACGAAGTTGAAATCACTAAAGCCCCCGTATCTTCTGCAGCTCCTTCTTCCTTCCTGGCCTTCTCCTGTTGTTCCTTAATCTTGTCCAGCCTCTTCCTTTTCCTAATCTCCTTATAGTGAAGCTTCATGTCAACAGGGCCCATGCTGCAGGAATTTGGATCTTCACGCTGCATGTCGAGAAAGTGGATGTCCTCCTGATTCTTCATCATTTCCTTAGCCTGTGAATGAGCAATGTCCATGATCTCCTTCGCTATTGCCTCCTTGAACATCGCCTCCTTCACTCGGAAGGACTCTGCTTTATGTGACTTGTGCTTCACAAGCCGGTCGTATTCCTTGAGAAGGGATTCCATCTTCCTCAAGGCCGAATCTCGACGCATCATGGGGATTCTCGCTCTCTCCCAAAATATGAGACAGGCATCCAGGCACAGGTTCAGGCATTTAGTACGTCCAAATTTTTGCTCCTTTTGGTGGTAAAAGTACTTTTTGAGTACTTGCAACTGAGTTGGAAGGCCACTTGATGTGATGTTCGCATCCGTCTGGCCAATAAGAAACACTTCTGTTTTTGCTCTGGTAGACACCTGGAAAAGAAAACAAACTAAATAATTCCACAGAAATAATTTCACATCGTAATTAATTTCATTAATTAAATAAAGAAAAGCAGTAACTGGGACTCGAACCAGTGTCATAGCCGTTTGGCGGCATCGCTCAAGTCGGCGTACACAGCACGCTATCCACTACACCATCTAGGGAGTGGATAGCGTGCTGTGTACGCCGACTTGAGCGATGCCGCCAAACGGCTATGACACTGGTTCGAGTCCCAGTTACTGCTTTTCTTTATTTATAAAACTGATACGTGTACACTACGTTCTCTTTGACAATTCATTAATTAAATAAATTTCAATACCGCAGTAAAATTACATTAATTAGTATCATAAATAATTACCAGCTTAGTTGTCCAATATGCAACAGACTAATTAATTTCATGTAATATTAATAATAAATATCACTACCACAGTAAAATGACAGAAATTAAATAATAATAAATTTCAATACCACAGTAAAATGAGATAATTAGTAGCATATATAATTACCTCCATAGTTGTCCAATAGGCTATACAACACGAACCGCTCAAGTGACGAAGAAAACCGTCTTCACTGCAGGCAGGCGAGAAATGAACTGACAAAAAGTCGTCAAAGTTGGGGACCTCTAAATGCAGCGCGATCTGGTTCAAACTTGCACAAACGTGTTTTCTTGTTCTTTAGAATACGGAGAAACGTGTGGATTAAAACTCCAAGCTCATTTTTATTTTACCCTATAGGTATGAAACACCCTAATATATATATATAATATACAGTATATGTGTGTATATATATATATACTAGGTGAGGTACCCGGCGTTGCCCGGGTTAATTGAATGCCCGGTTAAGTCAGCTGAATGCCCCCCAAAACCCCCTCACCCACCTTTATGCAACTTGGGGGGCTAACCCCCTCCCCCATTAACCCCACTCCCACCCTTCCCCCATTACTGCCCGGGATAACACAGTGAAGCGCATTTTTGTGATGGCCTCTCTTGTTTGCAAACTGTTGTGTGGTCTTGCGTTATCGTGCAAAAGAAGGACATCCTCCAGTTTTCTCTCCGGTCGAACTCGCTTTATACGTCTCTGGAGTCTCTGTAGGGTAGTAATATCGAATCTTTTCCGTTTCGTGTGCTCTATCCGATTTTGTTAAAAATAAGATATTTAATGTAGATTTTTAAGCTGATTTCAAAAATGTAAGTCCTTTTTTGGAGAAATGAGCGGTTCTAAAGTTATGTTTGTTATTGTAATTTTGTATGGGATATAATGCCCCGTTATGTTAATTGAATAGTACCTAGTTAGGTCAACTGTATGCCCTTGACGATTGGTTAGGTTAAGTTGTGATATTTTTGTTAAAACTAACGAAAATATCACGACTTAACCAATCATCAAGGGCGTACAGTTGACCTAACCGGGCATTCAGTTGACCTAACCGGGCATTCAGTTAACCTAACCGGGTATTTAGTTGACCTAACTGAGCATTCAATTAACTTAACCGGACAGAAAAATAACGGTGGAAATCTATTCACACAAATACTTAATGACATAAGCCAATATTACTAAAGAATACAATAACTTGTATTAGTTTTCAGTTGTATTGTTATAGTTTTTGACCAAATACAAAATTACAATAATAAACATAACTTTTGAACCGCTCATTTCTCCAGACAAAGACTTGCATTTTTTAAATCAGCGTAAATATCTACATTAAATATCTTATTTTCAACAAAATCGGAAACAGTACATGAAACGGAGAAGATCCGCAATACAGTATATGTCTCTGAGTTGATTGTTTGTCTTTCTTCATAATGTCCATCAGAATCACCCCTTTCATATCCCAGAAGATGGTGGCCATAACTTTTCGTGCAGAGGGAGCCATTTTGAATTTTTTCTTGCGTGGAGAGTCTGCGTGATGCCACTCCATGGATTGGCGTTTTGTTTCAGGTTCAAAGTGGTGTATCCAAGTCTCATCCCCAGTCACAGTTCGTGAAAAGAAGTCATCCCCTTCTGTCTCGTATCGAACCAACGACTCAGAAGCAATTTTTTTTCTTTCGACTTTGTGATCTTCAGTCAGTTGGCGAGGAACAAACCGTGAACACACTTTTGAGTATCCCAGTTGCTGAATTATCGTATTCACACTTCCTTCACTAATTCGTAGCTCCAGTGATAGCTCCTTGTATGTGACGCGCCGATTTGATCGAATGATGCTGTTAGCACGTTGCACAGGGTGAGATGTCACAGCCGATGCCGGGCGACCGCTGTGTGGCTTATCATCGAGGCTGGCTCTCCCTCTCTCCACTGATCTCACACGTTTAGACCAGCGTCCAACTGTGCTTCGATCAACAACAGTATCTCCGTAAACGTTTTGTAGACGTTTGTGAATATTTCCAACTGTTTCCTTCTCTGCGGTTAAGAACTCGATAACAGCTCTCTGTTTACGAGCACATCACTGTCAGACGTCATTTTCGAAACTGCGTTAACCATCGGTTTTATACAAAGACGTTTAAAAGCGGTTTTATACAAGGAGGGGAAATTCAAACTGGAAAAATCCGGTTATGTGAAGCGCAGAAAGTTCAAACTTACAGCCCAAAAGACATTTCAGCCCATGGCCTATTATTTAACTAAGAAAAAATTGTGGGACAAAATATATTCAGTGCCCCTAGTATGATAATACTAAAAGGACGTGTGTGTGTGTGTTTTCCAGCCATAACTCCAAAATGGAAGCAGTTACAAACATGAAACTTCACACACATATTGATTAGGTCCTCAGGTTGTTGTTGTTTAGCCGATCAACCCACCCTGATCGAGCAAGCCGGCGGTACGCAGGTAACCGATCGCCCTCTCCGGAGTGGACCAGAGGTTCAGCGCACTAGTGATGTGTTGTGTTCGTCGTTGTGCTAGAGCGGTACAGTCTGTCATAATGTGTTCAATTGTTTGTGGTGTGTCCTGGCACAGGTGGCAGGTGTCGTCTGTGGAGTTGTCTATTGTTGCTAATAGTGTACGTTGAGCTGGTCGTCTGGAGTTGATGCCATCCATGATGTGCTGCGTGAGGTTAGTGAGTAATGTCGTGGTTGAGTGGTGAGGTCTGAATCCATGTTGAGTAGGCGATAGTGGAATGTGTGGGTTGGTGATTTGTAAGATTAGTCTTTCTGTTACTTTGGAAGGTGTGCATAGTAAAGTAATGGGTCTGTAGGAAGCTGGTTCTGTTGGATTTTTGTTTGGTTTGAGTAGTGTAATAATTTTACCTTGTTTCCATATGTCAGGAATAATACAGTGTTGGTATGAATATGTGCTGATATTTGTGAGAGCTAGTATTCCTTGTGGGCCCAAGTGTTTAAGGTGTATGTTAGATATGTTGTCTGGTCCAGTAGCCTTGGAATTCTTAATGTTTTTGATGATCTTGGTGGTCTGGTCTGTATTGAAGGGTGTAATGGTCGTGTCGAGTCTGTAGGTTTTCTTGTGTCTGGCTGTTTGTCTGTCTGCGTGTTTCTGGTTGTTGTCTCTGTTTAAGTGGCTTATCTTTGCGTAGTGATTAACTAGAATGTTAGCTTGTTGTATGTATGTTGGGATATTATTTTGGCTGCGACAGATAGCCGCGTGTGAGGTGTGAATGCCGCTGTTAGAGTGGGTAATGTTGTTTATAGTCTTGTATAGCCTGGATGTATCTGTGGAGTGGTTTAGTGTTGTTATGAATTCCCTGAATGTTTCTGTTTGTTTTTCTTTGAGTTTGTTTATTTCTGTGTTGAGCTGTTGTATCTGCTGTTTTATGGCTTCTGTGTGTGGTGTTTGTGTATTATATTTGAGGTTGTTACGTTGCCGTATGAGGTGGGCTATTTCTCTAGTGTAATTTGGGTTGTATTTCCTAATGTTGCCCTCGGGTATGTATTTGTTTGCATTATTGATGATCTGATTAAATGTCTTGAGTGTTGTATTGGTGTTTATGATGGGTGTGCTGTTTAATGTGGTGAATTGTTCCTCAGTCTGTATTTTGAACTGTTCCCAATCAGATAATAAAAACCCACTCTAATAGACAGAGTTTATTTCCACAACAGTTTCGATGCCCACTGGCATCCTCTTCGGGTGGATACAGAAAAACGAATTAACCAAAAACAAGAGGGAAAACAGTCCAGAGCGTTTAAAAAAGTGAAGTTTTTTGCATTTGTTCCCAATCAGCTTTCTTGTAATTTCTGTAAGTGTGCCTAAGGCTGTTGGGGCAGAGTGTAGAATGTGTTGTAATGATGATGGGCAGGTGGTCTGATGACAGTTGTTTTTCTGTTCTCCATTGTGTATGTGTTGCTAGTGAGGGGGAACAGAACGTTATGTCTAGGGAGGAGTTTGAGTATCCTGCTTGATGTGGTATGTGTGTATGTTCTTCTGTATTGTTAAGAATGAAGAGGCTGTTTAGTTGTGTGGCTATGTTGGCGCCTCTGGTGTTGCTTTGGTTGTGCAGGTACCAACTAGTGTCTTTGGCGTTGAAGTCTCCTCCTAAGATGACATTAGTGAGAGAGGCAAGATTGTGTAACTGTGGGCTGTAATTGGCTGGCACCTGAAGTGAAATATCTGGTGGGATGTAAATGTTGGTTAGTGTGGTGGTGTGTTTTGCGCGTGTTTTAATGCTAACTGCCTGTATTTCTATCGTGTTATCTGCTTGGATTGTGTTTGTAATATTTTGGGTAGCATCAGTGTAGCTAATGCTTTTACGTATGTAAGTGATGAGTCCACCCCCGTTACCCCCAGTACGATCTTGTGCACCTGGGTGTTAATAAATTAAATAATTAAAATTACTGGGCCCGAAGGCCCCAGCACCGCGATTAAACTTCAGAAAAGAACGCAGCCGTGAAAATTTTGAGCTTCACATTGTGTGAAGATTTCTGAATCTTAAGATTTTAATGACTATAGTTTTACTGACCAAATAATTGAACCCCCATTTACTGTCGGTTGTTGTTGTTGTTGTTTAGCCGATCAGCCCACCCTGATCGAGCAAGCCGGCGGCACGCAGGTAACCGATCGCCCTCTCCGGAGTGGACCAGAGGTTCAGCGCACTAGTGATGTGTTGTGTTCGTCGTTGTGCTAGAGCGGTACAGTCTGTCATAATGTGTTCAATTGTTTGTGGTGTGTCCTGGCACAGGTGGCAGGTGTCGTCTGTGGAGTTGTCTAGTCTGTGTTTATATGTCCGTAAGTTGGGGTGATGTCCACATCGGAGTCGTGCTAAATTAACTCGAGCCGATCTGCTCAGGCTGGTCTCTCACCTGTTAATGGGTGGCGGCTTCGCACCTAGGACTGCATTCGGACCGAGTCGTGTCAGTGCTTTGTGAGTTAGGTGTGTGTGTATGTGTTTTCTGTACTGTGTGATGTCTGTGGGGCGTGGTATGGAATGGAGTATTTGATTATAATGTCTCTCTGGTGTTACCTTAATGGTACGAGGTGTTGGTGCATGATTGTACATGTAATGGCAAGGGTGTTGTGGGTTAGTTGTCGCTGCTGCCATGAATTGTGTTCCCCTCATGTCTAAATGTTCCCTAACTTTCAGTATTTTTGTTTCTGTGTGCAGGTGTTCTATTGGTGTTGTTTGAGTGCATCCTGTAATGATACGAAGTGCGTTGTTTTGTATTGTCTGTAAGGTGTTTATGTGTGTGTTTGAGATAATGGGTGCCCAGCATGGGCTAGCATAGTCCATAACTGAGCGAATATATTGTTTGTATATGAGTGATGTTGTTTCCTGCTGGTGTCCAAAGTATGTGCCTGTTAGTACCCTAAGCAGCGTGTTAAGTCTTGACGTACATTTGTTTTTAATGTCCTGAATGTGGTTTGCAAAAGATAATGATGTGTTGTATGCAGTGGTGAGCTGCCAAAATTTTAACAACCGGTTCGCTAAGCTGCCAAAATTTAAACCACCGGGTTCTGTATAAAAAATTCTGAATTCGGCAATAAAAAATTGACAACCCTTCCCACCCCACCCTTTCGCAATTTTAATTAAATTAATTATCTCGCTATTTGCCTTTTTCAAGTATCTGCATTTTATGATTCAGCTAGGTATTAATAACTGCATGACAATTAATTAGTATAGTTAATTAGAGAAATAGACGTTTCTAATGAAATCAGAAAAGAAGAATTATTTAATAAAAACCGATGAATCATTATCTACATAGTTAAAATTAAATTGCTCAGTCAACTTTAGCAATAATGAATTATTAGGCAAAACATAAATATCAGTACATCTATGCTCTCTTCAGCGTCCAGCAAAAAAGTTAACAACCGGTTCTTATTTTCAAAAAGATTTTAACAACCGGTTCGCGCGAACCGGTGCGAACCGGGTCCAGCTCACCACTGGTTGTATGTGACCCCAAGTATTTTGGTTCCTGTCCCATCCTCCGAGGTTGTGCACCTGGGTGTTAATAAATTAAATAATTAATTTTAAAAAATTAAATGACGTCGTCAAGATCATTACGTGTATATATATATATATATATATATATATATATATATATATCGAAACCTATGGTAAAATTATTGAATACCCGGTTAGGTTCATTGAATGCCAGGTTAGGTCATCTGTACACCCTTGACGATTGGTTAGTTTAAGTCGTGATATTATCGTTAGCTTTAGTGAAAATATCACGACTTAACCTAACCAATGGTCAAGGGTGTACAATTAACCAAACCGGGTATTCAATTAACCTACCAGGGCATTCAATTAATCTAATCGGGCATTCATTTGACCTAACCGGGCATTTAATTAATCTGATCGGGCATTCAGTTGACGTAACCGGACATATATATATAACCTTGGTTTTGCTTCCGCCCGATTGTTCATTCCGACGAAGGTCAAGCTTGTTGCTCCACCTTAGACCTACAGCTTAACGTGGAATCCGAACCACGACCACCACGAGTGGTCAGAAATTACAAAGTCCTCGCCAGGACTCGATCTCATGACCTCCCGATCAACAGCAGCAGCAGCAGTCCAGCGTCTCAATCACTAGGATACCCAGGGTTCCCATTTATCTACCAACCAGTTATATTGTATGAAAGGATGAACAGCTGGGTTTACTGCGGGCCGACTACCGTCGCCGGGTATCGAGCCCGGGGCCCATGGATTCGTAGTCAGCGATGCTAACCACTACACCACCAGGGTGCATATACAGTATACAGGGTCTGTCACAAAAAACTAAGCCAATTTGAAATCTCTATAAAATGCACAATTTGATAGAGATTTCAAATATTTTTTTACACTAAATAAATAAAAGGCTCATAAATAATCTTTGATAATTTTATAACTTTATTTTAAATATTTTAGGAGTTATGCGGTTATTTCTACAGATTGCGAAAATTTCAGTTTTTCTCATTATGTAATATCTTCTTTTTTCTCTTTTTCAGAATTTGTTTAGATTTAAAAATTTTCGTGAATACCTCTAAATATGCCATTCTCACATGAAGATAAAATAATTATAAAGCATTATAGAGTTGAAAAAGGTTATAGTGCAAGGAAATTACTTTCTGAATTCGATTATAAAGGATGGACTAGATCAGGTTTAGATTACTTATTGAGAACTATCGATGAAACAGGAAGCATTGAAAGGAAGGTTGGCAGTGGGCGACCAAAATCAGTTAGAGTAGATGAAAATATTCAGAAAGTGGAGGAACGTATCCTTAGTCAAGAGGATCGACCTGGTAGCCACATGACACCTGCTCAAATATCAAAAGAACTAGAAATATCAGAATCAAGCGTAAGAAGGATTATTAAATCTGATCTGCAATTTAAACCATTTAAAAGAGTGCATGGACAAAGATTGTCAGAAGTAAACTGTCAGAAAAGAGTTGAGAAATCCAAACGTATTTTACGTATAATAACTGAAGATAAACTTTCTAAGACATTTTTTACGGATGAAAAACGTTTTACGGTAGAGCCACCAAGAAACTCACAGAATGACTGGGTTTATTCTGATGTTGTGAAGAAAAATGAAATCCAAGATGAAAGACCGCAACAAGGAGTCACTTTTCTTCTAGCGTCATGGTTTCTGTTGGAGTGTCCAAGTTGGGAAAAACTTCAATATTTTTTATTGAGCCAGGAGTGAAAATTAATGCTAAATATTATTCAAATACCCTGCTTGAGAAAATGCTTCCAGAAATGAGAAACTTGGCTAGTCAAGGTTACTTTATTTTTCAATAAGATGGTGCAACATCACATACTGCCAAAACAACCATCGAATATTTGAAAAAGAATGTGCCTGAATTTCTGGAACCGAATAATTGGCCACCTAACAGCCCTGACCTAAACCCTGTAGACTACGGAATATGGGAAAACTTGGCAGAGAGAGTGTATAGGAACAGAATAAGGGATGTCAATCATTTGCGTGAGTTGATTATCGCAAAATGGGCAGAGCTCCCCCAAGAGCAAATAAATCGAGCAATAGACGAATTCAGACCAAGATTAAAAAAAGTGATAGAAATGCAAGGGAATCATATTGAACAGTTCTTTTAATTTTATTAAACTAAAAATTATCTACAGTATATCGTAAAAAAAAAATTTTCAGGTTAAGTAGGAGAATCTCACTTTTTAGTTAATTATTAATAAAATTAACAATTCTGAAGATATCGTCATAAAAATTTAAAGGATAATAGGTGATTACCTATACTTTATTGTGTACAAAATTCAACTTAATTAGATAAATGGTTTTGTTTTAATAAAGGTTCGAATTTGGCTTAGTTTTTTTTTACAGACCCTGTATATATATATATATAATATTTAGGAGAAATCCAATGACAAGGAGAAATGTAAATGCCATGAAAAGTCTTCTTTAATGCGCAACGTTTCGAGCAATACGCTCATCTTCAGGCTGTTTAATAACAATGTGAAATTAAAATCAATATTGAATGAAAAACAAGACAGAAAATTTCTATAACCTATTCATAAAGGCAAATTTTAAAAGACTGAGAAAAGAGGGTTAAATTCTAAGTTATACAGATTTACATATAAAAATTAAGAAGCTATTTTTAAATACATATAGTAAATGTGAAATTAATACACTGGAAAAATTAACAATAGTACACTGGAATAATGAAACTAACTAACCTTTCACTGCAATTTCCGAGGCTAACTGATTTAAGCAGAGGCAAGACGGGAAAACAAGAGATGGCGAGGGCGATTGGGGAAGGGGGGATTATAAGGAATTGGGGAAGGAGGAGGGATTATAGCAAATTTAGGGGGACGGCTGATGAGTCAACATTTAGAGTAGGGGACAATGTTTTAATGAAAAGCGATTCTAAAATTCTTAGTGAGTTGGGACAAGTATTACAACCAAGAATTTTAAAATTGTCTAAAGTGACATCAGTTTTACATTTTATACTGTGTTCACGAATACTCGAAACTTCTTTAGTTTTTAAAATTTTACCTGTTCGGCCACTTATTCCCATATGCGAATAAAATCTGGCCCTGAGAGAGCGAACAGTGCTGCAATTTAATTCCCAAGGAGACACCTAGGGCAGGTAAATAAATATACAACACCGCTACGCAACGAGTCAGGGGTTCGATCCTTCGCTGAGAAAAAGCTACCTAAAGACGTTTTATTAATAAATATGATGCGGAAATCAGTATGATAAAAAAATTTCCTTAACAACTTTGTAAATTTAAGCTTAAATTCCTTATTCAAAGGACCCATTTCAGGTACCAAGAAATATTTTATATCCTTCGGCACTGTAATACATGGAAGTTGAGGGCTATAAACATTATTTAAGAAGGATCTAATTAGTTTGTCTACATACTGAACAGGAAAACTATTATTAGTAAAGTATGATCTTAGATTATTAAATTCATCATTAAGTAAGGTAAAAACTAGAGGTCAAATTATATCCTCTGAACAGGAGAGTTTTAATACAAGACATCTTATAGTTGAAATCAGTAAAACTAAAAAAATTCATGCCCAAACCAGTGAAAGTGGGTTTCCTGTAAACTGATGTAGTAATAGAATCACGTTTTTCGAAATTAAAAGATCTAAAAAAGGGGAGGGAGCCATTTTGCTCAGTTTCCATTGTATACGTTATATTGGGGTGCAAAGAATTTAGGAAGTTAAAGAATTGTTGCGCTTGTACCGCATTATCAAAGACTGCTATCGAATCATCAACGAAGCGTCGATAGAAAATTGGCTTGAGATGAGTGGGAGATTGTCTAAAAATTACACTTTCTAAATGAGTCATAAAAAAATCAGCTGCTAACGGTCCGACAGGTGATCCCATCCCTACTCCATCAATTTGTTGGTAAACCTTATTGTTGAAAGTGAAATAGCATTGTTTGAAGACCAATTCTAAAAGTTCCTTAAAATGAGACAATGAAAAACCATGAAAATTATCAACTGAGCTAAAAACCCTATCTAAAATAATGGCAATAGTTTCAGATACAGGTACATTTGTGAAAAGCGACTTTACATCAAAACTGACAAAAAACTTTTTTGAATCGAAGTTCTCACCAAGGAGGTCTTTTTGGAATTCAAACGAGTTATTTATAGTGTAAGCATTTTTCGCAAAGGGTGACAGGAGACGAACAACAAATTTTGCCAATTGAAAGGTGGGTAAGTTATACGAAGCTAAAATAGGACGGAGAGGTGTTCCAGCTTTATGGATTTTAGGCAGACAGTATAATTGAGCAAGATTAGCACCAGATGCGAACAACTGAGAGTAAGTATCATTTTTTATTAACTTTAAAGACTTTAGTCGTGACAGAAATCTATTAACCTGGTCTTCCAACCTTACAATGACTTTATTGACAGGTTCTAGAATTTGTTTGAATTTAGTAAGATCACTTAGGATTTCATTAGTTTTGTTTATGTAGTCCGATTTATTCAAAATAACCACTCCGTTTCTCCGTTTCTCCGTTTCTCCTAAATATTAAATTGAAGCTCTGTAGAAGCAACCCGCATGATTATATATATATATATATATATATATATATATATATATATATATATATATATATATATATATATATATATATATTACTTCAATTGCCAGTATAATAAATATTAATTAGATTATTTAAATGATTTTGGCTCGAGGTTTCCATCTGAATTTTTAATCCTAAATATAATGTTAGTAATGAAAAGGAGATAAAAAGTATCATTGAGTTTTCCTTTAATTAAACAAAACAAAAAACTAAAGTTTTACACTTATTATGAAATTTAAGTATGGTGAAAAACGTTACACAGTTCATTGAATTCGAGTTCACAAAGTAATTGTAATCCGAATCGAATGATTGATTGGTTATAAATATGCATTTGAATAATGACTCTTTCTTCCCTCGCCGGTCATTATAATATTAGAGTCATTACGGTTAAGTGAATGTGACCTCACCTCCCAAGGGTGAAGAAAACAAAAGATTTCCTTGTGAAGGCACGAAAAACACGTAAGTGCCTGCGGGTGTCTGCTGAAGAAGTAGAGCGTGTAGTAAGTGGGTTAGAAAAAATAAGGAAATGTATTTTAATATGTAAATGTTAGAAATGAAATTGTAGAGTATATGTTCCGATCCCCTTCACAATTGCGGAACATTTGTCTGACATCGAAAACAAGTTTCTGTATAAATAATCTTTAGGAATTTCATTGCACTTGATTTAGACAACATTTTTATAATGATTTTTGGTTTCTTTGTTTTTTCTTCAGCTCGTTTTATTTTTAGTTTTTCATGGGATTAATGTCAGGACTCTGATGCCACTCCAAAAGCTTTTGTTCTCGAGTATCCTCTTTTCTCGCCAGATAGTTCTTGTTTATTTTGTTCGCGTGGTTTGGGTCATTCTTACGCGGAAATTGACAGTTTTGTCCAATTAAGAGACGTCCACTGGGCAGGGCATGTTTGCCCAAAATATTATGATACTGCTCTTTTTTTTTCATTATTCCATCAATTTTCAGCCCACTGCATTAGCAGAGGAACATTTCCGGTTCATTATAGAGCCATTTCCGTGTTGAAAATGGTAGCGAGACATTTGTTGAACTTCTCGTGTTCACGTTTCCTGACAAACAGTTTTCTGGAATTGTCAAAAAGCTCATTAGAAGAGGTGAGGCTCTTAAAGGGAAAGTATCAGCTACGAAGCCTAAACTTAGCAATAGTAACGAAGACAGCAAAGACGAATGGAAATTTTACTTTGGACTGACAAAACCAAAACTGACACTTTTGACAATTTCAGAAGAATATTTGTCAAGAGACGAGAAGGTCAAGGAGTGAGTGTCTCGTTAGCACTTTAAACCTGAAGGTGAATATATAATGATCTGAAGGTGTTTCTCTGCTAATTAATGCCGTGGACAGAAAATTGATGGAATAATGAAAAAAAAGAGCAGTATTATATCATCTTGGTCAGATATGCCATGCCCAGTGGACGTGTCGCCTAATTGGACAAAACCCACAACACACAACCAGGGGCGGACTGAGCGGTCGGGCAATCGGGTATGGACCGAGATCCCGGGCCATTAGGGGGCCCGGCGGCCCCGGCCCGCAGTCATCATAAAACAGTGAGAGTGTTCTCAATTGGGTCAAGTGTCTAATCGAACTGTAATATGAAAAAAATCGGATTTCAAGGGGCCCAGGACCTCATTATGCCCGAGGGCCCAGGTTGCTGTCAGTCCCCCCCCCCCTGCACACAACCATAATAAATAAATAATTATCAAGCGATAAAAGGGGCTGCTGAAGAACTAAAACTTTTGGAGTCGCTGCCCCAAAAACCTTGCCATAAATTCCATTCAAAACTTATGGAAGTACCTGAAAACAAAAGTAGGTGACGAAAATCAAAGAAATCTAAAATCATTATGGAAAGTTTTAACTTTCCATAATGATTTTTTGGGGCGGCTACTCCAAAAGTTATGTACTTCAGCAGCTCCTTTTATCGCTTGATAATTATTTATTTATTTATTAATATCATTCTACACCCTTTGTAGAAGTACAAAAGATGTAGAATGATATTCTTAAGCTTATTTTCAAAATTTTGTCTTCGGTGTCAGACAAACGTACTGCAGTTATTAAAACGAGGGGTGGTTATACAAAATATTGATTATATAGTCTTGGTTTGTGCAAATTTAATATGCAAAATATTATTTCAATGTAAAAATACATTTCTTGAAATGTTTTTCGTTTCTTCCAATATACTTTTTGTTAGAGCAACATTTTAATTAAATTCTGAGTTGTCCTCAGACTTTTGACCAGTACTATTTTATATATGATGGTGATGATAAGCTTTATTCTCAGGATATAAATCCCATAACAGAGTACAATATTCTTGAAGATAATAAGCGATAAGATAAATCAAATAATAATACATTAAAAAACAAACAAACTAAAACATTATAATTAAAAGAGAGAGAAAATAAGACACGTACTGAAACAAGTAATAATAATAATAATAATAATAATAATAATAATAATAAAAAAATACCTACTGCCAAGACTACAAAAATGACGATAATGATGACATTAATACTGTTTATTGGTAGGAGACAGATACCCCAAGCGAAAAAAAAAGGTATAGTATCCATGAAGGTAATCGACAATACAACTAATTAAACAAATAAAATGATACACGTAATATAAGGAGACGAGAAAAAATAAAAAATAGTAATAACAGTTTCATAAATAAAGTACATTTAATGGAATGGCTAATGCAGGAGTTAAGTGGCGCCATAGACACACACTTTCATACCAAGAGGTCCGCATTCCAGAAGACAAAGCAGGACTGATGAATATATAACAGTACTGGTCCAGTATAAAAAAATAGGACATTTCAACTGGACTTCATGACCAACTTTTGTTTATGCCTGACGCATAATTTTTTTTTTTTTAAATAAAGCTTCACTTCTACTTTTAGTTGCTCTCATCGCCCGAATGAAGAGGGTTGTATCCTTCGAAAAGCTTTGTGGTTTTTAGTGTTTTATTTCAGCTCTTTTAATTTTGGGGATTTTAATTATTAAATTGTTTTACATGTTTAGGGTGTTTTCAATATATATATATATATATAGATATTTACACACACCGTGCTGCTTTTAAATAAAGCTCTAAAAAAGTATTACAGTAATCTTTGTTCCAAATTTCTTTCAATATTTGAACAAATGTTCTTGTTTCTGTGATTATATGAATGTTGGATTACACTTCCTTTTAGTGACATTAACGGATTCTGTCAATTCGGAAAAATATTTTTATGGTGTTAACACCATAAACACGACAAAGTTTCAGTAAATCTTGTAAACTTCCTCTTTACGCATTCTGCCGTTTTGCTTTTTTACGGCTCAATATGTACAGTACAGAGAGAAAAAGACGAAGCGACCAACCAGCAAACAAAATAGAACACTATAAAATTCACGCGAACAAAACGGCAATATTATTATGTATTCATCCGAATCCATTGGTCCTGGGGTCGAGAACCGGTGACGGCAGGCGGCGCGCAGCAAAACCCAGCTGTTCATCCTTCCACACAATAAAGAAAGTGGTTGGTAGATAAATGGGTACCCTGGGTGGCCTAGTGGTTAAGACGCTGCGCTGCTGGTGGGGCGTGGTTCGGATTCCACGTTAAACTGTAGGTCTAAAGTGGAGTGAAAAGCTTGACTTTCGTCAGAATGAACAATTCGGGTGGAAGCTAACCAAAGGTTACCAAAGGTATATATATATATATATATATATATAGTGTTGGGATTAGTGCTGCTAACTTTTTATTAGCGTTACTGTTAGCGCCGCTAATTTTCAAATTTTTTAGCGAAACATGTAGCGGCGCTAGTTTTTAGAGAAAGTCAGTCGCTAATTTTTCAAAACCACTTGTACTAAAATTTGGTTCGCCGACTGCAATTTCCATTATAAAAGACTGAGGCAGCACTAACTGCAAGTTGATCATGACAGCAGCATGTAGTGGTTGTAAGCTGCAACTTGTTGGACAGACTCTGTATATCCACTGCTCTGCTTGTAGCAAAACATGTTGTTGCCTGTTACGGACGGAAGGCAGAACATATATAAATTGGGGTGGTTTCAGAAAAAATTAACGACAAAATTAGTGTCAGCGATAACGGCGCTAAATTTTATGGTAGTTAGCGTTAGCGGCGCTAACTTTAGGAGTTAGCGGGCACAGTACTGTGTGTATGTATCTGTATATATCTATCTATCTATCTATCTATCTATATATATATATATATATATATATATATATAATGAAATTGAAAAATTAAATATTCATTGAAATTTTTAGAACCACAAACTTAAATTGCTTTGAACTTTGAAGAGATCGATTCCATGCTAATATATTCCGATTCGATGGAGAATGTCTCGGAAAAGTTGAGTAAATAATATTTGCTATACTCTTTTATATATTCTTTATTCCACTACCATGCCCTTTTCATATATATATTATATATATATACACACACACACACACACACACATTGGTTAACCTTGGTTTTGCTTTCGCCCGAATTGTTCATTCTGACGAAAGTCAAACTTGTCACTCCACCTTAGACCTACAGTTTAACGTGGGATCCGAACTACGATCCACCACGAGCGGTCACAAATTACAAAGTTATTTACAAAGTTTTTTTAAGACTACACAGTAATTCACATTTGCGTATTTATAAGTCCCTGTTACCACCGGTTACCCAACTCGAAAAACTACAGTCCGACCGTTAGATACAGCTGGTATGGCCAACTGTAATAATAATAATGATATAATCAGTCAGGAGGGCCAGAAACTGCGCAGCGCTCAGGCCAAATAATGTGGCCCATTGCGTTTTGTTGCAGTATATACCAATTTAAGTAACCGATGATACATACACACGATTTCGTGTTAATAATTCACAGGCTGCGAATGAGAACTTTGTAAGAGTTGTTTTCTTACTTAATAACTGATTTTATATAATTCAACTACGCTGATTTCGAATAAGGTGTCCATTTTTTTTCTATGATGTAAGGATTTTCTGCAAACTGGAAGGGAAAAAACAACATAAATAAATATTATTTATTTCAATTTACATTAGGTACCGTACCTATTTCGTTTTGTTATACTAATTACAAATGCAAACAACTATAAAAAGAAAGAAGACTATTAACGTCAATTACATATTCATCTTTATTTGTTCTGAGTTTTCTTGTGAGATCCATCCATGCCTTTTAGTCTCGAATGTACGCGCTGTTTCTTTTCTTTTATGTAATAATTCTGGAGTATCCCGTTTCAACATCCAGCAGTAATCAGCCATCATGCTGATGTCCCACCTTCCCTGATATCTCTTTTCCATTTCTTTGATGTCTTGATGAAACCGTTCTCCTTGTTCTTCGCTGAGTGCGCCGAGATTCTCAGGGAAGTAATCCAAGTGTGAATGTAAGAAATGTAATTTTAAACTCATATTACAACCCAACTCTTTGAACTTATTTAGCATGTTGTTCACAATGTTTTGGTAATTTGGGTCCTTGTTGTTCCACAAAAATTTGCTGATAACATCCTTAAAAGCAATCCACGCTTCTTTTTCAAGATTGTTCATTGTTCTTTCAGAGTGTTTATCCAAAGTAAGTTTTCTAATCTGGAGACCAACGAAAATTCTTTCTTTCAATTTTGTTTCCGAAAGAGTTGGGAATTTACCACACAGATACTTAAAACAATCTCCATCTTCGTCCAAGGCCTTAATAAATTGCTTCATCAAGCCTAATTTTATGTGAAGCGGAGGTAAAAGGACTTTCTTCGTGTCAACCAAGCTTTCACGTTGAATGTTTTTAGAACCTGGTGTCAGGTTGACTCTGCGTGGCCATTTCCTTTTTATCCGGTGCTGAGTTCTTGCTCGGCTATCCCACTCACACAAAAAAACATGGAAACTTCGTATAACCTGGTTGTTGACCTAACAACATACAAATCACTTTTAAGTCTCCGCAAAGTAGCCAACCGTGTTCTTTGTATTTAACCTTAGCTAGAAGAAGCTCAAGATTTTCGTACGTTTCCTTCAAGTGAACCGAATGAGCCACAGGAACGGATGCATACAAGTTACCGTTGTGAAGGAGGGCGCATTTTAGACTTCTTTTGGAGGAATCAATGAAAAGTCTCCACTCATTTGGGTCATAGACTGCAGCGTCGAGCTTAAGTATTAGTTCCGAAACATTGTTGCAATATACCAGTGAATTTTCTTGAGAAAAATATTGGATGAATTCTTTTTCTCGATTTCTGTACCAGTAAAATGACGTCCCGGGAGAAAGCAAGTTCTTTGCACGAAGTCTGGATCCCAAAATCTCTGAAGAATCCTTCGAGAGACACAAATCTCTCTCCAAATCAATTAAGTTCACTTTATGTAAACAATTGGGGTTCACCAGATGTTTTGGTTTGAAAACAGTCAATATCATTGTTTCCATCGTCATCAGACCGAATCAGATGAAGTCATATCAAGAGTATTTGGTTTAGTAGGTACGGGTATACGAGGTCCATGAGCAATAGGTCTTATAGCAGACTGAAAGTTTGGATAAGAAATTTCCTTTATATTTGTAGTATTATAGCCTTGCACGTTACATGAACAAAAATAGCAGTCATTTCTCACGCCAGACCATTGGAATCCCAAAAAGTAAAGAATCATTTTTACCTTTGCTCCACAGTCTAAGTTGTTCAACACAAACACCGCAAACTTTATGTGAATGATAAAATATTTCGGACAACAAAACCATCGCAAGCCTGTGAATTCATCAGGAGAAAGTAGAGCATCAAATTTTAAGTGTGTGTCCCCCAATGCGCTCCTTTTGATGTAATTTATCAAAGTTCTCCAATGCTGAAGTTTCAAGGTCGTTGTTACCGGATTGTGTCCCTTCCCCTTTCAAAAAAAAAAAAGAAAAAAAGTTTACCAAATTTCTGACAACACGTTTTACCAACATATGTTGGTTATCAGTCAGATTAAATCAGAGTCGGGTAGTTGAATTTAGGTTGATTGCGGAAATGTATATGAAGGTGATTTGTCGAGAATTTGCACGCATCTTCTCCAATCGCATTTACAATTATAATAAACATTTTGCTCTCTCTCTAAAACTGCTTTTCACTTTACATTTTATGGCCTTATATAGAATAGTTTAAAAAGTACTTTTTTGTTAATAAACATTGAAAATAGTTTCTTTTCTTTAATAACAGTTGAAAATAGTCTTTCCTTAATAATAATAATTGAAAAGTCTTTTTTTTCTTTAATTTAGTCTTTCCTGTTTCGTTGATTCTTTTGTTTATGATAATTGTCCCTTCAAATCCTATTAAAAATTTAATTTGTTACCAGTTCACTTTCGAAAAAAACTAATTCTCAAATTATTTGTCAAGATTCTTCATTAGTGAATTTTATATGTTCATTGCTGATAGCCTTATATATATATATATATATATATATATATATATATATATATATATATATATATATATATATAGATGAAAGGAAGGGCGACAAACTTGACCTTCGCGAAATGAGAAATCATCACGCGGAACCTTTGTAAGGTTGTAAGGTATATATTAGTGATGTAGGTCACATCCGCATCCGCGGAACATCCGCACATTTTCTCGCATCCGCGTCCGCGTCCGCGTCCGCATCCGCACTTTGGACTGCGGATGTCGTGCGGATGTGGACCGTTGAGATAAAACGTCATTAATAAGCGGAAATTATCAAATTCTACTATATTAATAGAACTAGTTCATTGTGCGCAAAAGTGATGCAAGCGACAAGACGAGAGGCTGTTCTTGTATGAAGTTACTCTCTTGCAACCTACTTAGATCCACGTTACAAAGCTAAGTTATTTTCACCTAGTACATTAGAACGAGTTAAATCATCACTTGGCAAAGCAGTTGAAGAGCTTCAATCTCTTGAATCTGTCGCTTCGCCACCCACCAAAAAAATGAAAGTTTCAGTGACAGAACCAACACCTTCAACAAGCAAATCTATCACAGAATCTGTCTCTCAGTTTCTTGAGTCAAGCAGCAATGACGAGACCTACGCGATGTCAAAAGATGTAGTAAAAATGATCGAGAGCTATCACCAAGAAAAACGCCTGGCTGCATGTGACAATCCTATTAGTTGGTGGAAAAATACGCAGAATATCTATCCATACTTGAGTAAACTTGCAAGGAAACATTTAGCCTGTCCTCCAACAAACGTACCAAGCGAGAGATTATTTAGCAGTGCTGGATTAATATATGATGAAAAGAGAAACAGACTGGCAGCAGAAAAGGCAGAAAAATTAATGTTCCTTAAGCATAACCTTCCTATAATTAAGTTTGAACATTAAACGATGAACATCTTAGTTTACTTTATTTTAATTACTCATTTATAAATATGCCTAATAAAACTTTAAACTTAATATAAATAGTTATCAAGCTAATTAAAGATCTCTTTCTATAAGGGTGGAGGTTGGGGAAAGAGGTCGGTGGGGTGCATTTGAGTTGGGTTCACGTCCCGCATCCTGGTAACACAATTATGGTTTCTAATTGTGGCTGAAACTCAACAAAATATAACGAATTTATTTGCAGACGAATTCACTAATTGATTTCTATATTAGTTAGATGCTTGATATTATTTTATATGTTCAGAGAAAAGTACAGCAATTATTGTACAATTAATCAATTATACTACATTATAGCTACAGCTCTCTCTATATAATAACTTATTATATACGTTAAACACAACAAATCTCGAATATATCCTAAAAAATAACGAAAATGTAGACATCCGCATCCGCGGATGTTGAAATCAAACATCCTCATCCGCATCCGCATCCGCGGATGTGAAAAAAATGACATCCGCTACATCACTAATATATATATATATATCGGGTGATTACAAATGATCTTCCCGATTTTAAACATTTATTATAAGAGACTAACAAAGCTACAGCAAAATCAAGGTATACAAATAAAGAAGAACTCAAAAAGTTTTATTTACGAGCTATTGAAGTTCAATATGAACTCCTTTTGTGGCTCCTTTTAAGGTTACAACATTCCTGAGTGAGCAATTGCCTAATCGTTGGATCGCGCGTGGGGAGCCCATTCCTTGACCGGCTTGTTCGCCCGCTCTAACCCCCCTTGACTTCTTCCTCTGGAGCTATGTCAAAAAAAACCAACTTTTCTTCCACCAATGGCAACAACTTTGGAACATTTGAAGGAAATAGTACGTGAGGCTGTTAGAAAAGTTCAGTATGATATACTACAAAATGTATGGAAGGAAACAGAATACCGCTTTGATGTCTGCAGAGCCACGAAAGGAGCTCATATTGAACTTCAATAGCTCGTAAATAAAACGTTTTGAGTTGTTCTTTATTTATATATCTTGTTTTTCGCTGTAGGTTTGTTAGTTTTTCCATAATATATGTTTAAAATTGGGAAGATCATTTATAATCATCCGGTGTGTGTGTGTTTTACAGTAAGATTGTGAGATTAGTAATTTCAGGTAATTACTGTTTCACTCAGGGACTTCAGGAAGTTACTGAAATATTTAAGAATTTCACCTAATCTAACTTCCTGAAGTCCCTGAGTGAAACAGTAGTTACGCGAAATCACTCGTTTCACAATCTTACTGTAATATATACGTATACAGTATGTACAAAGAGAAGAAAAAATATGCGCCTCGGTGGTGTGATTACCTTTGGTGATTAGAATCCACCGGCTTCGGGTTCGATTCTCGGCGGTGGCAGGCGGCACTCAGCTCACCCAGATGTTCATCCTTCCATACAAACAAATTGGTTGGTAGATGAATGGGTACCTTGAGTAGCCTAGTGGTTAAGATGCTGGGCTGCTGATCGGGAGGTCGTGAGATCGAGTCCGGGCAAAGACATTGTAATTTCTGACCACCCGTGGGATGTGGTTCGGATTCCACGTTGAGCTGTAGGTCTAGGGTAGTGCAACAAGCTTGACCTTCGTCAGAATGAACAATTTGGACGGAAGGAAACCAAGGTGTATATATATATATATATATATATATATATATAACCTTGGGTAACCTTGGTTTTGCTTCCGCCCGAATTGTTCATTCTGACGAAGGTCAAGCTTTTCTCTCCATCTTAGACCTACATTTTAACGTAGAGTCCGAACCACGCCCCACCAATAGCCCAGCGTCTTAAGTACTAGGCTACCCAGGTACCCATTTATCTACCAACTAATTTCTTTATTGTGTGGAAAGATGAACAGCTGGTGTTTGCTGCGCACCGCCTGCCATCACCGGGTCTTGATCCCAGGGCCGATAGATTCTTAGTCAGCGACGCTAACCACTACACCACCGAGGGGCATATATATATATATTATATATATATATATATATATAAAACATTACCAAGTAAGTTGGACTGCTGCACGTGCTAAACTTAAAGCTGAGTGGTTATTTCTGACAAAGGAACCCACCTCCACCCCCTTTTTTTTATAACCAACGCATACGTGCTAAACTCTACTTAAATATTGCAGTACCCGAGACATTTACCGGAAGTATGACATTTTTTTGCTTGTACATCCGGTATGTGTTATCACCAAATATGGAACCGATTTCTCTCTCTCTCTCTCTCTCTCTCTCTCTCTCTCTCTCTGTCGTGGGGTTTCTTAAATTGGGGTGTGCTGACAGAGGGTTGACAAATATAAATAGACACTCTGTTTTTTCCATAGGTTTTGATTTGATAATAAGAGATTTATTGACTTTTTATATTTAGAATGGTGTTTTGCATTAAGTAAAGTTGACACATGTTCTGCCATTCCGTTGTTGAGCTTTGACATTTGCTCTTCACAGCAATCATCGTGATATATATTTGCTTTTGTCAACCCTCTGTAAATAGTACATTTTTTAAAGCAAGTTTCTTGGTACTCATCGGAGAAATGATGCATGATGAATTGATGACTTCTTTTATCTACTAAACAAAAAAGAGAAAGAAGAGAGCCAAAATCAAGGTCCAAGGTTTTCGAGATGCCTGGATACTCTACGTTTGAAAGATTGGAGGTCGTAGACACGGGGAAAGGTGGATTGTGGGAGATTGTTCCAAAGTTGACTGGTTGAGTAGATGAAAGATCAAAAATTACGATTAACCCACGCATTGGAGAGTTGGACAGAAAAGAAATGAGAAGGTGTCGAAAGTCTGGTACTCTAAATGGTACTAGACGTTTAGTTACGTAGGCCTATATGAAACGTCTGCTCGACATCTCATACTGAAATTAAATTTCTGAAATGAATAATAGCTATTTTGAAATGTTTACTGGATATTTCTAAAATTTGAAAATGGCGCTTAAATGTTTCAAGTATATAATAAAGGCGTAGAAATCAAACATTTCATTCGCATAATAAGTTAGTTTTCTATTCTTTGCGCCTACACGTATGCGCAGTGTGGCTGAAAATATTTTGAAATTGTGACGCAGTTTGTTTAATGTTCATATTTATTGGTTATCTCGAAAAGAGGAGAAAACAAATGTTATATTTGCGCATTTATTTATTTATCCCATGTACACTTAGGTCTTCTAAGTCGCTTTCATGCATTTATTATTTTTATTTATCTGGCTTGGCCTTGGCTAGTAAAGTCTTTCAAAATTAAAAGCCAGCTTGTGACCCTGAGCTTAGGCCTCTTAATATACAGAAGGCCTACCCTAGGTTCACTCTCTAAGTTAGAGAACCTGTACTTGAGAAAAGACACTGATATAATTTAGAAAGGGTTCGGGCTTGAACAACCCAAATAAATCCAGAACTGAGAAGTAAAATATTTCAGGAAAAATTAGCTGAACTTGATACGTATTCAATTGAAAAGCGTCGACTTATAGGAGAACTAATAGAAACTTATAGGAAAACTAATTTGAGTATTTAAAACTAATAAATGGTTTGGATAATGTAAATTACAGGAAGTTATTTGATAGTGATAGAGAATCAGTTACGAAAAGAAATGCAAAAAAAAAACTGAAAGTCAAAAGTTTTTAAGAGTAATGTTGTGAAGCAATTCTTTTCATATAAACTTAAACTCGCACTTAAATTTAAACTCCTTAAAATTTCATGCATTTGACACTCCGTTGTTAGACAATTCATTAAATATTTCATTAGACATTTCAGATTAGCCTTCTCAGTTGTTTTAAAAATTCAGACACTTTAAACATTTCAACTGACTTAATTAATGAAATATCTAAAAAAATATTTAACCAATGTGAAATGTTTAATGGATTACATATTTGGAAATTCCCAAAATTGGGACAATGAAACGTCTAACGAAACCTCTACTTCTATTTAGAGTGTACTCCGTGCTCTCCTTAAAGGAGGAGGCATGCAGATAGAGTGTTCAGAATATCCGTTGTAATCGGTTACTGTTTCAGGCTATACTTTACTTTCCACGGTCCTCTAATGTTTAATTGGGTACAAAAGATGAGTCCACGCGTGGTGTGAATGAACTCTGAAGCTGTTATTTTCATTATACTTTTCCCTATCTTCCTATACAGTTTCTTTCACAACTATTTTCTGTCAGCAATGGCTGGCGGAGTTGGGTGAGTCTTGTCTGTTCTCTACCTTACTGCTGTTGCAATTCCTGTGTGAAAGGTTTACACGTCTATAAGTGTAAGCACGGTATAAGTTTCAGTATTCTTTATTTTCATTTGCTTTTTATTTTTCACTTTCTTGGGCTTGCCTGGCATGGATCTTCGGCTCTCTCTCTCTCTCTCTCCCTCTCCCTCTCTCTCGACTCACCTGTCTTGCTTTTCTTGATGCACACATTTTTTTATTCATGTTTCGCTCTTTTTGACACGTTTGTCTCCCTTTTCTTGGTTTATCTATCTCGCTTCTCTTGATTCACCTATCTATTTTTCACTTAGCCTTTTCACGAGTATTTCCAAGTCGAACAAATCTCCCGAATGTAATATTCATTTTCTGTATTTAATTTTCATTTGTATGTAAAATATTAATGCGGGGAAACGTGTTTGGATATATATGTACAGGGTGTCCCATAAGTCTGGTTTCATAAGAAATTTTTTTGTAAATTTAATTTAAAATAAGTTTTCCTATGAGACCGGACTCATGGGACACCCTCATATATATATATATATATATATATATATATATATATATATATATATATATATTATATATATATATGTGGTGTGTGTGTGTTGGAGGCCAATCTTTTTCATTATTTACGTAAATAATCTCGATATTAATTTGACTAGTAAAATTCTGAAATTTGCGGACAATACAAAACTGGGTGCTATAGTAAACTCGATAGAAAGGCATTGCAAAGCGACCTTAATAAAGTCGTTGATTAGTCGGATAAATGACAGATGCAATTTAACGTCGACACACGCAAAGTAATGAACATCGAATCTGAAAAAGCAGGTGTCCGGCAATCCAGCTAAAGACCTTATTTCAGCAACGGAGGAGAAGGATTAAGGTGTTATAGTTACAAATGATTTAAAGTTTTCAAAACGATGCGTCGAAGACAATAAGTATTGGTTTTTATATCCCGAAATTTCAAGATATAAAACCAAAGACATCATATTACTTCGATATAAGTCCTTAGTTCGATCACATTTAGAGTATGCCCAGTACAGTTTTGGTCTCCGTATAGGAGGAAACATATAGAAAGACTCGAAAGAATTCAAAGAAGAGGAACCAAGCTTCGTCACCTTCGTAATAAAAGCTACGAACAAAGATTAGCAGAACTTGGTTTGTTTTCACTTAAAAAGAGAAGGAGGAGAGGTCAACTTATTGAAATTTCCAAGATATTAAATATATTTTTGATAATGTAAACTTTGAGCACCTTTTTAAATTAGATTATGAGAGCGTAACCAAATAATAATGAATTTAAACTTTAGGGTAGAGAGAGGGTTTAATAGCGCGATAGCGCAAAACTTCTCTTATAATAATATCGTTAATTTTTGGAATAGTCTTCCGCCGCAGGTCGTTGGCAGTACATCGGTTAACGCGTTCAAAAATAGATTGCATACATATTTTTGGCAAATTGAGTTCTGATCCATAGTTGGACTTAGGATGAGGATGGAGAGAGGAAATGCGGAGATGAATAAGTAATACTTCACTGAAACGATGATATCATCAAAAGCGGCTTCTTTTACTGAATAAATAATAATAATAATAATAATAATAATAATAATAATCGTTGAGAAAAGCGCATGATATGGATTGGATTGTGTGGGTTCATGTTTCGCGCTAGGCCTATCCTTTTTTGTCTCCAACTTACTTACTACCTCAAATTTTCGTGTTTGCGCGAGGTAATGTGTGATGCGCATGGCGTGAAAATTATTGTTTCTGAGTTGGGGTTTGCGTAGTGCGAGAGCTATACATGGAATTTTCTATAGCTGTTCACTTCCTTATCTTCCCTACTTTACTTCCTGTAACCCGTAATACTTCTGTAAGAGCCTGACAAAAAAAACTCCGTTTTATATATTTTGTTTTCGTGGATTTTATCAGCACAACGTTTTGGCACGGTAATTGTGTTAAAAATAATAATAATAATAATATAATATAATATATAATATATATATATATTTTTTTTTTAAATTAAATTTACAAAACTAATACATTAGAACTAAAACAAATTGATGTCTTGTTTTGGGACCTTTTTTGTGTTGCAGGTAGAATAACACGCAATGGCTAATACTGCTATGGAAGTGAGTTACACTGGTGAGGAAAAAAGGTCCCAAAACAAAACATCAATTTGAACATTTGTTTTAGTCGTAATATATTACTTTTGTAAATTTAATTTAAAATAAATCTTCCTACGCGACCGGACTTATGGGACACCCCGTATATACACATGGTTAGTTAGTTACAGCTGCGTGTAAGTTTGTATATTCATTAATTATTTTTTAAAGTTTTTCTCTTACAAGAGTAAAGGAAAAGAAAAATAGAAAACTTTGTAATTGAATCTGGTAAAAAACTTTTACATAAAAATAGTTGAGTATAAAAAAAAAGACGTACGAATAAATAAGAAAATTAAATTCCAAGATTTTTCAGAAATCATAAACATGAAAGCAACATTAGTCGTAGAACGCATGTTTGAAGATCAGCCCAACGCGCGAGTGTATAGAAGACGTTATATAAGGATAGTTTAGTATTATTCACTCTTAATGATGCATCATATCTGTACGCCGTTTTGATATAATGAACGCCGGGTTTTTTTTACCTCTTCATTTAACAACCACTCGCGAGGTTTGGAAGCCCAAGTATTGAGTTCATGGAGTATGTTTACGCATCTTATTGTCTAACGTCTGAGGAATGGGTTTAGGAACTAAAAACGATGCTCTTCAGTCTTCACGAACGGTTTGGAGCGTCTTTTTATCGCGCTGCTGCATGGCATGGACCCGGAAGTGTGGTCTTGGTCACATTTGACGCTGTCTTAATCATCCAGCAGTTCTTAGACGTGTCGAGAATGCTTCCTTTTTTTTACTTTTTTACGTAAATTCCTTCTTCCTTGTTTTAATTTTTAACAGCATTGTTGTCATCATCATCATCGTTGTCCTTCTTCGTCTGAATTTTATACACACGAAGTCACAAATACAGTACGATCAAGCACAGAGCGTAGATAACATCATAAAAGATGTTTTGCGGGTGTCGCCGTGTGACGGAGAGAGAGAGAGAGAGAGAGAGAGAGAGAGAGAGAGAGAGAGAGAGAGAGAGAGAGAGAGAGAGAGAGAGAGAGAGAGAGAGAGAATTACAGTCAGTTAACAAAGACCCTAAGATATATTCCAGGCTAGCCCAAGAAAGTGAGGGGATAAAATAGAAAAAAGGCAATAAAAATAAGAAATACTGAAAACAAATGCCATGCTTACACTTCTTATAGACGTGTAAAGCTTTCACACAGGAATAGTAGTAGTAGTAGTAGTAAAATATAGAACAGACAAGGCTCTCCCTCCTCGGTCAGCCACTGCTGACAAAAAAACTTGTGAAAGTATAGGAAAATAGGAAAAAGTATAATGGAAATAATAGATTCAGAGTTCATTCACACGAAGCGTACACTTACCTCGTGTACCAAATTGCAATGAAACACTGAACTACTTAATCTAATCTACGTATACCATGCAGTTTTTACAGATTTTTTTTATTTTATTTTTTTATGCAGGAAGGAGGGGCCAAGGGCGAATGCCCGCAAATCGCCACCCCATACAAGAAGAAGAAGAAGAAGAGAGCCAAAATCATCAAGGTCCAGGGTTTTCGAGATTGAAAGATTGGAGGGCATAGACAGGGAGAAAGATGGATTGAGGAAGATTGTTCTCGAGTTGACCGGTTGAGTAGATGAAAGATTAAAAATACCGATTAACTATTGCGTTAGAGAGAGAGTTGGACAGAAAAGAAATGAGAATGTGACGAAAGTGTGGTGGTGCGTGCTCTCCTTAAAGGAGGAGGCATGCAGTTAGAGAGTTCACAAGAGTAGTATCCGTTATAATAGCGATAGTTAAGAGAGAGTGAGGCAACATTGCGGCAAAGAGAGAGGGATTGAAGACAGTTAAGGCGATGAATTTATTTGTAATGTAACAGAAATCATCATTTCATCGTTGCAACGGTATTTCTCCGATTAGTGCCGAGTCCATCGTGTTGAGAGACTTTCTTTTACTAAAGATTTACTATTCACAGTGGCATCTTTCGCACTGAAATTACTTAGATAAGGCAGCATTGAATCAGAGACACCTCCAGCCGATCAGCATACCCCAATTTAAGAATTCCCATAAAAATGTACATCAAACAGTGGCGTACTAAGGGAGGTGCGAGGGGGGCGGTCCGCTCCGGGTGACAGCCAGGAGGCGGGTGCCATCGGGAGAGTTGAAATACCAGTACAAGTTTTCAAACCAAATGAAAAATTCGCCAAAGTAAGAAAAAAAATTTAAAAATGTTCAAACTATTACAACAGCTTAATGTTAATTTCCACTATAAAATAAATTTTTATTTTTATTGGCAATACAAAATTTACAAACGAAAAATTAAATATTTGATAAAAATTACATCGAAAGGCGAACGTTTGTTGATGTTTTAGTCATCAGTTTGTTGAACATAGCCAGCTGGCTGCAACTGACATTCCAAGTCTTGTTCACTTGACACTGTGACTCCACATACTGTACATGAGGTATGTTTCATTAAATAATTATGATAAAGCATAAAGTGCTGGTGTTTATAACAATATCATGGTACTTATACCAGTGTCCAGTAATTTTTGACAATGTGGTATCATAGTGATGTTTAAGTGTTTATAAATGCATCGTCGTGATGTTATAATACCCGGTAAATGCATCGTCGTGATGTCGTGATTTTTTTTACTTCTTTATTTACTGGATATACTGTTAATTTTCATTTTGTCAGTGGTCTAGTTATTTGTGAGTAAAGCTCATATTTTTCTGCTTTTTTAGGAGTCGTGTTTGCACTTAACCCCCCCCTCCCCCCCCCCCCACACAAAAAAATAAATAATAATCACAGACAATTTGTTCAGTTCCAATTTGTTCCAAAGGGAAGAGTCGACAGCTGACCAATGCATGGTTCTACAGGGTGTCCCGTAAGTCTGGACCCATGTGGATTTATAATATTTTTTTTTGTTATTATTATTTTATTATTATTATTTTTTTATTATTTTTTATTATGATTTTTATTTGTGGGGCCACTTGAAAGCGAAAGTGTACGAGGTCAAACTTCAGAACATTTTCCACCTTAAAGCACGCATTGTGGAGGCGTGTCAAGAAATTTCTGCGACTGTGATTCAGAAAGTGCTGTCGCAGTGGAGATTGCGTCTTCAACTATGTGTGCGACACAACGGCGGACACTTTGAACAGATTATGTAATAAATTTTTGGACTATTTTGTAATTTTATTATTTTTCCCTATGGGTCCAGACTTACGGGACACCCTGTATAAGGCTCTTCCAAATGGCGAGAAAGTTTTGAGAACATGGATGGTTTACTCTCCATCAAAAGTTCATCAAGCAACAATGGACAAGGAGAGAAAGAAATGGAGGGATGTTTTACATCGCCTCTTGGACGTAACCTTGTTTCTGGCTCACCAGAATCTTCCTTTTCATGGTCACAAAGAGGACATGTTATCAGCAAACAAAGGAAACTTCATGGAATTGGTAGAGTTGCTGTCAAATTATGATCCAGTTTTGAAAGAACATTTTGTGAGGATTAAGCATTCTATTCCATCTGGGATGAGAGTGGCTTCGTATTTATCTCCAAAGATTCAGAATGAGTTCATTTGCCTTTTGTGAAATTACGTCAAAGAGAAAATAGTGGCTGATATCAAGAAAGCAAAGTATTTTGGGATTCTTTTTGACAGCACTCCTGATGTGTCCCACACTGATCAGATGTGTGAAGTGATCAGATACGTCCATATTGAATGTGACAAAGTTGAAGTAAAGGAATCATTCTTGGGCTTCTTCCCTATTGCCGGAAAGACTGCTGCTGAGCTCACAGGGGATATCCTGAGACATCTGGAGAGAGATGGACTGGACATAAACCTGTGCCGTGGTCAAGGATATGACAACGCTGCAACTATGGCTGGGATTCATGGTGGTGTTCAGTCAAAGATCAGAGAGATTAATCCCAAGGCTTTGTTTGTGCCTTGTGCAAATCATTCTCTGAACCTTTGCGGAGTGCACTCATTTGGAGCGTTTCCTCATGTGTGACTTTTTTGGAACCTTGGAGAGAGTCTATTCCTTCTTTTCAGTCTCAACTCATCGATAGGAAGTGCTGATGGAGAATGTAGGCATGACAGTCAAAAGACTTTCCCAGACAAGATAGAGTGCTCATTATGACGCTGTGAAACCAGTGAAGGCAAATTTTGAAAAGCTGACCTCAACCCTTGAAGTACTGTGCGATCCCAAAGAAAATGTGGACACAAGAGGATCAGCTCGGATTTTGCTGTCTGCTGTATGTGATTTCTCTTTTTTGAGTTACCGTTCTTTCTGGTGTGAAGTCCTGGAAGAAATTAATCTCACACAAAAGTATTTGCAAACAGTTGGAATCAGCCTTGAAAAGTGCACTGTGAAGCTCCAAGCTCTAAAACTGTTTCTTGAAGATCAGCGCAATGAAACTGTGGAGAGGGCCATTCATTATGCAACTACAAAGTGTGAAGAAATCGACATTTCTATGGAGAGAAGAGGGAGAGTAAAGCTCCGAAAAAGGATGCCAGGAGAGATGGCAAAAGATGCTGGTCTCACATTGCCAGAGGAAGTAAAAAGGGCTATGTTTGAATGTCTTGATCGCTTTCATCAAGAATTGGAGATTCGTTCCAAGGCAATGGATCAAATTCTGTCAATCTTCGCTGCTATTCAGCCAAACACCTTGGTTGTTGCAACAGAAGAAGAACTTCGGGAGTATATTCCAAATTTGACTCCGATTTTCGATGAATTCTCTGATGAAGATATCAGTGTGGAAATTGGACGACTTCGGAGGCATTTGGAAGTTGCCAAAATCAGCGTTGAAGAGGCAAAGAAATGGACAGCATTGCAGTTTCTGGAGTTTATTGTGAAATGGAATTTTTGTGAATCTTTGCCAAGCTTGTCACTGTTTTTGAGATTCTTTTTGACTGTCTGTGTGTCTATTGCTTCATGTGAAAGAAGTTTTTCCAAATTGAAATTGATAAAAAGTTTCTTTCGCTCGAACATGAGTCAGACAAGATTGACAAATCTGGCTTTACTTTCAATTGAACATGAATATGCAAAGAAGGTGAATTTTGATGAGGTCATTGATCAATTTGCAGAAATTAAGGCTCGAAAGCAGAGACTGCGAATCCTCTCCATTTACCTTTGAAGAATAGGCTGAGCGTTGAGACTGGATTTCCTGTGTTTTTTGTATAAAAT
The DNA here is from genome assembly GCA_023014485.1 of Bathynomus jamesi. Classification (NCBI taxonomy): domain Eukaryota; kingdom Metazoa; phylum Arthropoda; class Malacostraca; order Isopoda; family Cirolanidae; genus Bathynomus; species Bathynomus jamesi. The sequence goes on from JAJOZX010002734.1 coordinate 498,204, forward strand.
AAAATGCAGTATTACCTGTTCACTGAATTTTTAATGTCCTGCATTTTTCTTATTTCCAATTTGCTTATGACAGTACTGTACTGTTTAAAAATCTACTCGCAAACATAATATATTTTTATGTGTGTTTAAATTTTAAAATTATTTATGGGGGGTGCCAAAGGAAGGATCCGCCCCCGGTGCCAAATACTTTAGGTACGCCCCTGACATCAAGTATATGAGTTCTCCCCTTTTTTGAGAGAAAGATTTATTATAATGTAATTTACATTGCGTCCTTCACATAGGAATTACTTAGATAAGGAAGCACTGATCCAGAGGCATCTCCAGCTAAGCAGCATCCCCGAATTTAAGAATTCTTCCGAGATTGTACATATATGTATTTTTTTATTTTTTTCATGAAATTGTTTTACACAATATTTAAAACTAAAGTTCTACTGTAGCTAAGTAGCTTCCCTGGAGTTGAATATGTCTATTCAGAGGTTTTGACTCCCGAGAATTCTCATCAAGTTTCCCATCATCTGAGAACTCCCATTGCTCTGAAGCCAGACCATACCAGCGCCTCCTACTACATTTATCACAAAAAGGAACATCACTACTTTTCTATAAAGAAAAAATTCTCTAGCTAGTTAAGTTCAATACTCTATACCGCGATTTTCCTAAAAAGTATTAACAATACTACGCTGTAGCATCCCTAAAATTGAAAATGTTTTTTCGGAGGTTTTGACTCCCGAGTGTTCCCATCAAGCTTCCCATGCATTTTTTTTAAGAATTTTTTATTTTATTTATTTATTATATACAAGAAGTCGTCATTTCATTGTTGTATCATTTCTCCGTTCAGTGCTGAACTTGCTTATAAAGAGAGAGAACTGTACCAATTTTTTGTCAGACATTTCACAGATGCTAACGTCACAAAAGAAGTTGGAAAATTCAAACGATCGCAACGACAACATTGATGTGTAAAACATTAAAAGAATAATAAAAAAAAGTACTCGTATGCTTAAAATGAGGCGAGTATTTGAAAAACTTATTTCTTTCTTACTTATTTCAAACAACAGACTTTTTTTTATATGTGGGAATGACTCCAGTTGTGGCACGAATTCGTAGCGGGACCAGATTTGGTGGCAGTACGTGGTCGAGTAGTGAATATAGGTTTAATTCGTGCAACCTTTCCCAGTAATTTAGTTCTTTGCACCCCTTGATCTTGGCTGTGAAGCTTCTCTGAATCCCTTCTAGCTGTCTAATGTCTTCTTTTTTATATGGGCATGTTAGGACCGAGTAGTATTCCAATTTGGGTATGATCAGTGTTTACAGTAGAGGAATCATTATATTCCTATCCTTTCGTTTAATGGTTCTCAGTATCTGCCCAGTTATTCGCTTTGCTCTGTTTACTGCTATCTTATTTTGTGTTTCAAATTTCGCATCGTCAGTCATTACAACCCCTAAATCTTTTGCTTTAGAATTTCTCTGAATTTCCTGTCCATTTGTGGTATACATAATATTCCATGGATTTTAGGTCCTCTCTTTTCCGTACCGTAACAGCTGAAATTTCTGTGTTAAACTTCATATTGTTGTCTTCCGTCCACTTGTAGATTCTGTTCATATCTGTTTATAGAGATCCTATATCTTCGGGGTTTCTCATTTTTCTACTGATCTTTCTGTCATCGGCAAAGGATGTTACTGTGCTGTCTCTTGTAACGTCCTCATCTATGTCAGTTAGCTTGATTATGAAGCGTAGTGGAGCTAATACTGTTCCTTATGGTACTGAGCTGTGGACCTCTGATTCTGATGAAGATACTCCTTGTACTGTAATGACTTGCCGCCGCTCACTAAGGAAATTATATATCCATTTCCCTACTTTTCCTGTTATTCCCATATATTTCAGTTTATGTATTATTATTCCATGGTCACACTTGTCGAACGCTTTGGCAAAGTCTGTGTATATTACATCATAGTTTTTATTACTTTCCAGTGCATCAATAATGTTGTTGTAGTGTTCCGTTAGTTGTGATGGGCATGATCTGCCTGACCCATGTTGGTTATCATTTAATTTTTTCTGAGTTTCCAAAAAGTCATAGATTTTCTGTCTAAGTATTCTTTCAAATATTTTAGTGAGATGAGATGTAAGCGACACTGGCCTATAATTTTTGGCGTCGGATCGATCTCCTCCTTTATATATTGGGACTATGTTCGCGCTCTTCAGGATGCCCAGTATTTCTCCCGTGTCTAGTGATCGTCTCCATATCCAATATACGGGCTCGGCGATTGCATTCTTGCAGTTTTTGATCAGTGTAGCATTCCATTTGTCCGGTCCTCCGCTGAGTGTGCTTTTAGTTTCCCTATAGCTTGTGTAATATCATCTGTCATAAAGTCGAAGTCCGTTATACTTTCCTTTTGTAGTTCTTCAAAGAACGCGTTTCTATCACATATCAGTTTGTCAGTTTTTGGAATACTGAAAGGTGATTCGTACTGAGCTTTTAATATTTCAGATACTTCTGTTAGATCATCAGATAAAGCAGTCTTCGTTTTTCAAAGGCCCAATAGTCGCATGGTTTTTCGATTTCCTTTTTGCAAAATTATAGAAGTACTTTGAGTTAACCTTTATCGCTTCTGTAGCGTCGTCTTCTTCTTTTTCTGTATGCTTCTCAATTAGTTCCTGTATGACGCAGTCGATACTCTGCAGTTTATCATTTAATATTTTTCTGATGTTGTTAGCTTTACAGTTACTCAATTTTGCAGTCACTCTTTTTCTCTTACGGAACAATGACCTCTTTTGTCTCTCGAACCAACTTCTCTTTCCTCTTTGTTGTATTTTTGGGACATGTCTTTCCACAATTTCCAGCGTCTTCTCCTGTAAGGTCACTAGCATCTCTTGCTTTGTCTTGGTCTCGAAGATGGGTTTTTTTTCAATCTACTGTATTACTTCCATGCTGGATGCAACATCTTCCCAGTTTATAGCTTTGGAGTGAAAATAAAAAATTTCGAATTTGCTTCTTTCTGTTGTTCGTGTTCTTTCCTTTCCTGTTGCTTTTATATTGGTTGTTATTTCAATAATGTTGTGATCTGATATTATAGCTGGGGATATTTCTACATTATCAATTAAGTTGCTATTGTTTGTGAATACCAAATCTAGGCAGTTGTTTTTTCTTGTGTTTTCTGTTATTTCTTGCGTTAACATAAATTCATCAGCTAGAGCTAGTAACATTTTTACCTGCTCCTGGTCTTCCCGTGTGCCCCTCTTGTCCTGGTGTATACATATATTTTTTCCTATCCTTTTATATTTCATGAATGGAAAATTAAAATCACTACAGAGAAAAATATTTGGGGTTGGAGAGTGTAGATCTTTTACCAAGTTTCTTACCCGTGTAATGGAAGCTGAGAATTTTGAGGTTGACGTGTTCGAGGGTCTGTACATTACAATGAGTACCATATTTAATTTTTCAACTTTTGCTGCTACACATTCTACGTAGCTGTTTGAGATACTTATAGTCATTTCTGCCATATGCCTGTGTAAATAGTACATCCTCCTTTACGTCTCACTGTTCTGTCGGCTTGGAGGATGTTATAGTTGTTAATTTGTATTTCTTTTTTGTCAGTACATAACTCACAGTTTTCACAGTTCGCCTGGCAGTCCTTTAGATGGGTTTCCGTGAGGCATGCAAAATCTGCTCCGGTTTCTTGCATGAGTCCTTTCATGTATAAAATTTTGTCCGGGGAACGGTTTGATTTAAGGCCCTGAATGTTGGCTAGGATTATTTTTATTTTTTCCCTTTCATGTCTACATACTTGTGTTTCCGATTCATTTTCCAATGGTGGTGCCGGTTTCGTTGTTTTGTGATCCTCCGAGAATTTTCCTCTCTTTATCTGTTTTGATAACCGTTGTCCCGTTATCGCATGTAATATCTTTCTGTATGGGTCTCGGATCCCTGCATTTGTCAGTTGGATGATATATATATATATATGTAAAAATGAACAATGAATAATCCCTTCATTCATATAATTCTGATGATACTTCGTAATATTTATATAAGCCTTATATTCTTATTCATATATTCATTTTTACATATCAGGTCCAAAATCGTATGACACGAGTTTGGATAAAATTTTGATTTACTTTCTATTTTATAATTGGTGAATTATTTCCTCGTAAACTACTTAATCATTTTTGTATAAAACCCAAACTCGTACAACGCTGACACAAGTTTGGATACATTTTTGATTTGCTTTCTATTTCATAATTGGTTAACTATTTCTGTTTAAATAATTTAATCATTTTCGTAGACGTAGCTTAATAATGTAATCTTGTTCATTTTTTGTATACATTCTCTCTTCGTTGTAACAGATGAAGTCATGTCTTGCTTAACGTTTGATTTTTAATCTTAAGCCTTTAATTTTCGCCATGTGCCTGTTTGTTTGTAATTCACGATGGGAAGGCATATTTCAATTCCATTTTTAGTTAGCTCAGCAGATCATGATAACATCAGAGCTGTCAATATACGGTTTAAATAAAATATGGATTCCTCTTGCTTAGCAGTTTACGCATTGCTTCAACAAAATTATTTGTTTTGTCTTTAAATGTTTTGTAAAGTAAATCAGCCTATTGAGAATAATAATAAAAAAAACCACACAAAAAACCCAGCATTAAATAATAATGACGTCAGTAGGAAGTTTAGTATAAAAGCCCATAAAATTTCTCCAATGTTCATTCTGACTAGACTTAGAGGCTGAGCGTTATCTGTAACATTTTAGCAGTAAAATATAGTAAGAAATATCTTTGTCTTCTCCTTCGAGCCTTGCTCTCTTCAAAGAATTTAGTCTTAAATAGAGAGAAGTAATTTCCCGATAGGTTATAAGAAGAATCGAGGAACTTAGAGAGAACTTAGTCGTAAATAGAGAAAAATAATTTCCCGATACGTTATAAGAAGAAATCGGAGAGTAGTATAGAAAACTACTGCGATTCCCTATACGGTATCAGCTATTCCAGAGTAACAAATCCGTTGCTGCCACCTAACCAGAACCCCCGTCAACTTCGAATCGACCAAGGCCATAGAGAGGGGTTAACATATATATATATATATATATATATATATATTATATATATATATATATATATATATATATATATATATATATATGTTACACTCAATGTGCAAAACCAGTCGTTTCCGGTAATGTCTAAAATTTTAGGCATTCTGCGAATGTCTGTGATCCTAATCATTTTGTGAAGGTTAGGTTAAGTTAGTAATGCGTTGTGCCCGCAATTAAAGATTACACGAAATGCCTGAAACTGTTACCGGTAGGGATTACGCGAAGTGAATGATTTCACACATTGACTGTAAAAAAAAAGGAAAAAACCCCTATATATATATACAAAGGTGGGCACCCGGGCCTCAAAAAGGACCGACGGTCCCGGTCCTTGCCTCAAACTGGACCGACGGTCCCGGTCACGGTCCTTTCTGAAGATAGGACCTAGGAACGACTCGGTCCTCGGTCCTCCTGAGGGTCTCCTCGCCGCTTCTTTTTCTGGAGCTCCACCCCGTCCTTGATGCACTGGTCGAACTGGTTCTGGACGTGAGGGTGGCGCCTGGAGACATGTCGCTTGAGGTTGTTTTGGCTCTTGTTGCTTGTCGAGAGGATGCTCTTGTTCGGCAGGCACAGCAAGCACTTGTACTCCAGGTTCTGCTCACCCTTGGGGCCCAGGTATTCAAAGTATTTGTCCAGGTACGGCCAGGGATTGCCGGGTTCAGTTCTTCCGCTAGGAGCTCCAGTTGCTTGACTTGAAGTTGAAGCACTAACATCAGTAGATTCTTCGTCTCCTCCAGGTGTTGAAACAAGTTTCAGTTCAGTCTCAGTCTCTTTTTGAGTCTTCTGGAGGAAACAATCCATCTTCTTTAGAACTTCAAATAATCACTAAACACACTAAAATCACTAAAAAAGACCGCCCGGACCGGACCGTCCGGAATTGCTTAAAAATGGACCGTCGCTCCTCATTTCGGTCCTCACTGAGAAAAGGACCGACTTTCCCGCTCACGGTCCTTAAAAAGGACCGAGTTCCTGGAATTCGGTCCTGCCCACCTTTGTGTGTATATATATATATATATTATATATATATATATATGTATGTATTACCTTTTGCAGTAATATTAACCGTCTTACATTATAATAAAGTGTTCCCACTATATAATTACTCTAGATTTGTTTAACAAACGCTACACAACCACACCAATTTCGTTATTCGATCACCGAATTCGTTTCTAAAATTAACAATGAAACTTGGATCCCAATATTCGTAGGCTCTTCCTATTCCCACCCTTTATTGTAGTGATTAAATTAGTGGCTAAAGGCATGTATTGCCGAGGATCAATATATAAATTGGTTAATATTTCACTTTTATGATAGTACACAATGTATAATTTTACTTTATTATTTTTTGTTTTTAAGGTCATTAGCGATGAATATATCTTTTTAATGTAATATTTTTTCAGTACATTATTATAAGATATATTGCAACTGTGCAAGTACATATATTACGTATATATTGATGGAACGTGTGTGTGTGTGTGTGTGTGAAATGAAGCAAGATGGAGTGAAGTATTGAATGAAATGCGAATGAAGAACGAAGAATAAAGGGTTAGGTTGCTTTTGAGCCCCGAATGATTCTTTTGATTGAAGCCGCAGAACGAGGGGAACATAACGTACCGAGAGGAAATTCCCTCGCGAAAATCAAGAAAAAGAATCGAAAAGGAATTGTTTCAGAGGGGAATAAAACGAAATCTAACCGCTTTTGTGATGGATGAATCGCTTTCGAACGCGCGTGCAAAGCGGGGAAAATTTGCTCTGTTTTGGTTTTCGTCTTTTCAAACTGTTGTTTGTCATTATCTGGGATTCCTGCTTTTCCTGTATATATATATATATATATATATATATATATATATTGGTAGCCTGGTACGGAAGTTTAGATGTAGCAATCTCTCGGTTGCAAGGAGGTCAAGCTTCAAAAAAAAGTCTGTCTGGTCCGAATTCCTTACAAAGTATATAGCTTTAGTTCATATACTTCGTATAAAGGGTTCCCTGTTACTTAAATAACGTTATATACTGTATATATATCGGCTGCTGATTGAAGAGGAACACCAGAGAAATAATGACCCTTTTTCATTCTTTTAATTCATACCCACGTTTCAAAATAAACTCATTCCATATTCGACAAATATTATGCTTCAAGGACACTAAATTTCAGTGATCCCCTCACTTCATACTTAGCTCCAATCAGGGTGACTCTTGCATCTGAGTCAGGTTACATTAGGTTAGGTAGTTGTTCTAAGTTAGTTATTTTCTCCGTTACCGTCAGTCCAAAAAAAATGGTGTCCCCGAAACTTAATATTTATACCTTCTGCAGGACTATAAAAAAAAAATGAGCGACCACAGAGTAAAGTTAAAATCAAATACATTACTGAATTTCTCCTCACTTTGAATTTCTCCTCACTTTGAATTTCTCCTCACTTTGAATTTCTCCTCACTTTGAATTTCTCCTCACTTCGAATTTCTCCTCTTTTATTCCTTTTAATTTTAAAGGTAATTTAATTTCGACCTTTACCAACAGAACATTTAATATGTGTTCAGATGGCTATAAAAGTTACATAAGAAATTAGAGTTTGTTAAACAACTTACAAAGAATACTTTTCCTTCAAGACTCGTAGAAATTACGATAGCTAGGCTTAAATAGAATAATTAACCCCTAATCCAAAGATACAATTACAGTCCCAGAAGATCTTTTATATTTTACTATGACTTATACAGGCACCTTAAATCTTACTATAAGGAATGAACTTTTAGAATTATTTAAAGCATTTTACCCACAATTATGCAACAGAGTCATTCTTAATCGGTCTAAATCAGTTTAGTTTACCATTTCTTCAAATACAAAGATATTATATTCACATTTCTCTACTCTTCCATAGTTTGTTAGCACAAATGTAACCATTGTATGGGGTAATATATAGGCAAGACGAAATGGCACCTAAAATCCCACATCTAAGAACACTTTGGCAAATCACTTCGAACAAACCAACCACTCAGTAAACCACCTTAACTCTTATATACGCAACCATGCACATAATAGCAACCACCCGATCTTCAGTGTACTCGCAGAAAATCTGATTTCAAGCTAAAAATTATTGAATCTCTTTTCACTTATAATTAATTTAATACTAGATCTTAATCCTGCTACATCGTCAATAGAACTATTATGTTTTAGCCGAGGTACTGTAGTTATCTACTGTTTTTATCTTAAATTTTTTAATTGAAATCTTTCTTTACTTGATTTTTCAGCCTTGAAATTTTGAATTATGTTTTTTGTGTGTGCGACTTAAGTATTTGTATTTGAAATTCACTCTGTTGGTCGTTCTTACTTTTTTCATGACTGGAGATGGAATGAGTTTATTCCAAAACGTTGGTATTCCTAGCTGGAGGGATCGAACCCAGGCCGATGGATTCGTGTTCAGTGATGCTAACCACTACACCACTGAAGATTGTGTTTATAATATTGAGTTTCGCAGAGACCAGATTACACGAGGTTAGGTGGTCGTTTTAGATTGGTTAGTTATTTCCCACGTGATCAATTTCGGCCAGTTAAGATCTTTGTAATAAGTTTCAAAACTTGGTCTCCGTGAAGCATAATATTTAACCACACACACACACACACAGTATATAACCTTTGAAACAAGTGTAAGCCACTTTTGTAAACCAAAAAACAGCAAAACAAATTTCAAAGATTTTCGTGTTTGTTTGTCACTGAGAAATGAATGTGTTTCTTCTTCAAAACTTAACTTTGATTCTTCTGATTATTTCAGGATCAAAGCGGTACCCTCGCATCACGGAACATCCGACCGACATTACCGTTCCCAGGAACGAACCGGCGACTCTTAATTGTAAAGCGGCGGGCAAACCGCCCCCCACTATAACCTGGTACAAAGATGGGAAAATCGTCAGGTAAGAAAAGTTAATTAGTTGTTCCTTTCCATGGTTTTTCTTCGTCTTTTATTTGTTTTTCACGTGTATATATATATATATATATATATATATATATATATATATAACTGCGATGTAACGTACGTGTAACATTACTTAGCATAATTTTGCCCAGTAACGTTTGAGGAATTTATTTGTTTGTAATTCTTGTGTAACTTTTGCATGTGCGACTATCTCGTGTCTGGATAAGTAGTTTTCTTCGTCTTTTATTTGTTTTTCACGTATATATATATAATATATATATATATATATATATATATATATATATATATATATATAACTGCGATGTAACGTACGTGTAACATTACTTAGCATAATTTTGCCCAGTAACGTTTGAGGAATTTATTTGTTTGTAACTCTTGTGTAACTTTTGCATGTGCGACTATCGTGTCTGGATAAGTAGTTGAATGGGTGACCGTCCTCTGCATCCAGGTTATGTAGCGACCTGTGGTTCAGACCCCATGTAAAGCTGTAGGTCCACTCCGTCATATGACCTTAGATGTTGAGAAAGAGGTTAAAGAACCCGATGAAACAACAAACTTTCTCGTAAGAAACGTGTCTTTGAGAAAGGTTTTGTCGAAAAAAAAGTGAAATGCACACAACGATGAATAAGAAATTTATAATTGTATTATGCCATAATCAATACATAAAAAATTAAAAGTAATAATTAATACTAACATACCATAAAACTAACAGAATTTAGAGAGACTATAAACATACTTGCCAACCCTACCGATTTGAAGGCTATTCTACTGAACAACAGGCAAATAATATCGACCCTTTTATGCCCGGAATGCACTGGAGTGCATCATTTAAGGCTAGATTTTTAAAAATTTCCCGGGGTAGGGGGTGGGGTTGCTCCCAGACCCCCCTGAAATTGATTACAAATTCTACCGCTTTCGTTTTTCAAAATGTTGGCAAGTATGTATAAATACGTACAACTTAACTATGTCGTTATTCTGGCCTTGATCGTGGGCTGCCAGTAGGGTGGCCATTTAAAAAGGAGGACTGCGTATGTGGCCGTACGTTAACATATATATATTATATATATATATATGTTAACGTACGGCCCCATACGCAGTGTCCTCCTTTTTGGAAATGGCCACCCTAAGGACAGAGTGCTCAAAAGGCGGACTGTCCGCCTAAAGCCGGACGTCTGGCCACCCTAGCTGCCAGCGTTTGTAGCTTAGTAGGTAACACCAAACTGACGTCGGGGGTTTGAATCCCATTGATACTCGTAATAATAATACAGGGGTTAGAACAATGGGCTGCATTAGTTAGCTCGAGCGCTGTGCTAATTTCTGACCCTCCTGAATCATTATTAAGCTTGGGCTTATGAAAAGAGCCAACTCGCCTCATTCAGTTATAACCTAATCTACCTTAGTTTAGCCTAGAGACGTAGGAAATGAGATTTTCATACATTGTGCGTGTGTAAACAATTACTTTGTTCCCACTTCTTAATAAATACGTTGCGAGGTACTCATGTTTTCACTTCTGATTAACTTCTGACCGTGTATAAAGACTTGGCATGCTTTTTACACAACGTTGGAATACCTCTTACATAACACTGGTCAACACTCATTTTATTGCCAATCATATTAGAGTGATTTTGGGGTAACTTTGTGGTGCTGATTCCGAATATGACATCGGTTTTGCTAGATTGGCTCTAATTTATGAGATAATTGGTACCCCATTGAAACACGTAAAAATGCAAAAAATTTAATGTTCAGGCGGAGCCTACTTACTGGTTGGGTGGCCGATGACTTATATACGGAGGGGGAATATTCTAGAATGATCGCGAAGTAAACACTAAGAATATTCGCGTGTCTCACCATCTAGAATGTTCCGGTAGTTTCCCATATGCACGCGTTATGGTTACGTTTCCTATTAATTGAGGGTATTCATTATCTCAAGAACTAGAGCCAAATCGGAAAAACCACTTTCATTTTAGAATTCAGCAACCCCAAAATACCCTAAATTTGTACGAATTTCCTTGGCAACGAAACAAAAAAAAATTTTTGTTGAGCTGTGTAATATAAGTAGTAGGGGTAAATAAAAAATTACATAATTTCACAAATTTATTTATATGAAAAAGGAAATATATTTTAAGAGGGAAACTCAAAAAATATGTAAAGAAAAGGCTTACATTACTAAGTTAATAACACGTTACAACTTTCTATTATTAACCCTTTCACGCTGGCAATATTTGTAGTGTTAAATCCGGATGCGTGTATTTGAAACGGTTCGTAGTCGACGCAAGCGTCCATTGAGGGTTAAGTCAAAGGAAATCTGAACATACTGTATTTGTGTGTTAATTCAAACGTAAGTACACGGTGTCCACAATGTCTTGTCACCCCAGTAAAATACTAACTGATTTTCGTTTTTCTTTCAGTCTCATTTGAAATGTGTGACAGTAGCAACTATACGATTGAGCAACGCATATTGGCTAGTACCTCCTTTTTGGACGAGCTGCACGATTGAATCGGTCCTGGAAGTCTGCACGAATATTTTCAGTGGTTTTGCCATTACGTAGTCGCTCATGGACCCAGGTACTAGCTAATATGCGTTGTTCAATCGTATAGTTGCTGCTATCATACATTTAAAATGGGTCTGAAAGAAAAACGAAAATCAGTTAGCATTTTACTGGGGTGACAAGACATTGTGGACACCCTGTACACAAGTGACTAAACTCCAATGTGCTTGTATTATTTCAGACTTATTCTATTCGATCGTATTAAATTATTTTATACAAAACTGACAATACTTTGTAATGATGTATAACTAGCTATAATGTAAGCCGTAACGAACCTGCTTCAAATTGATTTCTGTACGCCATATAAAATTATCCGAATGCCTCTCCATTTAAACCACCATTTAAACCTTTTATTGCGTGGGGCCCATTTACGCAATGCTTCCAACGTCCAGGACTCACTTCACCCAAAATTTGAAAACTTAATTAAACCATAGAGAAAGTATACTGTCAGCGTGATTAAAAATTAGAACCGATACATTTAGCACTCATGATTAATCACAAAAAAATGGTAAAAAAATACATATTCATATTAATACAGGGTGATCGAAAAAAAAGGCGTTCCCAAGCGTAACGTGTTACATAAATATATTTTTTGGAAACGTCTTTTGAATCACCTTGTATGTTTCACGGGAAAATTTATATATATATATCGGGTGGCCACAAAAAAACTTTACTTAATTCAAAGTTTAATAACTGCAACAATTCAAAACTTATGCGATTGAGCTTGGGCACACATTAACAGATGGTTATAATTTATAATTGCTGGAATTTTTAAATATGTAGGTTCTATAGTTTTGTTACAGTGAACAATTTAAAAGCATATGTCTAAAAATAGCATGCCGAAGAAAATGAATTTGAACTTAACAAAATTTACTTAAACAAATGGTCAATGTGATCACCTCCCTGTTGGTAAACTGCCCTCAATCGCTTCTTCCACGAGGAGATGCACTTTCGAACCTCATCTAAGGTGATATCCTCCCATGCTCTACTGATTTTCTCCTTAAGTTCATCTTCGGTGAATTTGTCTTTCTGGCTGCCGTAAACCTTCACCATGAGGGAATCCCATACTGAATAGTCCATCGGATTACAGTCGGGAGACTGAGGCGGCCATTCATCCTTTTTGATGAAATTAGGGGTCTCTTGCTCTAGATGATTTTGAGTCGCTCGGCTTGTATGGGCGGGTGCCCCATCTTGCTGGAAAATGTAGGCCTCATCAGGATACAGCTGACGACAATCAGGAAGTAACCCATTATCTAACAGGTTGATGTAGCGCTCAGAGTTAACTTTAGTTTCGTTTGTGGCAATAAAATGAATTCGTGTTTTCCCCTTCCATGAAATTCCCGCCGATACCATTACTTTTCTGCTGAATCGTGAGGTTTCATGATAAAGCCTGGAGGGAGGAATGTCCTTTTTCCTTGAACCATAAACCCTGTCATTTTGCCTGTTTTTGGCCACCTCCAACGTGAAATCCTTTTCGTCTGTAAACACAACTTTTTGCACGTCTTCAGCTGAGTAGCTTCATATAGGGATTTACAGCGGGTCTTTCTACGCTGTCTTACATTCTGATCACGCCGAGAAACTCGAATTCTCTTGTAGGCCTTCAATTTCAAACGTTTTACAATCCCTTGTACAGAGGAGCGAGAAATCCCAAGGTCGTACGCAATCTGTCTCTGGGAGCGATGAGTTCCTGGTGTATTCTCCTGGGATTGAATCAGTTCCTCCACGGCAGCCTTATTTTCTTCTGTTGAAACACTTTTGGGCCTGCCGCTGCCGGGTTTTCTAGCTGTTGATCCAGTATCCTTTATCTTTCTTATTAAGTTATAAACACTTTGACGAGTCCAGTTCTTTGCGGGGAATTCTCGGACAATCCTATTTCCATTCCAACCTTTTTCCTTGACACATGCTTCTATGATGGCTTTATCACTTTTACTTAACGTCATGCTGGCGGGGTTTTAGCGGAAAAAAAAAAGAAAGCAAATTCACATTAGGTTTAGCCTACGCCAGCGCGCGTGTCATACTACGCTACATTAGGTTTAGCCTACGCTAGCGCACGTACGTGTCAGATGCACACCAGGCATGCTATTTTTAGACATATGCTTTTAATTGTTCACTGTAACAAAACTATAGAACCTACATATTTGAAAATTCCAGCAATTATAGATTATATGCATCTGTTAATGCCTGCAAAATCTCAATCGCATAAGTTTTGAATTGTTGCAGTTATTAAACTTTCAATTAAGTAAAGTTTTTTTGTGGCCACCCGATATATATATATATATATATATATATATATATATATATATATATATATATATATATAATAATTGTTATTGTATATGTTCCAGCGACCAAAAGAAAATTGCTCAGTAACTCCTAGGTTCAGAACTGCTGATTTGAAAGAAAAAGTTTGAAATGCATAAACAAGATTAAATAAAATTTAGAAAACTTAGGATCTAATTTTAGTTATAATAAAAAGCGATATAGATTCTTCCTTCACCAAGAGATAAAAAATTAACAATATTTTCGAATATTAGAAAACTAATTATAGTATAAGCCAGTAATCAACTGGGCATATGCTTCTTAAAAATGTTACGCCTCAGTTAAACAGTTAACAAAAAGTCAGGGAATTGTTACGGAGGGAAAGAGTGGGGAGAGATCTACTTTTTTTTTAGGTGAAAAAGTTGAACTAATGTACAGTGAATGCGAAGTTCCATGAAGGTTACGGCAAAATGTTCCGTGCGATGATTCTTCATTTCACGAGGTCACGCTTGTCGGACCTCCTTTCAAGTTGGCCTGGTGAAGTAGAGAGTTCGTTTCTTGTACTCTCCACCTCACATAGCCAGGTACGCCCGGCTCATCTGGGATTGTTCTGAGCCACGTGTCTAATCTTCTTTTGAAGATGTCCACCGCAACACCACTCGTTAAACAGTCTTGGCCCTCTCGCAACAAAACTATTTTCCTTCAGGATTGAAGATGTTCCCTGTCTAGCCTTTAATTTGGGAACACGACACATTCTTCCTTTTCTATTTTCCATTGTTGTTTGGGGGGTTATAGGGTTCAGAGTAAGATTAGGGGCTGGATTCTCATATTATTTTCGAAGTGTAAATAATGGTGTATCTCTCTCTAAATCTTTCCAGTGAATACAGTGTAGGTTTAATTCGCATAACCTTTCCCATTGATCTTGGCTGTGAAGTTGAAATTTCTCAGTGTTAAACTTCGTATTGTTGTCTTCCGTCCACTTGTAGATTCTGTTCATATCTGTTTATAGAGATCCTATATCTTCTGGGTTTCTTATTTTTCTACTGATCTTTGTGTCATCGGCAAAGGATGTTACTGTGCTGTCTCTGGTAACGTCCTCATCTGTGTCAGTTAGCATGATTATGAAGAGTAGTGGAGCTAATACTGTTCCTTGTGGTACTGAGCTGAGGACCTCTGATTCTGATGAAGATATTCCTTGGCCTGTAACGACTTGCCGCTGCTCACTAAGGAAATTATATATCCATTTCCCTACTTTTCCTGTTATTCCCACATATTTTAGTTTATGTATTATGATTCCATGGGCATGCTTGACGAACGCTTTGGCAAAGTCTGTGTATCATAGTTTTCATTAATTTCCAGTGCATCAATAATGTTGTTGTAGTGTTCCATAGTTGTGATAGGCATGATTTTCCATGTTGGTTATCACTGAATTTTTTTTGTTTGCAAAAAGTCATAGATTTTTTTCTCTAATTATTCTTTCAAATATTTTAGTGAGATGAGATGTAAGCGACACTGGCCTATAGTTTTTGGCATCGGATCGATCTCCTCCTTTATATATTGGGCCTATGTTCGCGCTCTTCAGGATGCCCGGTATTTCTCCCGTGTCTAGTGATCGTCTCCATATCCAATATAGAGGGGCTCAGCGATTGAAATCTTGCAGTTTGTGATCAGTGTGGCATTCCACTTATCCGGTCCTGCCGCTGAATGTGCTTTTAATTTCCCTATAGCTTATGTAATATCATCTCGTAAAGTCGGAAGTCCGTTATACTTTCCCCTTGTGGTTCTTCAAAGAACGCGTTTCTATCACATACCAGTTTGTCAGTTTTGGGGATACTGAAAGGTGATTCATACTGAGCTCTTAATATTTCAGATACTCCTGTTAGCTCATCAGATAAAGCCTTGTCTTCTTTTTCCAAAGGTCCAATACGCTTGTGATTTTTCGACTTCCTTTTTGCAAAATTATAGAAGTATCATACTTTGAGTTAACCTTTATCGCTTCTATAGCGTAGTCTTCTTTTTCTGTATGCTTCTCAAATAGTTTCTGTATGACGCAATAGATACTCTGCAGTTTATCATTTAAGTTTTGTGATGGTGTTTTTGCAGTTACTTAATTTTGCACTCACCCTTTTTCTCTTTCGGAACATTGACCTCTTTTGTCGCTCGAACCTGCTTCTCTTTCCTCTTTGTTGCATTTTTGGGACATGTCTTTCCACAGTTTCCGGCGTCTTCTCCTCTAAGGTGACTTTACATCGCCTCTTGGAGGTAACCTTGTTTCTGGCTCACCAGAATCTTCCTTTTCGTGGTCACAAAGAGGACATGTCATCAGCAAACAAAGGAAACTTCATGGAATTGCTTAGAGTTGCTGTCAAATTATGATCCAGTTTTGAAAGAACATTTTGTAAGGATTAAGCATTCTATTCCATCTGGGATGAGAGTGGCTTCGTATGTATCTCCAAAGATTCAGAATGAGTTCATTTGCCTTTTGGGGAATTACGTCAAAGAGAAAATAGTGGCTGATATCAAGAAAACAAAAGTATTTTGGGATTCTTTTTGACAGCACTCCTGATGTGTCCCACACTGATCAGATGTGTGAAGTGATCAGATACGTCCATATTGAATGTGACAAAGTTGAAGTAAAGGAATCATTCTTGGGCTTCCCTATTGCCGAAAAGACTGCTGCTGAGCTCACAGGGGATATCCTGAGACATCTGGAGAGAGATGGACTGGACATAAACCTGTGCCGTGGTCAAGGCTATGACAACGCTGCAACTATGGCTGGGATTCATGGTAGTGTTCAGTCAAAGATCAGAGAGATTAATCCCAAGGCTTTGTTTGTGCCTTGTGCAAATCATTCTCTGAACCTTTGCGGAGTGCACTCGTTTGGAAGCGTTTCTTCATGTGACTTTTTTTGGAACCTTGGAGAGAGTCTATTCCTTCTTTTCAGTTTCAACTCATCGATGGGAAGTGCTGATGGAGAATGTAGGCATGACAGTCAAAAGACTTTCCCAGACAAGATGGAGTGCTCATTATGACGCTGTGAAACCAGTGAAGGCAAATTTTGAAAAGCTGAAGTAGTATTGTGCAAGCCCAAAGAAAATGTGGACACAAGAGGATCAGCTCAGATTTTGCTGTCTGCTGTATGTGATTTCTCTTTTCTGAGTTACCTTTCTTTCTGGTGTGAAGTCCTGGAAGAAATTAATCTCACACAAAAGTATTTGCAAACAGTTGGAATCAGCCTTGAAAAGTGCATTGTGAAGCTCCAAGCTCTAAAACTGTTTCTTGAAGATCAGCGCAATGAAATTGTGGAGAGGGCCATTCATTATGCAACTACAAAGTGTGAAGAAATCGACATTTCTATGGAGAGAAGAGGGAGAGTAAAGCTCCGAAAAAGGATGCCAGGAGAGATGGCGAAGGATGCTGGTCTCACATTGCCAGAGGAAGTAAAAAGGGCTATGTTTGAATGTCTTGATCGCTTTCATCAAGAATTGGAGATTCGTTCTAAGGCAATGGATCAAATTCTGTCAATCTTCGCTGTTATTCAGCCAAACACTTTGGTTGTTACAACAGAAGAAGAACTTCGGAAGTATATTCCAAATTTGACTCAGATTTTCGATGAATTCTCTGATGAAGATATCAGTGTGGAAATTGGACGACTTCGGAGGCATTTGGAAGCTGCCAAAATCAGCGTTGAAGAGGCAAAGAAATGGACAGCATTGCAGTTTCTGGAGTTTATTGTGAAATGGGATTTTTGTGAATCTTTGCCAAGCTTGTCACTGTGTTTGCGATTCTTTTTTACCATGAGTCAGACAAGATTGACAAATCTGGCTTTACTTTCAATTGAACATGAATCTGCCAAGATGAATTTTGATGAGGTCATTCATCAATTTGCAGAAATTAAGGCTCGAAAGCAGAGACTGTGAATCCTCTCTATTTACCTTTGAAGAATAGGCTGAGTCTCAGCCTATTCTTCAAAGGTAAATAGAGAGGATTCACGCTCAGCCGCTGAGCGTTGAGACTGGATTTCCTGTATTTTTTGTATAAAATAAAATGCAGTATTACCTGTTCACTGAATTTTTAATGCCCTGCATTTTTCTTATTTCCAATTTGCTTATGACAGTACTGTACTGTTTAAAAATCTACTCGCAAACTTAATATATTTTTATGTGTGTTTAAATTTTAAAATTATTTATGGGGGGTGCCAAAGGAAGATACGCCCCCGGTGCCAAATACTCTAGGTACGCCCCTGTTAATATGTAAGCGATAATCAGTTAGTAGGGGGCCAAAATGTCTTTGTCATCTAAAATCGCAGAAAAAACGTCGCTGCTTTCTGTACCTTGTCGCCACATGAATTCCGCAAGATACGAGTCCAGATGATGGCGGGCGGTTGGGTATTCCCGTTAACGGGAAAGCACCAATTTATTTTAATGCACAAACGGTACTTAATTTCATGAAATATTAAATCCAAAGTGAAAAATCATAATAAATTTTCGCACCATTTTTATTTCGACACCCAAACAAACGAGGCCTTCTGAAGTGATACTTTTTGGCACAATCGCATAACCGCGGATTTTTCCTTTGATTTTTCGACTGTTTGACAGACTTTTTCCCACATACTATGAAAAAAGTCTGCTAGTATTAGGCTACCCATTCTTGGAAGCCATTACATCGGCCCACATCTTCCAAACCAATGATTTGGGAAGTGTTCATTCAACCTCTGAAGAGGTGATAATACAGAGGAGCTCCATCCTACATGAACCATAAGTTCTCAGTATTTTGGACGTAAATTTAGGGTACGCAGTTTCTCATAATATTTTCAGTTAAGATGATTTTTTTGCCGTATTACGAAAGAACACGTCCATTTTACCTCATTACTCCATGTGATGGTACAGTTTATGACTGGAAAAATTAAGTGATACTCATTCTGAAATATATGGAAATTTTTTAAAACCTGCACTTTGGATTAATATTAGATGAATTGGAGTGTGGTTTTTCATTAAAATGATCTCTATACCGAGTTTAGGTTCCTTAAAGTATTGTTAACTGCGTATGAAGGCTACGTCGTGGCCATGTTACAACGCTGCTTCTCGTCGATGCGGCGAAGTTAAGCAACATTGGGTGTGGGTGGTAGTTTCGTGTGTGACTGTTCTCCGCGTGCAGATGATGTAGTGACCCGTGGTTCAGATCCCATATGAAACTGTAGGTCCCCTCCGTCGCATGACCTTTGCCACTGCGAAGATGATCAAACCCATATTGTTAACGGACCGAAGGTTGAGGCGAACTAACTAACTACCTACATTTAAGTCGTCGTTAAAGTAAAGCGCATTATCTATTTCATCTACTGTCGTAATTTTTACATCTTTTGAAAGACTTTGCAATTTATTTTAGAAATTTTTTGAGGGGTGACTGTGAATGGAGATCGATAGCGGCCACTGTTGCAGAACTTATTTCCACCTCAGAACCGCACGGCCTAAAAACTCGTGAACCAAACATTTTTCCCGCATTTTAACCAAATTTTACCGAGAAAATGGATTGGTTAAACATTATTTGCTACTCGAAGCCTCATCATTTGTCAGAATTGAAGGTGCAAATCGAACAACAGTCCACCAAATCACGCAACAATTCGAAAATGGGATTCACTCCTCGCAAAATAAGGTTGAACATTTTATCATCCAAGGTAGATACATACAGATGTAAATATTTTGAAATGCAAAATAAGCAAACTCTATGATAGTTAAGCTTTCTATTACCTTTTATCACTTTGTTCTATCTCAATTAGGTAAAAATAGGTAAAAGTTATTAAAAATAAAAACTCCTCAAAGACTATGACAACACACAATAAACGTAAAATAGTGAGAACAGAATTTAATTTTGTTCACAATTTTTCATGCATTAAGTTTATACACATAAATGATTCTCCAAATATTGCCTATAAAAAAATAAAAGAGCTAAAATTCTTTTATACCACGCAATTTGTCATAAAAAATAAATTCCAAGATTATACCTAGATTTTGTTTTCACTCGATGTCTCTAACCGATATATATATATATATAATCTTTAAGTGGAAAATGCTTTTTTCTGTATAGGGGGAGGGGTTTCCCTTTGTCATGCTATTTTCGCGTGTATGGCCTGTTTTATAGGCTGCGAGCTAATCTTCCCTTTCATTAAAAACGAAAAAAAAAAAGTCCTGGACGATATTTTTATTTGGAACCGGTTTTTGTTTGTTTCATTTCGCTTTGTTTTTACGTAATAAAAATAATTATTTTTTTAAGGGGATTTCCAAGTATAGAAATATGACAGGAAAATCGAACAACACGACTTGATAATGGAACGTACACGCTGAACTTCCATTATGGTTTCATTCCATTATGGAAAGGTACAGTTTCCATATATATATATATGAAAATTATTTCACGAAAGTAACACGTGAAAAATATTTATGATGAATAAAACCACGAAGGAAAGGAAACACAAAAAGGTGCTCAAGCGCTTTCGTCTAATGACATCCTCAGGAACACTGAAGTACATAAAAGGTTACGGCCTATATATAGGTTACAGAAAGAAAAAAAATAAATAAATAACATACATACACACAAACATATATATATATATATACACATACATATCTACACACATACATATATATATATATATATGCAATAAACGGAGAAGTAAAAATAAAAATTAAAAATTAAAAATTAGAGGATTAACAAAGAGGCATACAGATTTGTAAGGAAAAATATCGATTTTTAGCACAAGATCAAATGAATTATAAAAATACAAATTCTCCGCGCCCTTAGGATCGCCAGTCCGGAATACATCGATGCCGAATTGGAAAAAATCAACGGTATTGGAAGTGATCTGTGTTACCCATCTGCGTTTATGGATTCTTGTCTCAACAAGGCAAAACGAACTTTCTATCGTGTCAATAATAACACTCGTACTTTGTCAAAAAATATTTTAGTACTTCCATTTTTCCCGGGCTTTTTAGGCATTGCTAATGTACTTAAACTTTTGGATATTAATGTAGTATTTTCATATAACAATATTGTGAAAAATATCATAGTAAAAAATAGCCCTACCAATAATTCAGGCATTATCTATAAAATTGGTTGTAAACAATGTGATTCCTTTTACATAGGTTAGACGGGAAAGGATTTGCACACACGTATAAAACAGCATCAATATTCCGTTAGAACAGGACAGTCGTCCAGTGCCCTTTTTGTCCATTTGTCAGAGTTATCCCACTGTATTGATTGGAATAATGCTTCAGTTTTATTTCATTCTAGCAACATTGTTAATAGAAATATTCTTGAGTCTGCCATTATCCAACTTTCAAATAACTTCAACATAAGCAAAGGTCTTTTTCAACTCGATCCTGTTGTTTTGAATTCCTTCAAAACAAATTTAGATAAAAAGGGTAGGACGCTAAATCTTTGGTAAACTTGTATGCTACTTTATTAACTTTTAATCTTCATTTTATTTTTATATATATCGAAACTTGACTCTAAAAGGCAAAGTGTTAAAACCCGGGCAGATTTCCAGTATAAATTTGTATTTTTATAATTCATTTGATCTTGTGCTAAAAATCGATATTTTTCCTTACAAATCTGTATGCCTCTTTGTTAATCCTTTAATTTTTAATTTTTATTTTTACTTCTCCGTTTATTGCATATATATATATATATATATATATGTATGTGTGTAGATATGTATGTATATATATATATATATATATATATATATATATATATATATATGTTTGTGTATGTTATTTATTTTTTTTTTTCTTTCTGTAACCTATATATAGGCCGTAACCTTTTATGTACTTCAGTGTTCCTGAGGATGTCATTAGACGAAAGCGCTTGAGCACCTTTTTGTGTTTCCTTTCCTTCGTGGTTTTATTCATCATATATATATATATATATATATATATATATATATATATATATATGGGAATGAACTCAGAATGGTACCCTGAGTTTTTTATGATACACACAGACCGTGCATGGAACAAGGAACTCTTCTGGGATAATTAAATCCACTATAGTCCGAATAAGTAATGGTAAATGACAAATACCATAGTTTTTCTTTTTCATGATGCTAGCCCGACGTGGGCAACGGGTCACTCGCAAAGAGGTCCCATAAATATAGCTTCCCTCACCAGCTATCTGCAAAGCAGACAGGATCCAGCTTTGGGACATGGATCTAGGGTTTAAAGCAGCCTAGCCCTACTACATTTAGAACCTCAATATAAGCAAAAGACTCGCTGCCTTCACGTCAGATTGAATACATCAAAGAAAAAGGGGTAACTATTATATTTTTAGCCAAAAACCAAAACTTAAACCTCAACTGGCAGAATTGAGCTTCCACTTTTCAAGGCACATAACATATCTATATATAGATATAGATATAGATATAAGCTTAGATATATAGATATAGATATATATATATATATATAGATATAGATATATATATAGATATGTATATATAGATATATATATATATACCGTATATATATATATATATATATATATAGATATACAGGGTGGGCCGTAAGTTTCCATACATAGGAAAAATAAACATTTTTTTATGGACAACCATTTTTATTTATATAATATACTCTACATGGTTGCCATTATTTTGAAAACACATTTCAATACGTGTTCCCCACTGTTGATGAACTGATGAACACGCATTAGCACAGTTGACGTTATGCTTGTAATGGCGTTGGTGATACGTTCCTTTAGATGATTTATGTCTCGTATCTTTTCCTGATACACCATGGCCTTCAAGTGCCCCCAAAGGTAGAAATCAAGGGGGGTGAGATCTGGGGATCTGGGAGGCCACTCCACAGGACCACGCCGACCAATCCAAGCATCCGGAAACTGCTGATCCAAATACCGACGCACGTGAAGACCATAATGAGGTGGAGCTCCATCTTGCTGGAAGTAAACTGGGAAGTTACCTTCCTCGTTTAGCAGGGATGGGAAAATCTCTTCTTGCAACATGTTAAGATACCTTTCGGCATTAAGATTTCCACTGACAAAAATTGGTCCAATAATTCTGTCACCCCATATCCCCCACACCATCACTTTACCGGCACCTTGCATCGTCGGACTCAGCCAGTTAGGGTTAGCATTACTCCAATAACGTATGTTTTGCCGATTAACCTCTCCATTGACGTAAAAATTTGCTTCTTCAGTAAACAAGATCTTACGTCAAACGCATATTCTTAGGGTATCTGAAACATAAAAACAAACGTTTAATTTTTCCTATGTATGGATACTTACGGCCCACCCTGTACGTAGATATATAGATATATATATATTTTTTTAAAATTTTTTTTTAAGTTCGGGAAGAACCGATTCGCCTCTATTTAGAAGGGCATATCTCGGCGGAAAAACAAAGAAAAAGTGAGAGGAAAGACAGAGGAAAAAGAAAGGGTGGAGGGGACAGTCGAAGTGGAAAAAGACCAAGGATGACAAGGACTGCAGGGTCGAGCCCCATCATCCTTGGGTGCTAGGGCCGGGAGGGCGCACGTGAAACCTCCAGGAACAAGCACGTACAAACGAGCACAAAGAGCACTCAAGAGCACGAGCTTAGAACCCCCTTGCGGGGATATATATATATATATATATATATATATATATATATATATATACACAGGGCGTCCCAAAAAAATGTATACACACTTTAACAGCTGATAGCTCAATTGATGTTTCTTTCTTTCCAAGTTAAACCCATTAGAATTAGTAACGGCAGTCAGACTAAGCTTTGAACAAAGGAAATTCATTCTAAAATGCTACTGGAAGTGTGAAAACGCAGTTGAAGTGCAAAGACAGTTTAGGAGGGAGTTTCAAACAGATCCACCAACGCGACTTACCATCACTCGAATTAGAGATAAGTTTGAAGCCGATGGAACTGTTCAGAATGTCCACAAGAAGCGTTCCGGAAGACCACGGACATCGACAAGCCCCACAAAGCAAGAAAGAGTACTGGAAACGTATCACCAAAGTCCAAGAAAATCTGTGCGGCAAGCGAGTCGTGAGGTAGGAATTTCAGAATCGTCTGTCCAACGCATTTTGAAGCGCTGTCAATGGAAAAGTTACATTCCAAGATTAGTCCATGCTATTAATGAAGATGATCCGGACCGAAGAGTGGAGTATTGCGAGTGGTACTTGGCACGATGTGGATGTGGACTGGACGAAGGGGTTTCGTAGAATACCCTCCGCGTTCACCAGACCTCACACCACTAGACTTTTTTATGGGGATACTTAAAAGACAAAGTCTACGCTATAAAACCTGCAACAGTCGCTGAATTGAGAGCAGCCATTGAACGAGAATGCACACAAATACCAAACGAAATGTTTCGTGATGTTTACGATTCCATTGCTTCGCGTTATCAGCAGTGCCTGGACCAGAACGGACGTCAGTTTGAAAACAGGCGTTGACAAAACAATTAAATAATGTCTGTAGATTCTATTACATTTTGAAAATGAAATGTATTTTAATAAACACTGCCTTTATAATTATTTAAAGTGTGTATACATTTTTTTGGGACGCCCTGTATATTATATATATATATATATATATATATATATAGATAGATAGATAGATAGATAGATATATATATAGAGAGAGAGAGAGATAGATATATATATATATAGATATATACTGTATATATATATAGATATATATATATATAAAGGGTGTCAGGAAATGACCCCCCCCCCCCCCCCCCCGTACAGAAGAAACTGAAAGGAATAGAAAAAAACAGACAAAACCACGCGAAAGAGCGTTTAATTTTGAATAAAAAACACTTGTTTTAATATCGGGTGTTGCCACCATTTGCAGCTCTGACGGCCATTAATCGACGGGGGTATGATCCCAGAAGTGTCTCAAAGAGATCGGTATCATGACTCATTTCTTCAAGGACTTCGTTGATCTTTGCAGTCATAATTTCTGTTGAATACCGATTCTGAATGGGTTGTTCCAGCATTAAGGACTCCACCCGATCCTTCATGATGGATCCGACATGTTCACAGACATTAAGATCGGGAGAATTGCCAGGCCATTCATTATTTCCGAAAAAATCAATGTTATTGTCCTTAAGCAGTTGTTGAGTAGCAAGTGCTTTCATACAGGGGGCTTTGTCGTGAAGAAAGGTTGCCTGTTCAACATCCAAAACACACTCGGGGTCTTTCAAAAACGGAATTACATGTTGGGCTAAAATTACATTTCGAAAATAAGGCCCATCCCAACTGGTTCCTCTTGGTTTGATAACCCAGATGAGCTTCCGAATAGAGAACATAATGAAAACACCCACACATGCTGGATTTTTTACTATTTCTCGATATTTCTGGTCGTCTGGGACTTCATCAGGAGTTGTTGCCCAAACCCGATCATTCTGAAAATTTGGTTTTCTTGAGACATAAACGAAGAATTCATCGCTGACAACCAAGTGAAGGAAATCGTCTTCCGTCCATTCCTCAAGATAATCACAAAACCATAGCCGATCTTCAATATTAAGATCACTCTTCCGTGGCTAGCTATTTCATGCCAAGCACTCAAGCCTTGGCGAACTCGAAATTGATGCACAAGTTGCCGATTGACTATCTTACCACGACGGATAAGTATCTCTTTCGCTACCTCAGAGCAGCTCTTCTTTCGGCGCCGTGATGCAGCAAGCACAATGTCTTTCGATTCTTGAGATAATTTCTCCGGTCTTCCTCCTCGAAATTCTGTTTCACAATCTTCAGGATTATTATTCCAATTCCTTTTGACAAAGTCTTCTGATCTTTTTAATCTCTCAGCCACCCAATGTCGAGTTATGAAAGTTGCACCAGCTTCCTTTGCTTCACGAAATGTGACAGCTCGAATGCGGTCAAGAACTCGCTTTTTCTCTGAATCGTTCAAAATAGATGATGCCATGGTTTCTGTGGGGAAAAAAATGGTAAGAATTAAAATCACAGGAATAGAATATAATGGTTTTTATTCAGATTTTAACGCTCTTTCAAGTGGTCTCGCCGGTTTTTATCTATCTCTTCTAGTTTTTGCTCTACAGGGGGGGGGGCAATCATTTCCTGACACCCCGTAGATAGATACTGTGTATATATAGATCGATACTGTATATATAATATATATATATATATATATATTTATAAATCATTAGTTAGACCCCATTTGGAGTACGCGGTCCAATTTTGGAATCCGCATATGCGCAAAGATATAGACAAAATCGAGAGTTCAAAGACGAGCAACTAAGATGATTCCGTCGCTTAGGTCAAAGTCATACGAGGATAGGCTTAAGGAGTTAAAATTGACAACACTCGAGACTAGGAGGTTAAGGGGTGATCTAATCCAGGTTTTCAAAATTATGAATGGGTTCGATAACGTAGATAGAGATAGCTTTTTCGAAATATCTCAATATAATAGGACTAGAAATAACGGGTGTAAGTTGACAAGTAGAAGGTTCGAGACAGCAGTTGCGAAAAACTTTTTTACGCATAGAATAGTAAATAGCTGGAATAGTTTGCCGGTAGAAGTAATTAGTAGCACGTCTATAAACATGTTTAAAAATCGATTAGACGCATATGTTGATAGAAAGGGTATAGTTTAAGGTAGTAAAATTAAGGCTTTCTGAGGATAGATCCCACAGCTCAACACAAGTGTTGTGGGATATAGGGAGGCAGCGTCTTGGATTAGGGGATACTCTCTGTCCTTACACACCCCATTTAAAGAGATTCCTCTGCCGAGCGGTGCCCCCCATAGTACTGTGAGGTATTGAAAAACTCATGAACTTCACTTGCCCCACAAACACCTCTAAATGGGAGACCCAAAATGGGTGCACACACATTTCTACATTACTGTACAGTCTTTACAGCCACACCTACACTTTTCCTCGTAAGTGTATATATTGTAATGTATATGGTTGTAAATTTTGACTTGGTCCGCAATCGATATGGACCGTGACTTGATGGATACCGTAATGAAATTGACTGGATTCTTTGGATCTGATATATTTGCATGTCCGTTATAAATAGATATAGAGTGTAACATATTTGTGGATAGTAGTCTATTATGACTTGATCCTCTGGATCCAGAGATTCTATCTTTAGTTTTAAATCGATAATTAATTAGTTTTAAATTGATAATTATTTAGTTTCGTAAAAATTGGTCGTTGCCAATTTACCGGCAGTTTTTACATAAATTTCTTATGTTCTTGTGGTTCGGAACCCACGTAAAATTGTAGGTCCCCTCCACCACCACGGAGGACATACACAATACACGATTACGAACACAGTTAGGTAGACCAGCCATGAGTGGATCGTAGGGTCTTTGTTGGTCTGAAACATTATAACATTATATATATATATATATATAGATAGATAGATAGATATATATAGATATATATATATGATGAATAAAACCACGAAGGAAATGAAGCACAGAATGGTGCTCAAGCGCTTTCGTCTAATGACATCCTCAGGAACACTGAAGTACATAAAGAGTTACAGCCTATATATAGGTTACAAATTAAAGGATTGTGGGAGGGGCATACAAATTTGTAAGGAAAAACTATCGATTTTTAGCACAAGATCAAATGAATTGTTTCCAACCAATGTTAAAAAAAACCAAAAAAAAACCGATTTTTAGCACAAGATCAAACGAATTGTTTCCAACCAATGTTATGAAAAAAAAATACAAATTTATACTGGAAATCTGCCCGGGTTTTAGCACTCTGCCCTTTTTGTATATAAAAATAAATTGAAAAATAAAAGTTATTAGAGTGGCATACAAGTTTACCAAAGATTTAGCGTTCTACCCTTCTTATCTAAATCTGTTCTGAAGGAATTCAAAACAACAGGATCGAGTTGAAAAAGACCTTTGCTTATGTTGAAGTTATTTGTAAGTTGGATAATGGCAGACTTAAGAATGTTTCTATTAACAATGTTGCTAGAGTGAAATAAAACTGAAGCATTATTCCAATCAATACAGTGGGATAACTCGGACAAAAAGGGCACTGGACGACTGTCCTGCTCTAACGGAATATTGATGCTGTTTTATACGTGTGTGCAAATCCTTTCCCGTCTAACCTATGTAAAAGGAATCACATTGTTTACAACCAATTTTATAGATAATGCCTGAATTATTGGTAGGGCTATTTTTTACTATGATATTTTTCACAATATTGTTATATGAAAATACTACATTAATATCCAAAAGTTTAAGTACATTAGCAATGCCTAAAAAGCCCGGGAAAAATGGAAGTACTAAAATATTTTTTGACAAAGTACGAGTGTTATTATTGATACGATAGAAAGTTCCTTCGTGGTTTTATTCATCATAAATATTTTTCACGTGTTACTTTCGTGAAATAATTTTCATATAATGAACACCACGCGTTCCTTCGGCTTGCTGTTCCCTCTCTTGTCTCCGTTTGTGTCCGTTCTTTCTTCTACATTAATGAAGGGGCATGCAATTCGTATCCGACGAAAGTTTCTTGCTAATTGTCTAGAGGAGCAAGTTCTTCCCAAATCCCTCCTTCCGATTCGCCTCAGACAAATTGACGACCATCCGTTCAACAACTTCAGCAGTTTAATTTTAAAGAAACATATCGAAGTCACCAGACAAAATGAGTGGTCCCCCTTCAAAAATTTAAACATCGCCAAACATAATTTTGTGACCGTTATTCCCCAACCGTGGATCCAACCTTTGTTTGATGAAATTTACGAGTTGCGTCGGAGAACTTCTTCACTTCGTAACATTTTGGATCGAAAAATTAAAAGTCTTATTCGAAATAGTCAGTGGAGTAAAAAAGCAAGCTCAAAGTGTGTTTTGAACCTTTCTTCGAAAAACATTAGTGACGATGCAAAAAGTGCCCTTGGATATGGTATGTCCTTTTTTATTGTTAAAAAACCTTCGGCTTTACAAATTTGTTACAGTCTCGCTTGTTTTGAAAACCAGTGTAATCTCCCTCAGTATTTGTTTAACATAGTTAAAGGCCTCGTTTATAGTGCGGCGAATAGTAGTTACGAAGATAACTTTCCTAAACGTTTTCGCAATAGCCTCTCACAATTAAAAAAAAGATGGGGAGCTCCATATTACTAAAGCAGACAAGGCTAACACCATAGTTATTATGGACAAAGTGGACTACATCAGAAAGATGAACGAGCTTCTCCAGGACCCCGCCACATACAGCAAACTTAGGAAGAACCCTCAGGATGACGTCATCAAATCATTTAATAGTGGCTTGAAACGCATTCTCAAAGCTCATAAGGACTTAATTCCGCTTTTCATGTCCACTTCACCTTCTCTGCCCTACCTTTACGGTTTTATTAAAACCCACAAACCTGGCAACCCTATGGGCCCTATTATTAGCTCGGTGGGCTCTATTACTTATAAACTCTCCAAATGGCTTGTCAAAGTCTTGTCCCCCATTCTCGGAACTATCTTTGATTCACATGTAAAAAATTCCATGGATCTTACTGAAAAATTGAATAATGCACGTACTGAAACAACGATAGATTGATCAGTTTTGACGTTTGTTCATTGTTTACAAAAGTGCCGATTGACGATATGCTTGACTTTCTCTCCCAAGAATTACATAAGTATGACCTGCCACTACCTTCACACATTGTTTTGTAACTTATTAAGCTTTGCATCAAAGACTGTAAATTCACTTTCAATAACGAGTATTATCAACAAGTTTTTGGGATGGCCATGGGCAACCCCTTGTCGCCCCTCCTCTCCAATATTTATATGGAGTTTTTCGAAATTACTTACATTCCGAGAATCCTCGGGGTTGGCATCCCTTGGTTGCGGTACGTCGACGATATTTTGTGTATCTGGCCTATGAATCGTGACCTGGATAACTTCCTCCTTCAGTTAAATGATCAAGTCCCCTCTATTAAGTTTACTTTAGAAGTGGAACAAGACAATTCAATCCCGTTTTTGGATGTGCGTGTACATAGGGAAAGCCCAGGTTTTAAGTTTAGTATCTATCGGAAAAACAAACAATTTGTCCTACGTACACTTTTACTCGGGACATGATACCCCTACTAAGAAGGTCATTTTTTCTTCAATGTTTCTCCGCGCCCTTAGGATCGCCAGTCCGGAATACATCGATGCCGAATTAGAAAAAAATCAACGGTATTGGAAGTGATCTGTGTTATCCATCTGCGTTTATGGAATCTTGTCTCAACAAGGCAAAACGAACTTTCTATCGTGTAAATAGTAACACTCGTACTTTGTCAAAAATATTTTAGTACTTCCATTTTTCCCGGGCTTTTTAGGCATTGCTAATGTACTTAAACTTTTGGATATTAATGTAGTATTTTCATATAACAATATTGTGAAAAATATCATAGTAAAAAATAGCCCTACCAATAATTCAGGCATTATCTATAAAATTGGTTGTAAACAATGTGATTCCTTTTACATAGGTCAGACGGGAAAGGATTTGCACACACGTATAAAACAGCATCAATATTCCGTTAGAACAGGACAGTTGTCCAGTGCCCTTTTTGTCCATTTGTCAGAGTTATCCCACTGTATTGATTGGAATAATGCTTCAGTTTTATTTCACTCTAGCAACATTGTTAATAGAAATATTCTTAAGTCTGCCATTATCCAACTTACAAATAACTTCAACATAAGCAAAGGTCTTTTTCAACTCGATCCTGTTGTTTTGAATTCCTTCAGAACAGATTTAGATAAGAAAGGTAGAACACTAAATCTTTGGTAAACTTGTATGCCACTCTAATAACTTTTATTTTTCAATTTATTTTTATATACAAAAAGGGCAGAGTGCTAAAACCCGGGCAGATTTCCAGTATAAATTTGTATTTTTTTTTTTTTATAACTGGTTGGAAACAATTCATTTGATCTTGTGCTAAAAATCGATAGTTTTTCCTTACAAATTTGTATGCCCCTCCCACAGTCCTTTAATTTTTAATTTTATTTCTGCGTTTATTGTGTATATATGTATATATATATATATATATATATATATATATATATATATATATATATATATATATATATATATATTTTGTAACCTATATATAGGCTGTAACTCTTTATGTCAGTGGTGCACAAACTTTTTTGAGGTGAGGGCCAAGCGAAGAAAATAACTAAATGTATTAGTCTACTTACTTTCCATCTAAGTCATAAATTGGGTCACTTTTATATTCTAACTTTTTCATTGAATTGAAAAGACCCGTGGGGGACACATTTGGCCCCCGGGCCAGGGTTTGTGCATCACTGCTTTATGTACTTCAGTGTTCCTGAGGATGTCATTAGACGAAAGCGCTTGAGCACCATTCTGTGTTTCCTTTCCTTCGTGGTTTTATTCATCATAAATATTTTTCACGTGTTACTTTCGTGAAATAATTTTCATATATATATATATATATATATATATATGAAAAGAAGGACCAACACAACGGCAAACATTTTCGTTTATTTTATTATGGCCAGTTTTGATGTCTCGTCATTGTTTACTAATGTCCCGTTAAAAGAAACATTAGATATCATACTAAACAAGTTATTCACTACTGGTAATACTCTTATTAATGGCCTCACTCAGACTCAATTTAAAAACCTCCTCGAAATAGCGTGTTTTGATAATCTTTTCTTATTTAATAGCAACCTTTACAGCCAAATTGATGGGGTAGCTATGGGTTCCCCGTTGAGCCCAACACTAGCAAATGCATTTCTTTGCCATTACGAAGAAATTTGGTTGAAAAATTGTCCTAATAGTTTTAAACCCATATATTATAGAAGATACGTGGATGACACTTTTTTAATATTTAAACATCCTTCACACGTAAAACTTTTTCTTCATTATCTTAATAAACAACATAGTAATATTAAGTACACATGTGAAAACGAAACAAATAATAGTTTACCTTTCCTGGATGTTCTAGTTAAACGGGCTAATAATAAGTCCCAGACCTCACTATTTAGAAAACAAATTTTTACTGGCTTGGGAACCAATTATAACACAGGTCAACAAAAAAATTTTTTTTTTTCGTTGCCAAGGAAATTCGTACGAATTTAGGGTATTTTGGGGTTGCTGAATTCCAAAATGAAAGTAGTTTTTCCGATTTGGCTCTAGTTCTTGAGATAATGAATACCCTCAATTAATAGGAAACGTAACCATAACGCGTGCATATGGGAAACTACCGGAACATTCTAGATGGTGAGACCGAATAAAATGCCATTATGTATTTCATGTGTTTACTTTTGTATGATTTGAGACAATTTCAATGCGATTTGTAAGTAGGCTCCGCCTGAACATTAAATTTTTTGCATTTTTACGTGTTTCAATGGGGTACCAATTATCTCATAAATTAGAGCCAATCTAGCAAAACCGATGTCATATTCGGAATCAGCACCACAAAGTTACCCCAAAATCACGCTAATATGATTGGCAATAAAATGAGTGTTGACCAGTGTTATTTAAGTTGTATGTTTTATAAATATAAGATTAGTACTCTAGTAACATTATTAACAAGAAGTTACCGTATTTGTTCCGATTACTTTTCATTAAACGAAGAATTAAAATTTTTAAGACAGTACTTTATTAATAATTACTACCCTTCTAATCTTTTTGATAACCAATTAAAGAAATTTTTAAACAACACTTTTAATACTAAACTCCCCATAACTACAGTACAAAAAGAAACCAGATATATTAAATTACCTTTTTATGGTTATTTATCATTGCGTATTCGAGGGGAATTGTCCAAACTGCTTAAGTCTAGTTATCCCCAAATAAATTTTAGATTCGCCTTCGTCAACCCACTTAAATTATCAAATTTTTTAAAGTTCAAAGACAAATTCCCCAAAACTGTATGCCCTAATGTTGTTTACAAATACACGTGCGACAGCTGTAAGGCTGCGTATATTGGCAGTACTCAACTTCAACTGGAGGTACGCCTTTCTCAACATTTGGGCTTGTCAGTCCGTACCAACCGTCCCCTCAGTAGCCCTCCACAATCCGCAATTAGAAACCATAGTAATGAAAACAACCATCCACTTCACAAAACTCAGTTTGAAATTTTAACTAGATCCAATAACCTCACAGAACTCCGAATTTTAGAATCTTTGTACATCTATAGAAACAAACCCTCCCTTAACAATAATAGCTCATCCTACAAATTACAGCTTTTTTAACTAACCAACCGACTCTCGTAGACATACCCTTTCTAATCCTCTGACCATCCAGTGTTCTCTTAGGCTTTGCCAAGTATGGAGGTGGATGTAAACATTGTGTATTTACCTATTGAGGTAATTTAATTTAATTTTAGTTTTTATAGTGATGAAACTTAAATGATTTTAATTTTGTATTGATGCAATTTTCATTTTGCTTTAAGGTTTTAATTTTAATGGTTTTAATATTGTATTGATGTAATTTTCACTTTTCACTTTTTACTTTTGTTTTAAGGTTTTAAGACTTAATTCACTGATGATGACAAAAAGAAATGTCGAAACGTCTGATGTACAAATAAATGAAAATGTTTGCCGTTGTGTTGATCCTTCTTTTCATCTGTAAGCTCCGTTTCCCTAAGGAGAAGTCAATAGCTTTGATATTAACCCAGAGATATGGCCGATCGACATTGAACTATTACAGACAATGTGAAAGAGTCTATTTGAAACTGAACAAGGCTATTGTGATGAGAGTTTCTTGTCTAAGTGCAAAAGTTATAATATTGTGCCTAATTTCCTTAGATTTAAACTTTATAATAAACGCCTCCATAACTCCAAACTATATAAATCATGGCACATAAATTATTAAATTTGGAGCTTCAATCGAAAACTAAAACAGTGAGTTTTCTCAAGCTGAAATATAAAATTCTCTGTTTGGTCTAAAATCTAGGGTGTCTTATATTGATTATCATTGTTTAGTTACTAAATTTCAAACTTGCTGTGATAAAATGTCAATAGACATAAAAGGATACATGCTGCCAAATTGGAAAAATTGGGAATCACTCAGTCGTTTTTTAATAATCCAGATAATTTTATTTTAATTTCTCTAATAAGTTTTAAGTATTAGAGAGAAAGAAATATTGTCGTTAGGCTTAAATTTTGATCTACCTCATTATAAACTAAATTTTTATAAATTTTTCTCTGGCTTTGAAAATCTTCTCATGAATATTAAGAATTGTGAGATCCGACCAAATTTCTCGTTTCATAACTTGGTAAAACAAGTGGAGAGCATCTCTTTTAAGAATTTTTATAATTTTAAACCCCATAAGGTGTTTTCTCCCCTTTTAATAAGCAAGATTTTAAAATTCTTAATAATTTGAAAAAGGATAACTCTGTCATCATTACAAAACCGGATAAGGGTAAAGGAGTAGTGCTGATTGATTCAACAGTTTACATAAATAGAATGGAGACAATTTTGTCGGATACGTCTAAATTTAAAAGGGTAAAAGAGAATGTTCTGTCTAAATTACTAAAACTCGAAGATAAACTTAATAGGTGTTTGCGTAAATTAAAAAATAGTAATATTATTGCTGACAATACATACAATTTTTTATTTGCTTCTGGTTCTAATCCAGGAATTCTATATGGTTTACCTAAAGTCCACAAGCCAAATTTCCCACTAAGACCTATTCTTTCGGCATGTGGTACATTCAATTATAATTAGCCAAATTCTTCGTTCCCTTGCTTTCAAAACTCACCTTTAATGATTATTCTATTAACAACTCGTTTGATTTTGCTAAAGAGATAAAAGAGATCAATCATGCCGATTCTCTTACTATGGCCAGTTTTGATGTCTCCATTGTTTACTAATGTCCCGTTAAAAGAAACATTAAATATCATACTAAATAAGTTATTCACTACTGATAATACTCTTATTAATGGCCTCACTCAGACTCAATTTAAAAACCTTCTCGAAATAGTGTGTTTTGATAATCTTTTCTTATTTAATAGCAACCTTTACAGCCAAATTGATGGGGTAGCTATGGGTTCCCCGTTAAGCCCAACACTAGCAAATGCATTTCTTTGCCATTACGAAGAAATTTGGTTGAAAAATTGTCCTAGTAGTTTTAAACCCATATATTACAGAAGATACGTGGATGACACTTTCTTAATATTTAACCATCCTTCACACGTAAAACTTTTTCTTGATTATCTTAATAAACAACATAGTAATATTAAGTACACGTGTGAAAACGAAACAAATAATAGTTTACCTTTCCTGGATGTTTTAGTTAAACGGGCCCATAATAAGTTCCATACTTCACTATTTCGGAAAAAAAACTTTTACTGGCTTGGGAACCAATTATTTAAGTTGTATGTTTTATAAATATAAGATTAGTGCTATAGTAACATTATTAACAAGAAGTTACCGTATTTGTTCGGATTACTTTTCGTTAAACGAAGAATTTAAATTTTTAAAACAGTACTTTATTAACAATTACTACCCTTCTCATCTATTCGATAACCAATTAAAGAAATTTTTAAATAACACTTTTGATACTAAACTCCCCATAACTACAGTACAAAAAGAAACCAGATATATTAAATTACCTTTTTATGGTTATTTATCATTGCGTATTCGAGGTGAATTGTCCAAACTACTCAAGTCTAGTTATCCCCAAATAAATTTTAGATTCGCCTTCGTCAACCCACTTAAATTATCAAATTTTTTAAAGTTCAAAGATGAATTCCCCAAAACTGTATGCCCCAATGTTGTTTACAAATACACGTGCGACAGCTGTAAGGCTGCGTATATTGGCAGCACTCAACTCCAACTGGAGGTGCGCCTTTCTCAACATTTGGGCTTGTCAGTCCGTACCAACCGTCCCCTCAGTAGCCCTCCACAATCCGCAATTAGAAACCATAGTAATGAAAACGACCATCCCCTTCACAAAACTCAGTTTGAAATTTTAACTAGATCCAATAACCTTACAGAACTCCGAATTTTAGAATCTTTGTACATCTATAGAAACAAACCCTCCCTTAATAATAATAGCTCATCCTACAAATTACACTCTTTTACAACCAACCGTGTTTCACAGATACCCTTTCTAATCCTCTGACCATCCAGTGTTCTCTTAGACTTTGCCAAGTATGGAGGTGGATGTAAACATTGTGTATTTACCTATTGAGGTAATTTAATTTAATTTTTAGTTTTTATAGTGATGAAATTTAAATGTTTTAATTTTGTATTGATGCAATTTTCATTTTGCTTTAAGGTTTTAATTTTAATGGTTTAATATTGTATTGATGTAATTTCACTTTCACTTTTCATTTTGTTTTAAGGTTTTAAGACTTAACTCACTGATGATGACAAAAGATTTGTCGAAACGTCTGATGTACAAATAAATGAAAATGTTTGCCGTTGTGTTGATCCTTCTTTTCATCTGTAAGCTCCGTTCCCTAAGGAGAAGTCAATAGCTTTGATATATATATATATATATATCGTAAAGAACGACGCTTGTATAGAAGACATTCCGCGCAAGATGAGGAGGGAGAACGAACAAATGAAAAAATGAGGTAACCACCCGGGAATCGAACCCGGGATCTTCCGATTGCCGGTCAGATATGATAACCATTACACCATGAGGCCCATGGTGTAATGGTTATCATATCTGACCGGCAATCGGAAGATCCCGGGTTCGATTCCCGGGTGGTTACCTCATTTTTTCATTTGTTCGTTCTCCCTCCTCATCTTGCGCGGAATGTCTTCTATACAATATATATAGATGCGCCTCGGTGGTGTAGTGGTTAGCGTCGCTGACTACGAATCTATCGGCCTCGGGTTCGAGACCCGACGGCAGCCGGCGCGCAGCAAAACCCAGCTGTTCATCCTTCCACACAATAAAGAAAGTGGTTGGTAGATAAATGGGTACCCTAGGTGGCCTAGTGGTTAAGACGCTGGGCTGCTGATGGGGCGTGGTTCGGATTCCACGTTAAACTGTAGGTCTAAGGTGGAGTGAAAAGCTTGACCTTCGTCAGAATGAACAATTCGGGCGGAAGCTAACCGAAGGTTATACAAGCGTCGTTATTTACGTTAATTATACTGCGTGTTCTTTGCAGTTAAAAATGTATATAGATATATATATATATATATCGGGTGGCCCAAAAAAAATGGCACCAATTTTGAGAAGTGATATCTCAATAACCATTGCAGCTAGGGACTTAAAAAAACAACCAAATGAAAGATAATTCTTTTCTCTTTAAATACTTATTCTCTGGCTTGATGGTTATAAGCCCATATAATGCCCGAAATTGGCTTCCAAATAAAATATAAAAAAAAAGTTGCGCATTTATATTTATTCCTTGATCCTAATTTTAAATGAAATTTTTCTATTCCAGACCCCTCAAGATGGGATTGAGAGAATCTGATAAGAACATTATACAAGCACTACGTGAAGAAAAAGGATATTCATTAAACAGAATCCTTTACGAATTTCCAAATAGAAATTGGAAAAAAAGAACTGTGGCACATTTTTTACAAAAACTTAAAGAAACCGGCAGCAGTCAACGGCGTCTGGGAAGTGGTCGACCAGAAACTATTAGAACGCCAGAAAACATTGAAAAAGTAAATGAAATGGTTTTAAGTCAAGAGGAACAACCGGGAACAAGTAAAAGTGAACGTGAAGTTGCGAAAGAAACCGGGATTTCACGTTCATCAGTACAGCGAATTATTCGCTGTATTGATGAACGTGAAATCCCGGTTTCTTTCGCAACTTCACGTTCACTTTTACTTGTTCCCGGTTGTTCCTCTTGACTTAAAACCATTTCATTTACTTTTTCAATGTTTTCTGGCGTTCTAATAGTTTCTGGTCGACCACTTCCCGGACGCCGTTGACTGCTGCCGGTTTCTTTAAGTTTTTGTAAAAAATGTGCCACAGTTCTTTTTTTCCAATTTCTATTTGGAAATTCGTAAAGGATTATGTTTAATGAATATCCTTTTTCTTCACGTAGTGCTTGTATAATGTTATTATCAGATTCTCTCAATCCCATCTTGAGGGGTCTGGAATAGAAAAATTTCATTTAAAATTAGGATCAAGGAATAAATATAAATGCGCAACTTTTTTTTGTATATTTTGTTTGGAAGCCAATTTTGGGCATTATATGGGCTTATAACCATCAAGCCATATAATAAGTATTTAAAGAGAAAAGAATTATCTTTCATTTGGTTGTTTTTGT
The DNA here is from genome assembly GCA_023014485.1 of Bathynomus jamesi. NCBI lineage: Eukaryota > Metazoa > Arthropoda > Malacostraca > Isopoda > Cirolanidae > Bathynomus > Bathynomus jamesi. The sequence continues at coordinate 536,192 of JAJOZX010002734.1, forward strand.
AAGTCCCTAGCTGCAATGGTTATTGAGATATCACTTCTCAAAATTGGTGCCATTTTTTTTGGGCCACCCGGTATATAGAGATATATAGATATATATATACAAAGCTGGGCACAAACCGTTAATCCGTTAATCGTTAATTAACGAAGTTAACTTTTTCGTTAACGATTTAACTTTTAAGTTAACTTTGAAAATCATTATCGGACTAATTAACTTCCGTTACATTTAACTTCCGTTAACTCAAGTCCGTTAACCCAAAAAATTCATAAATAAACGTTTAAAAGTTTCTATTATTTTCAGTGCTGAGCAGGTGCGCAATTAATCCGCCACTGTTAATAGGCATCGACAAAAGGTTTGGGCCCCTCCTGGAGGATGATGAATGCCAGCTGGCTGCTGCCTTCCATCCCAGGTTTCGCCTCATCTGGTTGGACAAGTATGACAACACCAAGGTCGCCAGGGTGAGGAAAAGCATGGAGGGTACAGTCGAGGAGGCCATGAAGCAGCAGTCCAACGAAGTGGGCAGCAACAGTGGAGGCAGCAACAACGAGGAGGAGGAGGAGGATGACTTCTTCAGTGCTGTCATCCAGACAAAAGAGAGCAGCAGAAGCCACAGGTCACTCAAGGGCAAGGCCCAGAACTTGGTCAAGACCTGGCTGGAGACCAACTCCAAGGACTTGCTGACAGATGCTGCCTTCTTGGGTGAGCAAGTGTTGGTGGACTTGTTCATCAAGTTCAACACAGCCATCCCCTCCAGTGCTGCAGTGGAGCGTTTGTTCTCTATGGGCAAGGACATCCTGAGGGCCGAGATCATCCCTGTCTGATGAAAACTTTGATATGCTAATTTTCATGAAGGGCAACATGCATCTCATGGAGAACGAGAAGAAGAGGGAAAATTAAATTATATATATATTGTGTTTTTCATTTTTTTATAATAAAAGTTAACGTTAACGGTTTATCGGTAACTTCCGTTACATGTTTAACAGATTAACGGTTAACGAAGTTAACTTTTTGGTTAACGGATTAGCGGTTAACGAAGTTAACTTTTTGGTTAACGGTGCCCACCACTGTATATATATATATATATATATGATACACACAGACAGTGCATGGAACAAGGAACTCTTCTGGGATAATTAAATCCACTATAGTCCCATATATATATATATATATATATATATATATAGATATACAGGGTGTCCGAGAATTATCTGTACAATTTTTGGCTGTTATTAAAAGTCAACCATGAAGTGTAGAAATTCCAGTGTTGTCCCATTTTACAGAGAATCTCATTACGTTTTTTCTGATACCAAGTTTTGACAAGTTTTTTAGAAATTCCAGTGTGTCCGAACATTATCTGTACAATTTCATGTTTTAATAAAATTCTTGATAACACACGTAAAATTCTTAAACAAGATTATTTAGAATCTGTATTTTCAAAAGTTTCTTTTATTAAAGTAACGTTGTTACAAACATTCGATATGTGCACCATTAGTGATTCGCAAAACATCCAATCGATACTCCAAATGTTGCCATGTACGCCGCAGCATATCCACATCAATTCGCTCAATCGCAGCTGTGATTCTTGCTTTTAAATCATCAATGTCTGTCACCCGCGTACATTTCTAAAAAACTTGTCAAAACGTGGTATCAGAAAAAACTTAATGAGATTCTCTGTAAAATGGGACAACACTGGAATTTCTACACTTCATGGTTGATTTTTAATAACAGACAAAACTTGTACAGATAATTCTCGGACACCCTGTATATATATATATATATATACATTCAACTGCAAAGAACACACAGTATATTCTTGCGCGGAATATCTCCTATACAAGCGTCATTCTTTACGTTATATATATATATATATATATATATACACACGCATATAAGGAGGGGACAGATCTCAAGCAAAGAACGATAGACCAGTGTCATTGACGTCCCACCTCACCAAAGTATTTGAAAGAATAGTTAGAGAGAAAATTTATGATTTCCTGGAGACACGGGAAAGATTCAACGAAAATCAGCATGGATTCCGATCAGGTAGATCATGCCTATCACAACTAATAGAACACTACACCAATATCCTAGATGCATTGGAAGGCAATGACAACTACGATGTTATATACACAGATTTTGCTAAAGCTTTCGATAAATGTGACCATGGTATAATAGCACATAAAATTAAATATATGGGAATAACAGGCAAAGTGGGAAAATGGATCTACAACTTCCTTAGAGATTGTCTGCAGGTCATCAAAATTCAAGGTGTATCATCATCAGAATCGGAAGTACGCAGCTCAGTACCACAAGGGACAGTACTGGCCCCACTCCTGTTCATAATCATGTTAACAGACATAGACAGCGGAGTAAACAGCAACAGTATAGTAACATCCTTTGCAGACGATACAAAGATCAGCAGAAAAATCAGCGATGTACATGACGTGGAGGCTTTGCAGAGGGACACGAACAAAATATACAAATGGTCAGAAGACAACATGTCATTCAACGCCCAGAAATTTCAGCTCTTGAGATATGGTAGAAAAGAAGAACTTAAACAGACTGCATCTTATGCTCCAGATAGACAGGAAATTCAGAGAAGCACGAAAGCGATTGACCTCGGGATAATAATGACAGATGATGCGAAATTCGAAACACAAAATCAGATAGCGATAAATAAAGCAAAAAGAGTCGCCGGACAGGTACTAAGAACTTTCAAGAGAAGGGACAGGACAGTAATGATTCCCCTGCTAAAAACACTGATTATACCAAAACTTGAATACTGCTCAGTTTTGACGTCCCCATATAAAAAGGAAGAAACTAATAAACTAGAAGAAACGCAAAGGCATTTCACAGCCAAGATTGATGGCTGCAAAGAACTCAACTACTGCGAAAGACTACGTAAACTAAATCTGTAGTCCCTGGAAAGAAGAAGAGAGAGGTACATCATAATCTACATATGGAAAATGATCGAAAAACTGGTACCAAACCTAAAACTAAACCCAATTACCATTCAAGCAACACTGGAAAATAGGAAAGGCAGAATGTGTAGTGTTCCCATATTAAAGGCCCGACAAGGGACCTCCTCAACCCTTAAGGAAAATAGCTTGGTTGTCAGGGGGGCCAAGACTTTTCAACCAGCTTCCTAAGGACCTCAGAAACGTAACGGGGGTCAAAGTTGAAGTCTTCAAGAAAAGACTGGATGCCTGGCTCAGGACAGTACCAGATGAGCCGGGCGTGCCTGGCTATGTACGGTGGAGAGCGCAAGAAAGCAACTCGCTCCTCCACCAGGCCAGACTTAGAGGCGGGGCCACCAGCTTGACCTCCGTGTGAAGAGAGACCAACGCACGAAACAACATAAGGTGTATATATATATATATATATATATGCGTCTCGGTGGTGTAGTGGTTAGCGTCGCTGACTACGAATCCATCGGCTCCGGGTTCGAGACCCGGTGACGGCAGCCGGCGCGCAGCAAACCCCAGCTCTTCATCCTTCCACACAATAAAAGAAAGTGGTTGGTAGATAAATGGGTACCCTAGGTGGCCTAGTGGTTAAGACGCTGGGCTGCTGTTGGGGCGTTGTTGCGGTGGGGTTATCCAATAAACCAATGAAGTTCCGAGTCAATGTGAACCACCCGACAACATTTTTATTTCATGCAATTATTTTCTACCGGTACGGGGAGAAGACTTACTTCAAAACCAAACACCCAAAGGCGGCTCGTTGGCTGAGGGAGGACGGGCTTCTAAGAATCCCTGATGCGGTAAACTTTCCCGGAGTCTCGTTGATCCCGTCGCGACCCTCCAGGCGTGATCTCGTTATCCTCAGAACAGAGAAACAATGCGATTAGTTAAGTGTCCCAATGCCCACCGGACTGACCCAACCTCAGGACCTCCCAATATTCCACGAAAAAGGAAACAAAAATGCTCACCACATTCCCGATGACAATGCCGTAGCCAATCAAACTGTAACCTCAACGGGTTGGAAAAACACACTAGAGGAAAAACCATGAACAATTTTTATTGATGGGAAAGGGGAGGTTACATTCTATACAACACATGAAAGGGAGGAAAAAGTCAGAGAAGCGGGGGTTAGGCAGGGTGAAGCAAAGACATTAGGGTAAGTGGGCAGACAAGCAATAAGGTATATCTTTTACAAATGTACACGCAGTGTCAATCGCAAGAGCACATTTTTATATATATGTGAACACATGGTCACAGACAACTGGACTTCGGCAAAGCAAGTTATCTATCTTCGCATTACAATGGTCAAGAGAGGCTCCTTCGGGTTACAATAAAGATGAATCAAGAAACAATGATGAGTTGCTTCCTGACTCCTTATCTTGAAACTTAAATGTCCTTCTTTTAGTTGTTTTTGTTCGCATACAATAATTATACCCTAAATAACCCTGACTAGGCAAAATGGAAAGGAGGGCAAGGTGTTATTGATACCTGGCCTTAACTGATGTGCAGGTACCACCACTTAAACTTTCAGAAGGTTCTGGGATGATTGTTCGAGTTCAAGAAGTCAAACGCACTAGATGAATGTCATTTAATTTCTGTCTTTCTTAACTTCTAGCTTCAGCAACCGACATTACACGTATACCCAGTCGCACTGTGCACTTTGTTTGTTGGCCTGTTCAGATTTGGCAAGCCTACCCATTTCAGGACTTCTTAAACAAAAACCCCTTTTTGTGTTTTGTTTTATCTTTTTATAACATTAAGCCACAATTCTGACGTTAGATTCTATGGGGCTAGATTTTATGGGGGTTATGGCATTCAAACCTGTATGGGAGAGAAAGAATGAAGGTTAAAACACACAACTACCATGATTTGATAATCAGTGGTCCCTACTACAGCGTGGTTTGGATTCCACGTTAAACTGTAGGTCTAAGGTGGAGTGAAAAGCTTGACCTTCGTCAGAATGAACAATTCGGGCGGAAGCTAAACAAAGGTTATATATATGGAAATTGTAACTTTCCATATAGGCCCTATGTACGTGTCAGGAAATGATTGCCCCCCCCTGTAGAGCAAAAACTAGAAGAGATAGATAAAAACCGGCGAGACCACTTGAAAGAGCGTTAAAATCTGAATAAAAACCATTATATTCTATTCCTGTGATTTTAATTCTTACCATTTTTTCCCCACAGAAACCATGGCATCATCTATTTTGAACGATTCAGAGAAAAAGCGAGTTCTTGACCGCATTCGAGCTGTCACATTTCGTGAAGCAAAGGAAGCTGGTGCAACTTTCATAACTCGACACTGGGTGGCTGAGAGATTAAAAAGATCAGAAGACTTTGTCAAAAGGAATTGGAATAAGAATCCTGAAGATTGTGAAACAGAATTTCGAGGAGGAAGACCGGAGAAATTATCTCAAGAATCGAAAGACATTGTGCTTGCTGCATCACGGCGCCGAAAGAAGAGCTGCTCTGAGGTAGCGAAAGAGATACCTATCCGTCGTGGTAAGATAGTCAATCGGCAACTTGTGCATCAATTTCGAGTTCGCCAAGGCTTGAGTGCTTGGCATGAAATAGCTAAGCCACGGAAGAGTGATCTTAATATTGAAGATCGGCTATGGTTTTGTGATTATCTTGAGGAGTGGACGGAAGACGATTTCCTTCACTTGGTTGTCAGCGATGAATTCTTCGTTTATGTCTCAAGAAAACCAAATTTTCAGAATGATCGGGTTTGGGCAACAACTCCTGATGAAGTCCCAGACGACCAGAAGTATCGAGAAATAGTAAAAAATCCAGCATGTGTGGGTGTTTTCATTATGTTCTCTATTCGGAAGCTCATCTGGGTTATCAAACCAAGAGGAACCAGGTGGAGTGAAAAGCTTGACCTTCGTCAGAATGAACAATTCGGGCGGAAGCTAAACAAAGGTTATATATATGGAAATTGTAACTTTCCATATAGGCCCTATGTACGTGTCAGGAAATGATTGCCCCCCCCTGTAGAGCAAAAACTAGAAGAGATAGATAAAAACCGGCGAGACCACTTGAAAGAGCGTTAAAATCTGAATAAAAACCATTATATTCTATTCCTGTGATTTTAATTCTTACCATTTTTTCCCCACAGAAACCATGGCATCATCTATTTTGAACGATTCAGAGAAAAAGCGAGTTCTTGACCGCATTCGAGCTGTCACATTTCGTGAAGCAAAGGAAGCTGGTGCAACTTTCATAACTCGACACTGGGTGGCTGAGAGATTAAAAAGATCAGAAGACTTTGTCAAAGGAATTGGAATAAGAATCCTGAAGATTGTGAAACAGAATTTCGAGGAGGAAGACCGGAGAAATTATCTCAAGAATCGAAAGACATTGTGCTTGCTGCATCACGGCGCCGAAAGAAGAGCTGCTCTGAGGTAGCGAAAGAGATACCTATCCGTCGTGGTAAGATAGTCAATCGGCAACTTGTGCATCAATTTCGAGTTCGCCAAGGCTTGAGTGCTTGGCATGAAATAGCTAAGCCACGGAAGAGTGATCTTAATATTGAAGATCGGCTATGGTTTTGTGATTATCTTGAGGAATGGACGGAAGACGATTTCCTTCACTTGGTTGTCAGCGATGAATTCTTCGTTTATGTCTCAAGAAAACCAAATTTTCAGAATGATCGGGTTTGGGCAACAACTCCTGATGAAGTCCCAGACGACCAGAAGTATCGAGAAATAGTAAAAAATCCAGCATGTGTGGGTGTTTTCATTATGTTCTCTATTCGGAAGCTCATCTGGGTTATCAAACCAAGAGGAACCAGTTGGGATGGGCCTTATTTTCGAAATGTAATTTTAGCCCAACATGTAATTCCGTTTTTGAAAGACCCCGAGTGTGTTTTGGATGTTGAACAGGCAACCTTTCTTCACGACAAAGCCCCCTGTATGAAAGCACTTGCGACTCAACAACTGCTTAAGGACAATAACATTGATTTTTTCGGAAATAATGAATGGCCTGGCAATTCTCCCGATCTTAATGTCTGTGAACATGTCGGATCCATCATGAAGGATCGGGTGGAGTCCTTAATGCTGGAACAACCCATTCAGAATCGGTATTCAACAGAAATTATGACTGCAAAGATCAACGAAGTCCTTGAAGAAATGAGTCATGATACCGATCTCTTTGAGACACTTCTGGGATCATACCCCCGTCGATTAATGGCCGTCAGAGCTGCAAATGGGGGGCAACACCCGATATTAAAACAAGTGTTTTTTATTCAAAATTAAACGCTCTTTCGCGTGGTTTTGTCTGTTTTTTTCTATTCCTTTCAGTTTCTTCTGTACAGGGGGGGGGGCAATCATTTCCTGACACCCTTTATATATATATATATAAAAATCTAAATTGCAGAATGCTAGGTTACCTGTGTTTGGATGGATGCCAAAAGTAATATCGAGTGTATTCCCAGCACCGATATGCCGAAGGCACGTGGTTGATACAATATGTCGCTATTTAGTAGAGCAATTAGAATGTAGGCGAAGCTACAGACAGATTCCTAGTGATTTGGAGTATCACGGAACTGTTTCTAACATAGTATCAGCGTGCAACACAGAATGTAACTTCTGCAAAAGAGCTACCGATCAAACCTCTACTGTAATAGTTGCACTGCATGTTGCATCGGCATTCCCAAACGAACAATCGGGACACAGTTATTGACATCGCCAATTCAACAGGATGGATACTGTTGAATGCATCCCAAACACCTTAGCTATACAAGTTGTTTGTTCTGAGAGGAATAATGAACGCCGAAGAGAACGGGTAACGAAACTGGCTAAGCATTTCCCGTAGTTTTGGAAATCTGTGGTGGTGGTCTCCAATGAATCACGATTCCATGAGTTTGCATCCGGAAGTAAACAGTAATGTAGGTGCGGAGACGGTCATCTGATACATTGCATCCTGAATGTGATTCAGCTCAGTGTGAAAGGAGTTAGTATAATGATTTGGATAGTCATTTGATAAATAATTAATGCTTGACTTGTGTGCATGCAAGAATGAAAGTTTAATTATTTATGAAAAGGAGTATTAGTACTTCTACTTAGTATAAGGAGTAGCCCGTGTTTTCTTTTGTCTTAAATGTAGTAAGAGGTGCTTATCGGGTCTGGTTGCAGAGCATTGGGAGTTCTCTGATGATACCCGATTGGTAGAGACGGGAAGCTTGAGAGGAATTAAGTTTAAAGATGGCTACTCTTTAGGTACGTAGTGTTTATGTATCTAGGTGGAAACAGTGTTATCCCTTTAGATATAAATGTAGTAGGAGGTGCTAGTCTGGTCTGGTTACAGAGCACTGGGTGTTGTCGCTTAGAGAACGCTCGGGAGTCAAAACCTCCAGATAAACCTACAAAGAAGGGTCATAAGGAAAGTTGGTTGGAGTGGAGTTGGCGATGGTAATGTTGTTCCCTTTTGATCGTAAGTGGAGTTGGAGGCGCTGGTCAGGTCTGGTATCAGAGCACTCTTTTATCTTTATTTACGTGTTTCTAATAGATGGAGGTGTTCTCGGGAGTGAAAACCTCCGAATAACTACTGTATATTAAATTACTTTGGGAAGCCACTACTACTCTCCCTTCTTCCTTTCCTTTGCTCCTTCCTTCTTTTTATTATTATTAAAAGGGAGCTTTTTGAGGGAGGGCTAGTCAGGATAGAGTAGAAGAAGTAATGTTCCCTTTTGCAATAAATTCAGAGCACTGGCTGTTCTCAGATGATGGGAAACTTGATGTAAAATCTTGGGAGTCAAACCCTCCGAATAGACATATTCATCTACAGGGAAGCTACGTACTTAGCTATAGTAGAACTTTAGTTTTAAATAGTGTCTAACAAAATTCCGTGAAAAAAGGGGAAAAAATTATGCATGTACACTGTCGGGGGAATTAAATTCGGGGATGTTGGCCAGCTGGAGGTGCCTTTGGATCACTGCTCCCTTATCTAAGTAATTCATATGCGAAGGACGCAATGTAAATTGCAGTATGATATAATCTTTCTTAAAAAAGCGAAGAAATCATATTTTTAATGTATACTTTCGTGGGAATTCCTAAAATGGGGTGTGCTGACCAGCTGGAGGTGTCTCTTGATCGCTGCTCCCTTATGTAAGTAATTCCAATGCAAAAGATGCTAATGTAAAGAGTAAATTTTTAAAAGCAAGTCGCTCGGCACGATAGCTTTGGCACTCATCATAGAAATAATGCAATGGTGAAATGATGACTTTTTGTACATAATAAATAAATAAATTCCTTACAAAAACTGCATGGTGTGAAATAGATTAAGCAATTTAGTGTTTCATACTGTCCTTTAATGCGTAATTGGATAGAAGAGATAAGTGTACACATAGTGTGAATGAACTCTGAAGCTATTCTTTTTATTATACTTTTCCTGGCTGAGGAGGAAGAGCCTTGTCTGCGTTGCACTTTACTCTTACTACTATTCCTGCGAAAGCTTTATACGTCTATAAGTGTAAGCATGGTATAAGTTTTCATTATTCTTCATTTTCATTTGCTTTTTCTATTTGTCTGTATTTTCTTTCCTTTCTTAGGCTAGCTTAGAGTGGACCTTAGGGTCTTTATTTGTTTGCAACTCTGTAACACATTTCTGCCTTTATTCCACAATGACCAGACATTTCGATACGTATAACGTACTCTTATATCACAAGAAAGATATAGAAATATGTAACGCTGAGATTTATGTTGAAAAAGTTAGAAGACAAATTTAAACAAATAAAACGCGTAATCCCGAAATAATACATCACGTTACGTTAGAGTTCCTCGTGGAGAAAATTCTAAAAAATAAAATAATTTGGAAAACCTTTTGAAAGTTCCTAAAAGCTCCGTACTTTTTTGTGCGGTATTTCGTAGGTACTTTTGTGCCTAGCTTTTTTGGAAAACTTCCGAAAACTCAGGAATGAAGGGGAAAACGTTTTTCCATCTTTTATAAATTTAATTTTGTGACCGCGAACTTCTGTAAGCCGATACCAGTACGTGCACTTCTTCTAGTTAGTTAGTTCTTTAACTTGTTTATTATTTTGAAATTTGACGCGCAGTGTGGGTGGTCGTGAGAGTGGCAATGATCTCTTTTTGCGGAGTTTGTTGATCTGTTGAATCGTTATCATCAGTACCAGAAGATCTACTTCTGTCGACTTTTATCTCGTGTTGGCTGGATGAGTTATCAACTTAAATAACCCATCAACTAGTACAACATTAGAATAAATAGTTAATGAAACCCAGACCGTAGTAAGTGGAAGCGTTCTTACTTCCCGGTAAACAAGGTTTTTTTATTGGCTTTATATTTTAAAACACAAATCTGAAAATTGATTTGAACGTAATGTGGTGTTTGTGTGGCCACAACACATTTAGTCCAGGCAATTTGTAGTTAGACCTGGGCAAAATTGCTTCAGAAGCTTTCTAAACTGTTTCCAGCTCAGGAACCATTGCCGAATAACATATCCAAAATCCGACAAAATTGGACCCCGGGAACACCCCCAAAAATGAAATTAAAAATGGCGGACTGGATGTTTCCTACGAAAAAAAAAATATATATAATTTACGCTTTTATTTATAGAGATACATTTGATGCTTTTTCTTTCAGTTGTAATGTTTTAAATAATTCAACAATATACAACACAACCAGTTATTACGCAAATATAATGTTATATAGCTTTTTACAGATTTTTATAATCAATAATACAACAATTATTTTTTTCCCAGTTTCAAGTTATGTTCATCACAGAAGTGATACCTGGTCACAAACATACAGAAATTAATCCTCTTCATCACTATCATCGGATAGATTACCGGTGGCAGTGGGTACTGGAAGTTCGCGGAATGAGATGTCCCTCAACATGCTTCTCGCGTGTCTATATTCCCTAATGTCAACGGTTGCAATCTTCTTAATGTCATTGTCACCAACATTACGCCTGTGAATAGAAGGGTGGATCTTGATCTTCGGAGTTATTGCGGCAATCATACCCATTCCATGAAAGGTATTCTTCCCATCCAAAGTGCAGACATCATGATCGACGTTATCTGCTGCTAGAAGGACTGCAGTGTTTTCATCAACAGTAAAAGAGCCAGACCCACTTGCCAGCGCCGCGTTTCTTTCGAATCTTGTTACTTCTGCATACGACGAACAGTAACCCAGCTGATGGAGAACGTCAATAAGGTACCTTGACCTAAAGTTGTGGTGTAGCTGAACCGACAAACCGATCTGTAGTGGACATAGTAATCCTCTAGGACGGGTTGCTTGCATAATGCTCTGCCCAATTGCACCTATTTTTCTTGAAGCATCCTGTCCCGCAAATGCTTTTGATAATAGCAATTTCAGACTGTTGGGAATGTAATCAAGAGCACTTTCTGCAGTGATGTCATTTGGAGATGGATACACATCTTTTCTAGGCGAGTCGACAGACTTGATATCACTTCTGATTATTTTTGCAGCAGCTTCTACTAGGTAAATCTTCTGTAGCTCTATATCTATATCACATTCTTTCGACTTTTTGTGATAATCTATAAGAATTTCATTAGCTGTCTCTCGTAGTATTACTACATCTGCCTTCCCACTTTCACCTGATATTATGATCTTGTCTCCGTAACGTTCTAAAAGCTTTCTCTTCATGTGCCTGCGTTCGTAGACAGAGCTCTGACTTCCTTGAAGATATTCCTCCATTTTGGAAATTAGGTCTCCAATCAACAGTTGTTCATCATCATTCTCTTCCAGGTAAGCACAGGTCTGAAGGAATGCTTGGTGTTGCTCTTTATTAGTTGGTCTCCCTTTCTTCGAATCATGATCGTCGGAGGAGTATGCGCGAGGAATGTTTTTTCCACTTCGAAAATTTACGCTGCAGGTGTGATGGTAGACACAATCTGCAGCAGGAAGATCACGAAGATAATACTCCAGACGGCCTTTTACATTAAACGACCATTCATCGCAGCGGCTTTCACAGCACCTTTTTATTGTTTCGGAGAACTCTGTAGTTCTTATTTTGACATGCTCTGATTTTGGTTTGTGTTTGGAAAAAAAGGCCACAAAGGTATCACAAAACAAACAGTGAGTAGCACTGGAAAATGCGTATTCATGAAAACGAGCACTTTTCCTTGGTATTGCCTCGGCTGCGGTCTGTCGCTTCTTTATTTCAATGGTCTTTTTATCCGTAAACCTTTTCCTACATACAACGTGAACACTTATTCCAGCTGTTGCAACAACATCGCTTCCACGGCTGCGGCTGGATGCATTTATACCATCTGCTCCTTTTTGCGAGATGTGAACCACTTCCTGTCCGCTGTCCAATTTCTCCTTACAAATCACGCACAATTCTTCAGGGGTCTGCATTCTTGAAGGCGGACGCACACCGAGTCAGTCTGAAACAGAAAACACAAATTAATAAACTGTGTTGCAGTATTTAAAAGGAGTACATAATAACAGTTTTAAAGAAAATGACAAGCACAAATACGCAGATTTGATAGTGGGTAATAGGAATTAAAGAGTTTTATATAATATAAGTTTATAAAGATGTAGCAATGTCCATTCTCACATACACTCCATACAGTATATTTTATTTACATTACGTGACGTCATAGTTTAATACTAGCCGCCTAATACAATTTTTAGTGTCATATAGGTTAATTTAGAAACGAAAATGTGTTTTAAAACATTTTACTGATCAAGAAAAACGTCATAACTCTCTCTACAAAGCGAAATTAAAATTTATTGTATTTCGTAGGAAACTGCCAGTCCGCCATTTTGAATTTCATTTTTGGGGGTGTTCCCGGGGTCCAATTTTGTCGGATTTTGGATATGTTATTCTGCAATGGTTCCTGAGCTGGAAACAGTTTAGAAAGCTTCTGAAGCAATTTTGCCCAGATTGAAGCTATTTTTGCTCTAGATTGCCTGGACTAATTTTATCGTTTGGGTAATTTCGATATACTGTACTTTAAGGATTAGAGTTCTGTTGACAAGATAATATGTTAAAAAAAAGGCATGAAAAAAAACGGGATTAAATTGTTGTACCTAAAAACGAATTGTTGATGAGAAAAAAATTACTTTAGCAGGAAATTATTGTGTGTGCAACGTGCGATAAGGGGAAAATATGTTGCAAGTTTCTGTATTGTCTCTGTAATGTTTATCTTTAAAAGGGGATATAACTTAACTAATTAATGACTAGACCTTGTTAGTCTCCTAATATAGTGAGGTACTGAACTTGTTAAAATTTCTCGTAACTGTAGAGAGAAAAAATATCTAAAAATGGCAACTAATTCCTCGTTTCTCCTTTCCAAGGTTTTATATTAGGTGATTGATTACACTGTTCAACAAAGTTTTTCTCCTTTTGATAAATGTGGGTATGATTCTTATGTTCTTTTTTACGCTGATTACGAAAATGAAAACAGTTTTCTTCTATCACCCACAGTTTTTGAGGGATTTGCAATTTAAAACCTTTTGAGATCGAGAGAACATTCCTCAGTTTGCATCATAATACGAGATTTATTGTTTTGTATAAAATCTTTGTTATGCATATTATTATTTATATATTTTTTATTCAGGAAGGAGGGGCCAAGGGCAAATGTCCGCAAAAGCGCCCCTCCCATAGAAGAAGAAGAGAGCCAAAATCAGGGTCCGGGGTTTTCGAAATGCCTAGACATTCTCCGTTTGAAAGATGGGAGGTCATAGACAGGAGGAAAGATGGATTGTGGAAGATTGTTCCAGAGTTGACTGGTTGAGTAGATGAAAGACTGAAAATACCAATTAACGCTTGCATTAGATAGTTGGACAGAAAAGGAATGAGAAAGTGTAGAAAGTCTCGTACTGCGTGCTCTCCTTAAAGGAGAGGGGGCATGCAGTTAGAGGGTTCAGAAGAGCAATGTCCGTTAGACCTTTATGATAGCGATACTAAAGAGAGAGTGAGGCAACATTGCGGCGAAGAGAGAGAGGTTAGTAGTATAGCCGAAAAAGGGTAGAGTGCAAGAATGTTGCAAGTGATTACGTAATGTTGCAAAGGGGGGTGGGGGGTGTTGAAAAAAAAGGAAAAAAGAGTACTGGCCTTTGTTGCCAACCGGGGTTGCAAGGGGCATGCAACTTGGAGGTGGAGTTCTCCCCCAAGCTATTCCCCCCAAAGGGCCAGAAAGGAGAGAAAGGAGGAGAAGTGTTCACCTGGCAGGAGCCAAGTGCATATTAAGACTTCAGCCGAGTAGGCGTTGTTTTATAGGCTCCTAATCAGCCAGTTGGCTTAGAAGGCGTAAATGGCTTGAGTTGCCAGATAGCGCCATGTATTCATTTAATTCTAATCGAAGACTGAGTTGCCAGATACCACTTTTTAGCGATACCATTGTATACATTATTATAGACTCCTAATCAGCCAGTTGGCTTAGAAGGCGTAAATGGCTTGAGTTGCCAGATAGCGCCATGTATTCATTTAATTCTAATCGATGACTGAGTTACCAGATGCCACTTTTTAGCGATACCATTGTATACATTATTATAGACTCCTAATCACCCAGTTGGCTTAGAAGGCGTAAATGGCTTGAGTTGCCAGATACCGCTTTTTAGCGATACCATTGTATACATTATTATATTTCTTAAAAGTTGGTTTACAATACCGGTAGTAGGTTTAGAAGGCGTAACATGATATAATTAAGTAAAACAACATTGCGTCATTCTGTTTATTATAAATATATAGAAAATAAATATACATTTCAATAATAATTGAGGAATATGCATATAATCATAACAGTACAGGAGAAATATCACAAAAAATATATAAATACATTTCAATAATAGAAATATGCATATAATCATAACAGTACAGGGGAAATATCACGTAAAATATATAAATACATTTCAATAATAATATAAATATGCATATAATCATAGCAGTACAGGAGAAATAAACAAAATATATAAATACATTTCACTTTTTTCAAAATACTAAACTCTGTCTTAATCGAGTTTATAATTACATCATTATTGCTCTGCATTACGCAGTATATGCGGCTTAATAATATTTCACCGCTTAAAGTATAGGGAAACCTGTATTCGATATGAAGGGCTTTCATATCGTTCAGTACTATTTTTGTTCCCACTTTACAACCGGTTGGTAAGTCATCTTTAAATACGTCTAGAATACAATCAAAAGCACGCACAAAGAGTTCATCGTTAGCTACATTATTAAACAAGTTTATAAGCACGCTTTTCCAATCGAGGGTTTATTTCTACCGACTCGAGCTTTTCAATCGTGAACTCACTCAACATAGCGGCAATTGAAATAATCTTCTAAATCGTTACGACAACGCGTTATATAAATAATAGTTCTTCAGGGTGAACGGTGTAGGTGAGCTCAGCCTTGTACCGATCAATTGCTTTGTACCAAAGTTCATGGTATTTCAAAGAGTAAACTTTTTAAATAAACGTCCAGCACTAGACCATTCTCACCAGCCCTACACTCGGTAAACCCATCGAGCAGAGCGGTGTAGGCGTATTCAAGTACTGTATCAAAATAAAGCATGTCCGTAACACGCGCGTCTAATATAGGTTTCAGCTTGCGGAATCCGACGATTTCAAACATTCTGTCGAGGATGAAACGGTTTCGCGTAGGAACAAGAGCGTTATTATCAGAAGCATTCTTCCACATCAGCCGTATATCAATGCACGGCCGATCGTTATTTATACACAACGTACATACAACGGCGTATGAGGGTGCGTCACTAATCTGCTCTCTTCTTGTACCTACGTTAGCAGGTATTTTATAACGATCTTCACTCCACTTCTCAACTATCACGAAGATTCTATTCATCTCCTCGACACTTAAATAAACCCGTTTGTTTGTTTGTCTACATTCCGTTTCCAGTACATAGCTAATGGTACCGGAATTACGCCTGAACACGCGCAACGATTTCGTCACGGACACATCGTACGAGGCGTTGAGAATGCTGCTCAAAGGAAGTTCCATCGTATTCGAGGAGCGCACGTCCACTCGGTTCAAGCTCTGAGATAACTATGAGCCGTGTGAGGCACGCAGGTAGGCAGGAACGGTTCGACGGGCGGCTGACTCGATGATACGTGAATGGGCTTGTTCGTATGATCCGCGAGTCGTACCGAATTGTTGTACATATTTGTTTTTCCGGTACAAGAATTAATTTCATCACTACCAGCCTACGCACCAGACATTTTACCTCAGGATAAGAACTAGGAACATTTTATGTTTTACTAAACATCTTCACACCGGCGCACTATTTGAGAGGAACATATGCTCATATTTTTCCTTTCTGCCCATCAAACGATACTCGTCTCTAAAGTCTGTTAAAAACTCACGCAGGGCACTAGCCACAACCTCACTACGAACCTCATCATGATATACGTTAATATAGTGATAAAAATACTTAAGATTGTCCATGATCACGAGATTCACATTTTCAGTCGTAGGGTATGAGTAATCGACATGGTGTAGCATGACGTAATACCGCTTGTCACACCACCCATCCGCAAGACTCATTATCCATACCTGCTGCTTCTCTTCTGCACGCGTTGTTTCTTTTACTTCACGGTGTATGTGAGACTTTATAAAGTTTAGCTCTGCAGTATACTTCAGCACATCGTCTGTGCAACGAAAGCCTTCAACGGTCTCACCAGAACATCCGTAGAGTATTTGTACATCTTGGAACTTCGCACAATCCAATGTGTTTTTAAAAGAGGTATAGGAGGGAGGAATAGGAAGTTTTTCGGTATCCACCACATCCTGACACTTTGCTGAATACCATTTCATAAACGTTGTACAAGCAATATTAAAGGTAGCCATTTGAATACACGTCTGATCTCTCGGGCTTACTGCAGTTGACTGACCACGCAGGGACTCCCAGATAGTAGCATGACTCACGGTCTTACAGTGGGCGGAGCTTAGAACTTTCACCTGCACGCGCGCACACACACACACACACACACAAAGGAGAAAGTAAAACGCTAATTGAAACATGATTTATTTAATAAACGAGATATTCAAGTTATATATATTTACAAATACGATTTAATAAACGAGATATTCAAGTTATATATATATATTTACAAATACGTGTAATAAATCAATAGATACCTTACAAATACGATTTAATAAACGAGATATTCAAGTTATATATATATATTTACAAATACGTGTAATAAATCAATAGATACGATTATATACAAGACAAATACGTGTCAGTTAACAATAGAAGCATCATACGTTATGGTATCCAAAGGGTACGGTATCATAGGTACCAGGTAACTGGTAACGTTTCCTATAGGTGTTACGGCACACCTTCGTACCCCTAAGTTCCTTCACGCCCCCCAGCTTCTGCGCCCGAAAATTGTGGGTGCCTACAATTAGTTGGGGAGGTTGTTCGCCCTCATCATCGTCCAAACATACTAGATCCTTCAACGATTCAAAGTTAACAACCCGCCGATTCGCATGGTTGAGCGTAATACCCTTTGCCTTCACGATATATTTCATTTCCTCCCCCACCCTGACCCGTACCCCATAAGTCTTAGGTCCTGTTGAGACAAAAGAGTCGGCGTATGCGTTGTCCCCATACTCATCCTTGATCTCATCAGTGAGCTCGCCGAGGAACTCCCCAATAGCGGGCATGTATTCACCCTCCCTCTCTGTGAATATCACGCTATCTGTATCGGCATACAATACTCCGCCCAAGAGAATGCAATAGACCCCAAAGTTTTATACGGGCGTAGGCTGTTGTGAAGCTGGCCACAGGTATGTTTGTAACCCTTGAGGTATCTGTGGCAAATTCAGTGTTGTACTTTATTATGTAAGTATTACCTACATTCACGATCTCCATGACCTCTTTATCGGGAGCATTGGCATAATCCCAGACATCGCTATAACTTTGTGCCAAATGAATGCTCCCTCTGCCGGTATTCTGCGCAAATTTTCCCCATAGACTGTTTAGACACAACTTTGCACTAAAGCGCTTGCCAGGATTCTTTACAATTTGGACACGATCAAGTTGTATACCTTCGCGGTCGCGGTAACGTTGAATATAGGCAGACTTTTCATCTTCGGTATCAACTCCTCGCGGATACCCTGATGCCTCAACCTTATCCTTCAAAAAGGCGTTTATATATGGTGTGAAAAGGTTGGGTAGCTTCTGAAACCTCCACACCTCATGTATCTTCAGTATTCTATAACCATGGCGTACGGCTAGGGCCAGCTCAGGACTTGTATATACGCCTCTGATCTTACGCTGGTGGGGTATATGGTTACATCGCCGTTATCCTCTTCCGCGCACTTCACGCACAGGGGAAACATGAGCTTGTCGTCGATAACGACAGGTAAGATCGGCATCCATAAATTGCGTGGGGGGAGTACGTCTACGAAAGAGAGCCCAAAGTAACGATCATTCAAATTTTTGAAAATTCATTGATGGAGGGTAGGCTAGGTCCCACCAGTTTCTCAGGAGCGCCCACGGGGTACGGATTGCTCTTCATCACGTATGGGTATAAAGAACAGAAATCGTAGTAATGGAGCTTCACGCCCTCCGTAGGTGGAAAGTATAGTCTGAAGGATTTGTACGTCCTCCAAACAAGCTATCACCACATTTGAGAGGATCCAGCACCATTGAACGCTTGATGTTTATTTCCTCACGGTACACCTCGTCTGTCTCCATCCGTGCATCATATTCATGCTCCCACAAGACTTTGTGAGTGAACTGTGATCCTATAAGTTGATCGCGGGTGCGGGTCGATGCAAGACAGTCGGCAGGAGACCTACCGTGGATATCTCCGGTGATTCCGCACTCAGGACGGGGGCATCCATGCCACCAGCAACCGTTAAAGGAGTACACAGTCTTCACACCAGTGACACGGTTTTCACTTAACCCATCAACCCAAAAAACACGTCCATTAATCTTAATGGGTACTTCACCCGTGTTGCGGGCGTGCTTTATGTATACACCTGTCTGTTGCTGTAGGTGTATGAGCCAGTAAATAGCCTTGTGCCCGTAACTGCGGGGTTGTTTCGGTGAATAATGGCTAAGGTGTCTTTAGGCATGAAGTTATTCTTGAACACCGTAAAACATAATGATGCGATGGTGGTTGCGACTTGCAGTGGATCGCATTTGAAACGGGCTATGTACATCCTTCTAAAGGCCTGGAAACATACTCTAAGCACGCGCACATCATTCACGCAATAACGCTCACATTCATCAGCTATATTATAAGGGTTACTTTCATTAAAACTGTCGTAGTATCGATCAAAGTCTTCACGTTCATCCATACAGTCAAAATAATGTTTGGGGGTGGTGGGCCTACGTAGTTTAAAGTCTCGCTGGTGAGGAAAGTGTAAGGGAAGTATCCTTTGGAAACTTCAGCTGCTACTCCCATCACCTTGGGTAGCTTTGCTAATTTACAAGGTGTGAATAATAAAGTATCTTTAAATTGTACATTGCCTCTTATCTGCATCTGTATTAATTTGTTGCCTCTTTTCAATGGATCACCTGTAAATATCTCAGAGGATTCGTGTTCAAGCAACTCCTTATAAAGGAACTGCGTGTCAAACTTTGCCCCGTTATGGGCGAGAATATACACAGTCATTTTTTTGAACTTGTCGGCTAACTTGACAATATAGGACACAAATAGTTTCACAGGACTATCGCGGACATTCGTTTTAAAAACGTTTGTCCGTTTACCGCATTTGGGGCACTCGTCACATTCGATACCCATACACTCATCACAGATGGTCTGGCTCACAAGTAAATGTGGAATTACCTCTTTGGTTTCAGCGTTCGTATATGTTTCTATATCGTAGTATACAGTTATACAAGGGTTATTTTTAGGCTTAGCATCTTTCATATAACATACATGCTTTACTCCATCCGCCTTATATTCCTCCTGGCATGTAGGACAGTGAATTACGTCACACTTGTGCTTAAATTTCCCCAATTATCCATTGTGTGAAACATACCACATTCACAGATTCTCATTTTCCTGCACGTGCCAATTGATTTATGGAAATCAAAACAGCTATTATTGAAAAATGTGCGTCTACACACATCACAGTCTCTCTTCTCAGCTTCAACTACACGGCTTTCACATTTGGTGCTTTTACACTGCTCACATACCATGTGACATTCTTTACAATGTCTCACTATATCATCCGCAAACTCGAGGCACCCCTTACACAAATCATGATGTCTCCCATATTTTCGACTTTTGTCATAACTCGCGTAAAGCCCCTTATATTACGGATGGGGAGATACGTTGTCCCTGACAATCCTAAAATAAGTAGGGGTCTTGTACGATCTCTCACACAGCTTTTAAAAACATACACAGTCCTACGACGATCATCCAACCCAAATACAACTATGCGGACATTCATTTCCTGTTCTACCCTTCTCAGCTCTTCAGGACCCATATTACAGTCAAATTCAAGTTCACAGTCTACAGCTAGTTTACGGGCACGCTCCACGACCGTAGGCACCAAATTTTTTGAGCCGTGTATTTTGTACAGTAAACATGTGCTAAGAGTACTGCTATAAAGCCGCAACCACGATCGACGTTTATATGCTTTCGGTAAATAGTCGGAGAATTGAAGTTAAGAGTATACGGTATGGCACTATGACCCGCAACACGGAATACACGGTCAATATTTACCGTGAAGTTGTCCATATTGAAGGCTATACTACTTTGGGCGGCTTGCATTATACGTCCTAATATATATTCTACATCTTCAGCCGCCAAACGTCTAAATGGCACTATCACCCAATAATCGTCTACATCACCGTCATCTGACCCGAATCCAAAGGACAGACTCGTCCTGACTTCACGCTCGTCGCGATTCTGAAGAGCAAACTCTATAATACGCTGTACAACCCGGCGTAGCCCGCGCTCAATTCCATTGCTATACATGGCTCTAGGGTCGACCCTGACTCTATACCGATTTCTAGTCAAGGCTGGGGGGGGCTGCGGGCGCACCAATTCGACGTTATTCATCCTCAACAGAACGGGGGGGGCGGATGAATTAGGGGATATATTAGCGGAAGGTGCTGCTGGGGGGCTGTTGCGTAGGAGGTTGAGGGTTGGGGATCTATTACGCTGCAACAGGCGCGTATTTCGGGCGCTTTATACCTGACGTGGGGTTCTCATACCTCCGCTTTGGACGTGCTACCGGTATCGCTGGTGAGGGTTCGTTGGCAGGGGAGGAGATCACAACTACACTGTCGTCGAGGTCATCCGTAATGTCAATGATGGGATGCTCTACCTCATCGTCATTCACGGTTCTGTGGGAGAAGAAAGCAAAATATAAGGAACAGCACTCAAAATTTGTAATATTTTGTAAATGACCCACTTAGGAGTGTGACGTGTTAGAAATGGACTCTGTAGAAAAATTCAGATTCACGAGCCCATCCACATGTATTATATCTGGACCTACAGGATGTGGTAAAACTGTGTTTATGCTTAAAATCATTAAAGAAAAGGGAGAGATGTTCTCGAAATTTGTGCATAAAGTTATATGGTGCTATTCGACGTATCAATCAGTGTTCAACGAGTACCAAGATGATATTTTGTTCCACAAAGGCGTATATGACGTTAATTCGTTAAAGGGAAATGAACATACAATCATTGTAATTGACGATCTCATGTTGGAGATGGATAAAACGTTTGCCGAGACATTTACAGTATTCTCCCACCATCTTAACATAAGCGTGTTCTTCATCAATCAGAATCTATTTTTCAAAAATAGATACATGCGCGATGTGTCGTTAAATACGCAATATCTAGTCTTATTCGCACAACGTAGAGATGTATCACAAATTGGGGTATTAGCCAATCAAATGTTCCCGAATCAGCGTAAGGAGTTTTTGGAAGTTTATAAAGAAGCTACAAGCACGCGTTACGGATATTTGCTTTGCGACCTTCATCCGCGAAACACGTTTAGAGTGCTTCTGCGAACGAATATATTTCCAAACGAGCCTGAAACGGTGTATATTCCAGAATGACAAAGAGACTAAAGAAATACCGTGAATTAATAAAAATCTATCATCGACTGCCCCGGGCAATGCAGCAGATGTTTATTAAAAATATCGACGCCGACTTTTTAAAATGCATCTGTGAAATCTGTCTTAACGTTATAAATTGCAATGTATCAATGAAAACCCATCAGAAGGCTCGCCTACGCCGCTACAAGAACATAATACGTGCACTCGCTCGTAAAAGTCAAACTGTAGCGAAGAAAAAACGAATTATTGTACAAACAGGAGGGTCATTTCTCCCCATCTTATTTTCAGTTTTGGGTCCTTTACTGACTAGATTAATATAATGAAGAAAGTGGTAGTGATTCCCCACGAGGTGTACGCTTCACTGCAAAGGAATCCAGACACGGATCTAGATCCCCGTAAAAGCAGACTTAAAAGAATGGAAAGCGAATTGCTAGCCCTATTAAACAGTGAAAAAACACCTGATGAGAAAAGAATCTTATACCAAGAAGCTCTGCAGAAATTTCTTCACGAGTACGAAAATTATAAGAGCCCTACAGAGATTCCTGTGGTTATTAGGCACAGCACGGGGGACGATGGACATGGCGACATAGGATCTGAGCCCGACGATACAGCTGACCAACCAAAAAGATTAGCCACACAACATATCGAACATGTATTAAAAAGCACCCTCCCACATACATTGATGAGTAAAGGCTTAAGTCTTTATAATCTATTGAATGAGGATCCAGCCATACAATGGACCGATACAGGCGAGATCATTGTGGAAGGATCAAAGGTACAGGGATCGAATATCGTAGACATTGTCCATGATCTGGTGAGAAAGTGGGATAGGCCATCACCATCAGGATGGAAGCATATTAAAGCAAGACTACAACAAATAAATGTCCCTAAAACGTTGATAGGAAATCTGAACAGGTTAAAAGACTTGGAACATGCAACGCATGTGACACAATTGAAGACGCCGTCACCCCCGGCGGTAACACCTTTGAAGAGGAGCAAGAAGAGGTTAAACCAACCCTACCCACGTGCCTCTAAAATACGCAAATGGCTAACGTATTAACTAAACGCTATTATGACATTTCTAACCCATCCTCTTACGGCGGCGTAGATAGACTGTACAGAAGTGTTTACGGAGTAGGAAAAAAAGATGTTGAAAGATTTTTGAGGGAGCAGGACGCTTATACGCTTCATAAGCCTGTGAGAAAAAGGTTTAAAACAGCCAAGACAACGGCTTCCTCGATTGATTCTATTTGGCAAGCAGATTTAACAGACATGCAAAGATATTCTGTGTATAACGATGGTTACCGCTACATTCTATTCATAATAGACGTATTCTCTAGATATCTGTGGCTAGTTCCTCTGAAAAATAAATCACCTGAAACAGTTGCTAAAGCCACCAAAACGCTAATGTTAAAAGAAAACAGGGTTCCTGGCTATTTTTGTACGGATATGGGGAAGGAATTTATAGGCCGTGCTTTTCAGAACATGTTGACAGAGTTTAATATCAGCTATTACACAACAAATTCTATACATAAGGCTTCTTTAGCTGAAAGAGTTCAGCGCACCATAAAGGAACGCATGCACCGTTATTTTACACACAAAAACACATACAGATTTCTAGACATTCTGGAATCATTGGCATCATGGCAACCGCTCACACCATCGCACGATTGGGACAACACCTAACGAAGTTTTAGAAAGAGGTACGCTCCCGAGAAGAGATGGATCACCACCACCACCACCACCACACACTGCGCGCTTCAAAATCAATGATTACACTGGTCAACACTCATTTTATTGCCAATCATATTAGTGAGATTTTGGGGTAACTTTGTGGTGCTGATTCCGAATATGACATCGGTTTTGCTAGATTGGCTCTAATTTATGAGATAATTGGTACCCCATTGAAACACGTAAAAATGCAAAAAATTTAATGTTCAGGCGGAGCCTACTTACAAATCGCATTGAAATTGTCTCAAATCATACAAAAGTAAGCACATGAAATACATAATGGCATTTTATTCGGTCTCACCATCTAGAATGTTCCGGTAGTTTCCCATATGCACGCGTTATGGTTACGTTTCCTATTAATTGAGGGTATTCATTATCACAAGAACTAGAGCCAAATCGGAAAAACTACTTTCATTTTGGAATTCAGCAACCCCAAAATACCCTAAATTCGTACGAATTTCCTTGGCAACGAAAAAAAAAATGTTTTTTTGTTGACCTGTGTTATGTAAGGCTGTCGCGTTCGGGGAATAAATTCGCAAAGGGTTTTGAGCAAGGATGGACACGCGAGATTTTTAAAGTTAGGGCTATGAGACCTAAAGGTGAGATAATGATGTATTACATTGAAGATTTGAATGGGGAAGAAATCTCAGGAGGTTTTTACCGCGAGGAATTGCAGAAAGTTGCGTTTAATTTAGAAAAAATGTGTTTAAAATTGAGAAAATTTTAGGAAGCAAAGGTTCAGGAAAGAGAAAAATGTACCTGGTGAAATGGCTAGGGTACCCAGAAAGCTTCAACACCTATATAAAAGCTGATGCAATAATGAAGCTTAAATAGTATGCAACATGGTTCCTAACCATTTCTACGTCACACTCCCGTCCTCCTCGTCCCAGTCTGTACACCCTAACAACACACTAGCCAACTTTGTAACAGAACTCCACAAGCACATTGAATTGGGTCGTGATTCGTATGAGGTGGGGATATGCGAAATTCAGCTGGACACCATCTTTTTAAATATTGAACATAAAGAAACCGTTTTTACGATTCTTAGAGACATTGACGAGTGTGAAAAAGCTGGGGTAGCTATGGATGAAACTATGCGTATCGCTCGGACTAAGATTGCACGGTATTACAGTACAGAAGCAAGACTAGGACCGGGTCAATATGGTTCGGCCGAGGATGTTGTGAGAGGCTTAAACGTAAGTTTAAGAAACTCAAACCTTACGAATGATTTAGTATACGAAATCGTAAACAACCCTGCACATACACTAATCCTAAAATCAAAGACTAACAGACGTATTAAAGACCATAGAAAGTTCCAAATTGTAGCCAATGGCCGATATAGCGCAGCCTTCCAAAGAGAGACATTTCACGAGACAGCATGACTTGTCCAGATTAATGTATCAATTGAAGATGGAGAAATTGGCTGAAAGGTCCCCAGACATGTGCTATATTTACAGTAATATAGTGGAGCACCAGTTTGTTGGGGATACCCAGGCACGCCTGCTGCGCATTGCTCACATCCCCAACCATAGAGGAAGGAGTTTGAGTATTACATATGACAGACCCCATTATGTGAATGTCGCAACTAATTTAATAACCAATATCTCAATATATATAAGAACGATTGAGGGTGAAAACTTCCCATTCGGTAACGGGAGCTTAACAGTGAAGCTACACTTTCGACGCACTGAGTTAGAATGGATAGAAAGCCTTTCACCGTCTATCGAGGGGTGCGATACCAGCGCGGCAGTGGACTTGGGTCCATTTTTTCATCCATACTACGTACGGCTGTTCCTTTGCTGAAGAGGGGTGCCAGATACCTTGGAAGGAAAGCGCTACAATCAGGTATTAACACTGCAGAAGACATATTGGCCGGGGCTAAACCTAAAGAGGCTCTAAAAAAACATTTAAAGCGTACACGGGACGAAATCATCAAAGATGCAAAGAGAAAAATGCGTGGTGGCGGGAAGAAGAAGAAGTGGGCTGCCCGGAAGAAGAAGGGGTCACGTGGTATTAAACGTAAAAGGCTATCAAAAAAGAAGTGCTGTAAGCGAATGAAACCTATGGTTGACCACTTTTTTGACTGATATAAGCTAAGGACATTGATCTCATGAATCATAGTTTGTTTACCACTTGTCGAGAGAGGAGGCACTATTTCACCATGGCACGCTTCATCCACCCATGTAATTCACAATGCTGTAAATCGGAGCTGTCCCTTTTTGAGCTGCCTCCAACCCAAGTTTCTATTGAGCACAGTGACTTTATTACAATTAACCCTTTAAACACAATTAGTTCCCCGAGTGCACCTATAGAATTCGTGATACCCAGCTCAGGTCCTTACTTTTTTGATCCAAGCTGTGTGCACATGTACGCTAAGCTACGTATAGCCCATTCTGATGGAACGGTCTGCGATGACAAATATGCTGTATACCCTGAAACAAACTTTCTGCACTCCATATTCAACCAGTGTGACGTATATTTAAATCAGACCAACATATCGGCAGGCACGGGGTACTATCATCTACCAGCCTATCTGGAAAATGTCCTCAACTTTTCCAAAGAAGCGAAGGCTACCTTTTTAAGTGCCGAGGGATATTATCAAACTAAAGATGAAAGTAGTATAAAGGACAAATTTAAAAATTCTAAAAAGAAAATATACGAGTGTTTTGGACGGTTGCACACAGATTTCACTTTCCAGGAGAAGTTGCTTGTGAATGGGGTGGATATGAAAATAAAGCTCACCCGCACGAGTCCTGAGATCTGCTTAAATCTGGATGCTGATCAAGAGGAGGGTGCAAAGCCCTTTGTGGTTCACATGGACACATACCTCCGCGTACGGCGAGTGAAATTAAGTTCACCAAAACAACTAGAAATTGAGAAAAATTTACTAAACGCTACAGTGAAATATCCTATTAACAGAGTGCAAATCAAAGTATATACGGTTCCTGCAGGGTTGGCATCGAAGCAGATAGAAAACATTGCCCTGGGAAATCTTCCTAAAAGGATATTAATCGGTATGCAGGACCATGCTTCGGTGAATGGAAAATATAAAAAGAGTGCCTATAAATTCGAGAATTTCGGACTTAAAAATATAACTCTATACGTTAATGCACTGCTTTGGGTGGAACAATGGGTACGGACTATTCATCAGACGCTGTGTTACCTCTTTGTGCCAGAGCCTATAGTAATCTGACCCATATTGCAGGTGATTGTGATGAGCTTGGTAATGGGGTAACGCAGGAAGAATTCATTGATCAATTTAACCTTTATCCGTTTGACATTACACCTGACTTATCTGCTAGCGTACATATCCATTTAACCCCACAGCAGAGCGGAAACATCTCAGTGCGGCTGGAATTCGCCAAGCCTATAGACGCTCCTATTAGTGTACTAGTATATCTCGAATCGCAAGCCCTAATAGAAGTAGATAGATTTAGGAGCGTTATCACTGACTTTTAAAATGGATGCTAATACACTTCAGAAAGTAATGGAACGAGTCACACGTTCCAAATTTATCCGGGTGTTTGCGAAGAATGAAACATTGAGTTTGCCAAGTACGCGAGAATGCGGTAGTCTTATTGTGAACACAGATGTCATCGGTAATGAAGGGATTCACTGGATCGCTGTCTATTTTAAAAATAGACAGCGCCTGTACTATTTTGATTCACTCGGTACTCAACCCTGGAGTGACCCTATTATTGTAAAATTTCTCGCTCAGTTACATATTCCCGAAGTTGTATGGAACCCATTTCGCATACAAGGATATTTTAGTAATGTTTGCGGAATGTACTGCGTCTCTTTCTCACGCATATGTCATGTGATAATGAATTTATAAATTTTTTAAATTTATTTGACCCGTGTCACACTCGCCGAAACGATGAAATGGTATGCAGACAGATAAAAATCCGTTTTCCAATTGTACGTACTCGTTGTATAGTACAGGGTGTCCCAGAATTAACTATCTATTTCAATGAAATCGGACAAATTTTTTAAAAACACACTTTTATTTATGTTTATCATGTTTAATATGTGTTAAAAATGTATAAATTTCTAAATTTTTTTCATAATTTTATTTTCATAATTTTTTCATTATCTGGTCCAATGAAAGACCGTCTGAAGTCATAGAATGGCAAAGAGACTCTCCAAAAGTTAACGTGTGGCTTGGAATGACCAAATCCAAAATTTATGGCCCATTCTTCTTTGCGGAAGCAACTGTAACAGGTACCGTCTACCTTGATATGCTTCAGCAGTTTCTCGAACCACAGCTTCTTGATGATGGCATTCTTGATAATGTTGTGTTTCAACAAGATGGAGCACCATGTCATTATGCTCTAATTGTTCGAGAATACCTCAACAGACGCCTTCCGAATCGGTGGATTGGACGTGGAGGACCTCGACCTTGGCCTCCGCGTTCTCCGGATTTGACAACCCTGGATTTCTTTGCATGGGGTTTCATAAAAACAAAGGTTTATCGCCAAAAGATCAATAGTTTAGCTGAACTTAAAGAACGCATCCAGTTGGCAGTGCGGGAGATAACACCTGAAATGCTTCAAAATGTGTTTCGCAGCGCTGAGGATAGATTTGAAATTTGCAGAGATACAGACGGTGCACATGTTGAAACTTCTCAATAAAGTTTTGACATGATTTATAAATCTATTTGTTTTTGTATCATAATTTAGTAATAAACAAAATTATGTTAGTTTTTATTAAATTTGTCCGATTTCATTGAAATAGATAGTTAATTCTGGGACACCCTGTATAATGTTTTTGTTCGTATATTTGTAGCGATATATTCTGTAGTTGGTTATTGTACTGATTTCTTTCATTTAATAAATTTATGAAAATATATTGTCTTCTTACCCCAAAAAGATCGAAAAACACTTACATTATTTCGGTGTGACATTGCTGACTGATCAGTATATCCTCCGTGTTCATGACACGAGATTCTTCAAAAGATTGTATAACGTGTCAAATCCTCATCGGACCTTAAAGGAATAATGTTCATTCTTTTAAAACATATACAGAGTATACAGACAGATCCCCATTATGTGGAGATATCTTTGGTTCATTTAAGAGGAATAACATTGATTACCATAAAAAATTTCGATTTTACCATAATGGGGATAAGAAGTAAAACAAAATAACATTGATTGCCATAAAAAAAATTTCGGTTTTTGGTGAGTATCTATTTGACGAGATACAACGACTCATCCATATATATATAAAATCGAATTATAGACACTTACATTTCTATGGTAGCCCCTTGCGTCGGATTGTAAGGAGCGTCACTGCAAATATCTTCAACGGTTTGCGTTGGAAATAATTCATCACGGTCAATAGCGTTAAAAATACTAATTGTGGTTAATGCTGCAGTGTCACTTTCTTCATACATTTCCGGGGAGACGTACAGGTCCATGGTGGAGGATGTGTGACATTGCTGACTGATCAGTATATCCTCCGTGTTCATGACACGAGATTCTTCAAAAGATTGTATAACACGTGTCAAATCCTCATCGGAGCTTAAAGGAATAATGTTCATTCTTTTAAAACATATACAGAGTATACAGACAGATCCCCATTATGTGAAGATATCTTTGGTTCATTTACGAGGAATAACATTGATTACCATAAAAAATTTCGATTTTAGCATAATGGGTATAAGAGGTAAAACCAAATAACATTGATTGCCATAAAAAAAATTTCGATTTAGTCACTTACATTTCTATGGTAGTCCCTTGCGTCGGATTGTAAGGAGCGTCACTGCAAATATCTTCAACGGTTTGCGTTGGAAATAATTCATCACGGTCAATCGCGTTAAAAATACTAATTGCGGTTAATGCTGCAGTGTCATTTTCTTCATACAAATCTGGGGAGACGTACAGGTCCATGGTGGAGGGAATGATTATTCACTGACGCGAAAATAGCTACTGTTACTCCAAACTGAAAAATATCCCCTTTTATATGTACAATCGCCAAGCTCCCCCCCAAAAGACCAGATGTTCGTAGTGATTGGCTGCCGGTGTAGCTGGGTGGAGCTATGATGTGTACCAATCCGCTATAACGGGTCCGGACGAGTAACATATATATAAAATTGTGTTTCTTGTGAATAAATTATAGACACTTACATTTCTATGGTAGTCCCTTATATTATATTTTTTTTTACTTACAAGTTATTAGTAATGTTTTCACAAATTCTTGTGTTAACATAATTTCAATTGTTAACTTATTTTATAATAAAGAAATTATAAATATAGCCTAATTATATTTTAAAAAAAGCATTCAGTTTCCACGTTAAACTGTGGGTCTAAGGCGGAGTGAAAACCTTTCTAATTCGGCGAGAAATTGCACTAGGGTACAACGAAAATTATTTGGTGATTCTTATAGAACTTTTGATACTGATTCCAAATATGGTTTCAGAATTTTTCTATCACCCATAGTTTTCGAGAAAATAATATTTTCATTTACTCAGAGTTTCCCGCATCATTAGTCACTAATGTAATCGAGAGGATATAAAGAAATATAGCCTAATTATATTTTTAAAAAAGCATTCAGTTTCCACGTTAAAATGTGGGTCTAAGGCGGAGTGAAAACCTTTCCAATTCGGCGAGAAATTATACTAGGGTGCAACGAAAATTATTTGGTGATTCTTATAGAACTTTTGATACTGATTCCAAATATGGTTTCAGAATTTTTCAATCACCCATAGTTTTCGAGAAAATAATATTTCCATTTACTCAGAGTTTTCCTTGCTAATAACTCTCAGTAGCCGAATGACGTCACAAGTCGTACCTTTTCATTATAAATGGAGTAAAGCATTTAATTTTAAGAATGGTTTAATAGATTTTTTATAGTTTCCGGTTTTTATTTTTACTTGTTATTAGTGTCATCCCTGCATGACATCAGTAAGTACGATACACTCCTAAACAAAGAGGTATGGTAGGGGTAAGTACAGTAGGTAATTTTACGGCCACATATTTTTTGGAAAAGTCGGAAATCACGCCCAACGATCCCTGATTGTCCGAAAGTTGATGACATGGGGAAATTGCTCTACAGCCTAACCTAGCGTACGCCTGACGTGGCAGAAGACTCACCCTGACTGATATAACATAATATGGGTATGGTTTTCGACTTTCTCAGAAATATGATACATGTTAGCCGCGGTATTCTTTACTGAACTTGATTGCTAATAACTCTCAGTAGCCGAATGACATCACAAGTCGTACCTTTTCATTATAAATGGAGTAAAGCATTTAATTTTAAGAATGGTTTAATAGATTTTTTATAGTTTCCGGTTTTTATTTTTACTTACATGTTATTAGTAATTTTTCACAATTTTTTTACCTAAAAATGGCACGCTTCGGTTTGCCACCACTGGATTCCTTTATTTGAACAAAACTCTCGCTCTCTTTCTATATATATATATATATATATTTGTTAGTACTCTCATGTTTGCCTACCTTATTTCTTTCGCTGATTAATATTTATTAATGAGCAAAACTCTCTTTCTCTCTCTCTCCTCTCTCTCTCTCTCTCTCTATATATATATATATATATATATATATATATATATATATACATATATTTATTAGTACTTTTAGGTTCGCTAAGAAAGGGAGTCAAGAGAGTTTTTGGCCGATGTGAATGCAAGAAAGGTAAAAATTATGGGCAGAAAAAATCCTCTTGGGAGGATATATACAAGTACAGATGGGTGTGGGGTTTGGGGGAATGAGGAAGGAGGGTCGAGGATATAAAGAAATATATCCTAATTATATTTTTAAAAGAACATTCGGTTTCAACGTTAAACTGTGGGTCTGAGTTACGCGTAAATATAAAATATTTTCATTGTAGAAATAATAATAATAATGATAATAAGAATTGATGTGAAAGGTGATTGATTTAAGCAGTTAAGATGTAGTTATAAGAATATGACACCATAAAATTACGCGTAAATATAAAATATTTTCATTGTAGAAATAATAATAATATAAGAATTGATGTGAAAGGTGGTTTTTGTTCAAGTAGACGAAGAAAGGTTAACTCTCGCCCAGAAAATGGTCTCTAGGGGGACGATTCGAAATGACCTAGGAACACCTGCTGGTTGAGAGACCTTCCCCCCAATCCCTGATAAGTCTCCCTTCTCTCCAAATGAAAAGAAATTTGTTTCAATTGATTAATTTCTTTAAATTTCGTTTTTTTTTCAATTTTCTTCGCAGGGGAATTTGTGTTTTGGCTAATTTCAACTTTTAAATGAATTGTTTCGTAATTTTCATTTCGTTTCGTGACTTAAATATTTATAATAAAAATTGTGTAAAAATTATTTATTTAATAAACAGAATTTAATTGGATTCATCTACCGTCATATATTGTGGTAAAGTCTCCCTTCTCTCCAATGAAAGAAATTTATGTTTCAATTGATTAATTTCTTTAAATTTCGTTTTTTTTTCAATTTTCTTCGCAGGGGAATTGTGTTTTGGCTAATTTCAACTTTTAAATGAATTGTTTCGTAATTTTCATTTCGTTTCGTGACTAAATATTTATAATAAAAATTAAGTGTGTAAAAATTATTTATTTAATAAACAGAATTTAATTGGATTCATCTACCGTCATATATTGTGGTACACTATTTAAATGGATGATTAATATATGGTTTTTGCTATCTGGAACACATGGCGCTATCTGGCAACTGAATACATGGCGCTATCTGGCAACTCAGCCAGAATAGAGGTTTATAAAAGACCGAGCAAGGACCTCTGGTCCTTCTCTTTCTGGCCCTTTGGGAAAACCCCTTAGAGGCCTCTTAGGTTAGGTAAACGAAAATAACTTGGGGGAGAACTCCGCCTCCAAGTTGCATGCCTTGCAATCAAAGGCAACTACTCTCTCTCTCTCTCTCTCTCCTTCAGGTGTACCCCTCTCCTCCTTTCCCTCCTTTCTGGCCCTTTGGGGGGAATAGCTTGGGGGAGAACTCCACCTCCAAGTTGCATGCCCCTTGCAACCCCGGTTGGCAACAAAGGCCAGTACTCTTTTTTTTTATTTTTTTCCTTTTTTTTCTTTTTTTGCAACACCCCCACCCCCTTTGCAACATCCTCATCCCCCTTTGCAACATTACGTAATCACTTGCAACATTCTTGCACTCTACCCTTTTGCGGCTATACTACTGAGGTTGAAGACAATCAGTAAGAGGCGGGGAATTGATGAGTCGAAAAGCCTTTGATTCCGCCCGGTCAAGTACGGCTGTGTGGGTTGAACCACCCCACACATGAGAAGCATACTCCATACAAGGGCGAACAAGACCCTTGTAC
The DNA here is from genome assembly GCA_023014485.1 of Bathynomus jamesi. Taxonomy (NCBI): domain Eukaryota; kingdom Metazoa; phylum Arthropoda; class Malacostraca; order Isopoda; family Cirolanidae; genus Bathynomus; species Bathynomus jamesi. The sequence goes on from JAJOZX010002734.1 coordinate 569,164, forward strand.
AGAGACAGCAACTGAGTCGGGGTGAAGAAACCGCGGAGGCAATACGGCACACCTAACCTCTTAGAAGCTGTTTTAGAAAGAGAGTATATGTGATCTTTCCAGGAAAGATCACGAGAAAAGGAAACGCCAAGAATGTTAAGGGAAGAGGAGGGACTGATTTGTGCGTTGTTGAAGGTAAGGGGATAGTAGTGTGGAAGATTGTGACGAGTAGACAGATGGAGGAACTGAGTTTTTGAGGCATTGAAAACCACAAGGTTTTTTCTGCCCCAATCAGATATAGCGGAAATATCAGAGGTTAGGTGCTCCATAGCCATACTACGCAAATCATTGAGTGACTGTTGAGAGGGACGCTTTGGGAAGCGGGTGAAGTGAAGAGTGGAATCTTCGGCAAAGGAGTGAATAGGACAGGAAGTGCGAATTAAAAGATCATTAATAAATAAAAGGAAAAGAGGGTGACAAGACAGAACCCTGAGAAACACCACTGTTAGTAGCTTTAGGAGAAGAAGAGTGGCCATTTACAACTGCAGCTATAGATCGGCCAAAAAGGAAATTAGAGATGAAGGCACAGACAGGATAGAAACCGAAGGAGGGCAGTTTGGAAATTAAAAATTTGTGCCAGACTCTATTAAAAGCTTTTGATATGTCTAACGCAATGCAAAAGTTTCACCGAAATCCCGAAAGGAGGATGATCAAGAATCAGAGAGATATGCAAGAAGACCGCCAGTAGAGCGTCCCTTGCGAAATCCATACTGACAATCTGAAAGAAGATTGTGAGAAGAAAGGTGTTTAAGAATGTTCCTATTAAGGATAGATTCAAAAACTTTGGAAAGGCAAGAAATCAAAGCAATTGGACGATAGTTGGAGGGTTGAGAGCGGTCAATCCTCTTTGGGACAGGCTGAATGAAAGTGAACTTCCAGCAGGAAGGAAAAGTACCAGATGAGAGACAAAGACGAAAGAATTTGCCTAGGCAGGGTGTCAGCACAGAAGCACAGTTCTTAAGAACAACAGGAGGAACACCATCAGGACCATACGCCTTCCAAGAGTTGAGCCCAGATAGGGCAGAAAAAACATCCTTAGAAGAGATTCTAATTTTAGACATAATAAAGTCAGAGGGGTGAGGAGATGGAGGAACAGCACCGAAATCGTCCAGGGTTGAATTGTAAGCGAAAGTTTGAGCGAAGAGTTCAGCTTTGTCAGGAAAAAAGACGGCAACTGTGCCGTCGAAATGGAAAAGAGGAGGGAAAGAAGAGGAAGTAAAGTTGTTGAAGAGGTTCTTAACTAGATGTCAGAAAGAGCGAGAAGAATTAGAATTGGATAGATTTTCGCATTTTTGTCTGATGAAATTTTTGGCGAGTCGAAGAACAGATTTTGCACGATTCCGGGCAGAAATAAAAGCTGAGTGAGAGTCAGGAGTTGGATGGCGACGGTACCTTCTGAAAGCCTCCTCTCTATTGCGGATAGCATTAGAACAAGTAAAGTTAAACCAAGGTTTTTTTTGCATTAGTAGTAGGAATAGAATATGGAATATACGCCTCCATGCCCGAGAGACTCACCTCTGTGGTGCGCTCAGCACACCTAGAAGGGCCCAGGCCACGGAAATAGTAATCATTCCATGGAAAATCACAGAAGTACTGCCTAAGGGCCTCCAAATCAGCGGCGCCAAAGTGCCAAAGGCGCCTCCTCTTGGGAGGATCCAAAGGCCGAATTGGAGCGAAGGACAGGAAACAAATATAAGATTGTGAGTGGAGGAGCCCAACGGAGAGAAAGATTTCACAGTGTAAGAAGGATGAGAGGTAAGAAATAAATCCAGGATGTTGGACCTATCTCCAAGGCGATCGGGGATACGAGTAGGGTGCTGTACAATCTGCTCTAGGTCATATTTTAGGATAGAAAAGTTGTAAGGTAGTTCACCAGGGATGTCAGTGAAATGGGAGGAAAACCAAAGGTGGTGGTGAACATTGAAATCTTCTAAAATGGCGATTTCAGCAAAGGGAGAGCGAGAAAGAATGTATTCCACTTTGGAAGTGAGGTAATCAAAGAATTTTGGATAGTCAGTCGAATTAGGAGAAAGGTAAACAGCGCAGATGTATTTTGTTTGAGTGGCGTGTAAGCCGTAGCCAGAGGGTACAGAATTCGGAAGATTCGAGTTCGGGAATACGAGAACAAGTTAGGTCATTGCGTACATATACGCAACATCCACCTTTGGAGTGAAATTGAGTATAGAGAAAGTAAGAGGGTACAGAAAAGGGGTTGCTGTCAGTCGTCCCAGACACCCGAGTTTTAGTGAGGAAAAGAAGATGAGGTTTAGAGAAGGAGAGGTGGTATTTAACAGATTGAAAATTTGAGAAAAGGCCACGAATGTTACAGAAGTTTAAGAAAAGTGAATCAGACAGAGGTCCAGAACTTCTCGAATGGGCGGTAGCAGATCCAGCCCCGTTGCCAGGGTCTACGTTCCCGGTATCGGCAGGAGGGTGTGAGCCAGAAGTGGATACATTTACGGTGCCCTCCCCATGGGACTCCGACGCTCTTGAAATTGATGCTTTTTTTTTTTTAAATTTGATTTACATGTTTATATATAATATGCATATATTTATTTAAGTATACTGCATATATACAGTTGATTGACCCACCAGTTGATTGATTAAGTGCATTTAGTTAGTTATTTTGTTTTGGTATATGTTTGGTGAAAAAAATAGTGTTTGTGTGATATAAAAGTGAAAATGTCTCGTAAGTGTGCAAACAGTCCTGACAGTTTTTGTTTTGTGTGTGGTGAATTTACAACAAAATCTCAAAAGCAGGGTTTCACTCCTTTAATTAAGAAGGCGTATGAACTTTATTTCGGTTGCAAAGTAGGAGATCAAGACAAAATCTGGGTTCCTCATGTTTGTTTTGTTTCTTGTGCAAGATCTCTGAGAGGGTGGTTGAAAAGTACTCATTCTTCAATGCCTTTTGCGGTCCCAATTGTATAGAGAGAACAAAGAGACCACTCGACTGATTGCTACTTCTGTTTAACGAAGATACGTGGACATTCCTCAAAATCCAAACATGCGATTCAATATCCTAATTTACTCTCAGTCATGCGACTTCTTTCACCTTGTGACGATTTGCCAGTACCAAAACCACCAAAGACATGGACTTTAGATGATGATGATGACAGACAAGAGGACATGGATACACAATTTCAACCACCTTCATCGGATGAACCTCATTTTAATTTCTCAGTCAAAATTAAATGATCTTGTCAGAGAGTTGAATCTATCCAAAACTCAGGCTGAGCTCTTAGGTTCTAGGTTAAAAGGTTGGAATCTTTTACAAAAGACTAAAAATATCATGGTTTCGTAAGTTCAGACACACTTCACATCGTTTTTCTCTATGGAAAGTGATTTAGCGTATGGAGATGGTGTTGGCGTGAACGCTCTCATGGAGGCACTTGGTCGAGAGCACAATACTAAGGAATGAAGGCTTTTTGTCGATTCATCAAAGTTGAGTTTGAAAGCTGTGCTACTGCACAACGGTGATGTCTATCCTTCGGTTCCGATCGCACATAAAGTTCATATGAAGGAATCATATGACAATATGCAGTTACTTTTCAAACATATTGACTATGATAAACAGTCCTGGTATATCTGTGGTGATTTGAAAGTGATCGCACTTCTCAGCTAAGTTAGGATACACAAAGTTCTCTTGTTTCCTCTGCGAGCGGGACAGCCGAGCTAAGGGAAGTCATTATGCACAGAAAGAGTGGCCACTTCGACAAAAATTGGTTCCAGGACAGAAAAATGTTGCCCATCAACCCATAGTAGATCCAGCAAAAGTTTTCTTACCACCTCCCCATATCAAATTTGGTTTGATGAAAAATTTTGTAAAAGCCATGAATAAAGACGGACCTGTATTTCTATATCTAAAACAGAAGTTCCCTTGAATCGGCGAAGCGAAAATCAAAGACGGCATTTTTGTGGGCCCACAGATCAGAGAAGTGATGAAAGAGACTGCATTTGATGAGTCTTTGAACGAGGTTGAAAGAACAGTATGGAAAGCTTTCAAAGAAGTGACTACGAATTTCCTCGGCAGCGTCAAATCAGAAAATTCTGTTTGATTGGTGGAGCAAATACTTAGTGCTTACCAAACCATGGGGGTAACGTGTCTTTGAAAATGCATTGCCTGCACTCTCACCTGGACTTCTTCCCATCAAACCTGGGCGCTGTCAGCGATGTGCATGGTGAAAGATTTCATCAGGATATATCAACCATGGAAAAGCGGTACCAAGAAAGATATAGTCCCAGTATGTTGGCCGACTACTGTTGGGCATTTATAAGAGAAACCTCTAGTACTAGTTATAAGCTAAAATCAGCTGGAAAAACATTTTAGGTACTCTTTTTTTTTATACGATTAAATATAGCAAAAAAGTAAGAAAATCTGTCAATTTTCATTTGCATTTCGTTCGAAATTGGTGGATGATAGAAAAATTCTGTTTTCAAATTCGTAAATCAGCGTAAAAAAGTACATTGGAATCACATACTGTAAATTCATTCGAAGAAGGAATAAAAGTTATATTTTGTTGTTCAGTGTTATTTAAGTGTTAACAATTCTTATGTGAACAGTTTACCAGTGTAGTTCAGTGGGTAACAGTTTTCCTATAAAGTGAAGAGTGAAGACACTGAAGTCGAGGGTTCGAATCCCGAATGTTATGGTTAATAGTAATCCAGGAGTTAGCGCAGTGGGCCTCATTAGCCTGGCCTGAGCACTGTGCCACTTTCTGGCCCTCCTCATTCATTATTAATAAACAGTTAACTTCGTGGTGTCATAATTAATATCCGACTTAATGGGTAGCGACTAGCCAAGAGATTTTAAACGGCCTTACGACATCTGATCGAAATGACATTCTATCGACAAGTTATTAGGTCAGATTATTTTTTTTTAGTGTCAATGTTTTGGTTTTGTCTACGAAGTTGGTATAAGACTATAGGTCCATTTTCAAGTGTGATTAAATTCGGACTAATGACTTCTAATCGACTAAACATTCTATCGACAAGCATATTGTGGGTTAGGCTAGATTAGCATAGGTTTCGTTTAGTTAATATTTTTGGTGTCGATCGTTGACGAAATGAGTATAAATTCATTAAATTTCTTCCATGTTAAATGGTAATGTATAGAGTCGGAAAATGATTTTTAATGTATATTTCAAGTGCATCTTCCCTGAATATTTGTGTATGAAAATTCAACAGGAAAAAATTCGTATATCATTATTCGTTGTGAGAATATTTATCGTCTTGGAACATACAAATAAAGCGTTGTCTTGATTTGAGGCAATCCTGAACTTGAAACACGAGATAAAAACTTACCTAATTTAAAGTTATGGGTTGCATTTCCTGCTTGAATTGGTCGACGGGGGGATTTGTTGTTTATGAAACTTCGTAATCCTAAAACGATTTTTAAGTTCTTAAGATAGTGTAATTTTAGAGCTTCTTAGACAATGTAGTTCAACTTCTTAGTTTTGTTTCTTTTGTATTTTCAAGTTTCAGGGTCTGTTTTAAATAACCTTTATTTATATATATATATATATATATATATATATATATATATTAATATATATATATATACACATTTAACTGCAAACACGAAGTATAATTAACGTAAAGAACGACGCTTGTATAGGAGATATTCCGCGCAAGATGAGAGAGAGAGAACGAAACAAATGAAAAAATGAGGTAACCACCCGGGAATCGAACCCGGGATCTTCCGATTGCCGGTCAGATATGATAACCATTACACCCTGGGCCTCACTCCTTCAAATGCCGTAATTCCTCTACATACGCGCAGAAACCAATGCCCCAAGCGGGCACCTCCCGCATGCCGTAACATTATATACATTTGTTTCGTTCTCTCTCTCTCATCTTGCGCGGAATATCTCCTATACAAGCGTCGTTCTTTACGTTAATTATACTGCGTGTTTGCAGTTAAATGTATATAATGTTACGGCATGCGGGAGGTGCCCCCTTGGGGCATTGGTTTCTGCGCGTATGTAGAGGAATTACGGCATTTGAAGGAATGAGGCCCATGGTGTAATGGTTATCATATCTGACCGGCAATCGGAAGATCCCGGGTTCGATTCCTGGGTGGTTACCTCATTTTTCATTTGTTTCGTTCTCTCTCTCTCATCTTGCGCGGAATATCTCCTATACAAGCGTCGTTCTTTACGTTAATTATACTGCGTGTTTCAGTTAAATGTATATAATGTTACGGCATGCGGGAGGTGCCCCCTTGGGGCATTGGTTTCTGCGCGTATGTAGAGGAATTACGGCATTTGAAGGAATGAGGCCCATGGTGTAATGGTTATCATATCTGACCGGCAATCGGAAGATCCCGGGTTCGATTCCTGGGTGGTTACCTCATTTTTTCATTTGTTTCGTTCTCTCTCTCTCATCTTGCGCGGAATATCTCCTATACAAGCGTCGTTCTTTACGTTAATTATACTGCGTGTTTGCAGTTAAATGTATATAATGTTACGGCATGCGGGAGGTGCCCCCTTGGGGCATTGGTTTCTGCGCGTATGTAGAGGAATTAAGGCATTTGAAGGAGTGAGGCCCATGGTGTAATGGTTATCATATCTGACCGGGAATCGGAGGATCCCGGGTTCGATTCCCGGGTGGTTACCTCATTTTTTTCATTTGTTTCGTTCTCTCTCTCTCATCTTGCTTGGAAAATCTCCTATACAAACGTCGTTCTTTACGTTATATATATATATATATATATATGTATAGAAACGACGTAAGTATAGAGGAGCGTTCTGCACACGAGGAAGAGAAATAACGAACAAATGAAAAATGAGGTGAACCGCCTGGGAATCGAACCCAGGGCCTTCCGATTACCGGTCGGATGTGTAATGGTAGCGCATCCGACCGGTAATCGGAAGGCCCTGGGTTCGATTCTCGGGCGGTTCACCTCATTTTTCATTTGTTCGTTATTTCTCTTCCTCGTGTGCAGAACGCTCCTCTATACTTACGTCGTTTCTATACATTAATATACTACGTGTTCATTGCAGTTAAATGTGTGTATAATATATATATACTTTGTTACTTTTGTTGAGTTTGAACGACGGTTCAGGATCGACCTGCGGTCGACCCCTCTGCGGCATCCTGCCTCGTTTGCGGGACTTGGTGAAGGAGGGAATTATTGTCTGATCTTCTCCTGCCCTCGTAGCCAGCCACGCATGGCTGGTCAGGGACTTTGCACAAGAATCGGTTCAGCTTGTTCTTGAAGGTATTCAGGTCGGTGTGCTGGAAATTCCTCACTTCTTTTGGAAGGACATTGAAAAGCTTTGGGCCCCGTATTCTGAGAGTATTTTCCATTCTCGTTTTCATGGCCCCTTGTCCCACCGCAGCTGGGACCGTACAAAATCTGCCTCTTCTGTCATTCCAGTTTGTTTCTATTTCATTTCTAAGGTTAGGGACAGAGCCTTCAATTATTTTTCATATGTATATTATTGTGTACCGCTCGCGCCTTCTTTCAAGAGAGTAGAGTTCCAGGGATTGTAGTCGAGACCAGTAGTCATCACCTTCCGTTTCTTCTGTTTTAGACGTAAAACTCCTTTGTATAGCTTCAATGTTCACAATGTCTCTTTTTCTGTGTGGGTTTGTGAGTACTGAGCAATACTCAATTATTGGTAGGACTAGACTCTTCCATAATTTGAGCATGATGTTTACTTTTCTGCTGCGGAAGCTACTCCAGATGATCCCATTATTTCCCTAGCCGTTGTGATTGATTTTTTAGTGCTCTCTGAATTCTGCATCCGACGACATTATTACTCCAAGATCCCTGACTTGTGGATTTGGTGTTATCTGTTTGGCTTGCAGAGTTTTGTACCCTTTTTATGTAGCTCTTTGTTACCACCATATCTTAGAAGTTGGAATTTTTCTTCGTTGAACTTCATATTGTTGTCTTCTGCCCACTGGAATAATGTTTGAATGTTGTTTTGTAATTTTCTTATGTCATCTTCGGTCAATATTTCTTTACATATCTTTGTGTCATCTGCGAAGCATGATACAATGCTGTCCTTAATATCTGCATCAATATCTGAAATCATATTTGTTCGCTTTATTGACCGCTGCTGTACTTTGTTTCGCTACTTTTAAATCACCAGTGACTATAACTCCTCAATCTTTTTCCTGCTCTACGCTTGCTAACTCCTTCCCTGACATACTATACGCAAAATTACCGTTACGCGAACCTATATGTAAAATTTTGCACTTATCGACGTTAAATCTCATTTGCCATGTGACTGACCAATCAACGATTTTATTCAGATTTTCCTGGATTTTACCTCTATCTTCGTCATTAATCGCCCTACCACCCAACTTCGTGTCATCCGCAAACTTTGAAACTGTACTGACTAGGCCGACATCTAAATCGTTAATATATATAAGAAAAAGCAAGGGGCCCAATACAAAACCCTGAGGAACGCCGCTCATTACATTAGCCCAACACGACTCCGCTCCATCAATGACCACCCTCTGTTTCCTACCTCGCAACCACTCTTCTATCCAATTTATTACTACACCCCTGATTCATGAGCTTTAGTTTTCTCAATGAGTCTTTTGTGTGGTACGGTGTCAAACGCTTTTTGAAAATCTAAATACACTACATCAACCGCCCGATGACTATCGTAAACGTCAACCACGCTTTGAAAAAATTTTAAAAGATTAGTTAAGCAAGATTTGTTTCGCCTAAAACCGTGCTGCGTATTTCTAACCAAGTTATGCAATTCTACAGTAAGTGTTCGACTATACGATCCCTAATTATTGATTCCAGTAGCTTACCTACAACAGACGTTAAACTGATTGGCCTATAATTTCCCGCCGCACCTTTATCGCCTTTCTTAAAGATAAGTGTTACATTTGCTAACTTGAAATTATCTGGTACGCACCCCTCAGAAATAGACGCATTAAAAATCTTTGTTAGCGGCACAACAATGCTTTCTTTTAATTCTTTTAATTGTATGGGATGTATGGAATCCGGCCCCGGTGATTTACACATTTTCATATCAATATAGAGCATTACCTCCCCTTCACTAACCACAATATTATCCAAAATATTACCATTATCAAAAGGTATTATGTCTATGACCGTAGGGATATTCGTTACATCTTTTATAGTAAAAACTGATGTAAAAAATTTGCTTAGCAAGGTAGCCATTTGCTTGTTTTCAGGAACTAGCTCTCCGTTAACATTTTTCAACGGCCCCAAGACACTTTTTACTGGATTTGTATTGTTGACGTATTGAAAGATTCGCTTGGGGCTTTCTTTACCGTCACGAGCTATGGAGATTTCAAATTCGCGCTTGGAGTTTTTATTACATTTTTCGCTTCACGCCTTAGAGATATGTAGTTGTTTCTTTACCACAAATTGCCTTTATCGCACTTATGTAGCCTAAAAGCCCTATCTCTACTCTTTATAATGTCTCCTACTCTAGAAGTAAACCACAAGGGTTTGTTGTTTACTTTCGCACGCTTAATTTTGTACGGTACACATTCCTCATGTATAGTCCTAAATACTGTTTCAAACGATTCCCACATTAGTTTTGCGTTGGAGTTCCCCATTACGTTTTCCCAATTGACGTGTGACAATTCATTTCGAAATTTACAAAAGTCTGCGTGCTAGAAGTTAGGAATTTTAGTCGAGTTAGCTGGTTTCGAGTGACTTACTGAGAGGACAAACTCTACCATATTCTGATCGCTATTGCTTAACGGTTCTATTACTTGAAGATCAGTGATTAGCCTATCGTCCGTAGTTATTACTAAATCTAAAATACTGTCCAACCTCGTAGGTTCCCCAACCTTTTGAATAAGAAAGCTATCCTCGAGAAAATTAACTAAACGATTACCTTCCGCGTCTCCCTGCATTGTATCGTAATTCACGTTGGCGCAATTAAAGTCACCCATAACTGAAGGGTGACTAAAGGGAAACAAATCTTGCTTAACTAATCTTTTACAATTTTTTCAAAGCGTGGTTGACGTTTACGATAGTCATCGGGCGGTTGATGTAGTGTATTTAGATTTTCAAAAAGTGTTTGACACCGTACCGCACAAAAGACTCATTGAGAAAACTAAAGCTCATGGAATCAGGGGTGTAGTAATAAATTGGATAGAAGAGTGGTTGCGAGGTAGGAAACAGGGGGTGGTCGTTGATGGAGCGGAGTCGTGTTGGGCTAATGTAGCGAGTGGCGTTCCTCAGGGTTCTGTATTGGGCCCCTTGCTTTTTCTTATATATATTAACGATTTAGATGTCGGCCTAGTCAGTACAGTTTCAAAGTTCGCGGATGACATGAAGCTGCGTGGTAGGGCGATTAATAACGAAGATAAAGGTAAAATCCAGGAAGATCTGAATAAAATCGTTGATTGGTCAGTCACATGGCAAATGAGATTTAACGTCGATAAGTGCAAAATTTTACATATAGGTTCGCGTAACGGTAATTTTGCGTATAGTATGTCAGGGAAGGAGTTAGCAAGCGTAGAGCAGGAAAAAGATTTAGGAGTTATAGTCACTGGTGATTTAAAAGTAGCGAAACAAAATACAGCAGCGGTCAATAAAACGAACAAAGTGTTAGGTTTTATAGCTCGGAATTTGGAGTACAAATCGCGCGATATTATAGTTCCTCTTTATAAATCATTAGTTAGACCTCATTTGGAGTACGCGATCCAATTTTGGAATCCGCATATGCTAAAAGATGTAGACAAACTAGAAAGAGTTCAAAGACGAGCAACTAAGATGATTCCGTCGCTTAGGTCAAAGTCGTACGAGGATAGGCTTAAGGAGTTAAAATTGAGTACACTCGAGACTAGAAGGCTAAGGGGTGATCTAATCCAGGTTTTCAAATTATGAATGGGTTCGATAACGTAGAGATAACTTTTTCGAAATATCTCAATATAATAGAACTAGAAATAACGGGTGCAAGTTGACAAGTACAAGGTTCGAGACAGCAGTTGGCAAAAACTTTTTTACGCATATAATAGTAAATAGGTGGAATAGTTTGCCGGTAGAAGTAATTAGTAGCACGTCTATAAACATGTTTAAAAATCGATTAAACGCATATGTTGATAGATTGGGTATAGTTTAAGGTAGTAAAATTAAGGCTTTGTGGTACGGAACCCACGTAAAATTGTAGGTCCCCCCCGCCACCAAGGAGGACATGCACAAGACACAATTACGAACACAGTTAGGTAGACAAGCCATGAGTGGATCCTAGGGTCTTTGTTGGTCTGAAACATTACAACATATAACATTATACAGGGTGTCTCAAAAGTCACTATCTATTTCGGTGACATTAGATGTTTTTTTTAAAAATGCTATGCTGGCATAAAGATATGTACTTCTGGTGCAAATTTGTGTATTTAAAAAAAGTTAATTGGTTTATTATCTTGACATGCTTGAACAATTCCTCGAACCTCAACTTCTTACAGATGGCATTCTTGACCCAGTAGTTTTTCAGCAGGATGGAGCACCGTGCCATTATGCAATAATTGTACGTGATTATCTTGACAGACGCTTCCCCGGTCGCTGGATTGGTCGTGGAGGAACACAACCATTGGCAGCACGTTCACCCGATTTAACACCATTAGATTTTTTCGCCTGGGGTTTCATTAAGTCTAAGGTGTACACTGGTAGAAGAATTAGTGATGTAGCCGAACTTCGAAATCGTATTACCGATGCAGTTCAGAAAATAACACCTCAAATGCTGGAAAGTGTGTTCCGGGAAACAACTTATCGCTTTGAGCTCTGTAGAGACACTGATGGTCGCCATGTGGAGACAGATAAATAAATAGCACTAATTCTTTGCGGCACTTACTTTGAAATAAATATATTTTTCATGTCTTAAACCAGTTTTTCGTAATTCCCATTATTTTTCAAAATAGATAGTGACTTTTGAGACACCCTGTATATAATATGGGTTTTATCATGACACACAGACTGTGCATGGAACAAGGAACTCTTCTGGGAAAATTAAATCCACTATAATCCGAATAACCCGTTGCCCACGTCGGGCTAACATCATGAAGGAGAAAAAACTCTAGTGTTTGTCATTTAACATTACTTATTCGGATTATAGTGGATTTCATTTCCCAGAAGAGTTCCTTGTTCCAGCACGGTCTGTGTGTATTATATATATATATATATATATATATATATATATATATACACCTTTCCTTTCAAAGGTTCCGTGCGATGATTCCTCATTTCACGAAGGTCAAGCTTGTCGCCCCTCCTCTCGAGTTGGCCTGGTGAAGTAGTGAGTTCGTTTCTTGTACTCTCCCCGGCTTATCGGGGATTGTTCCGAGCCAGGCGTCTAATCTTCTTTTGAAGATGTCCACCGCAACACCATTCGCGTTCCTTAGGTCTTCTGGCAGCTGATTAAACAGTTTTAGTACTCTCACAACAAAACTATTTTCTTTCAGGGTTATGGATGTTCCCTGTCTCGCCTTTAATTTGGGAACACGACACAGTCTTCCTTTTCTACTTTCCACCGTTGTTTGGGAAGTTACGGGGTTCAGAGTAAGATTAGGGACGAGTTTCTTCATTATTTTCCAAGTGTAAATGATGGTGTTGTATCTCTCTTTTCCTTTCCAGTGAATATAGGTTTAGTTCGCGTAACCTTTCCCAGTAATTTAGTTCTTTGCACCCCTTGATCTTGGCTGTGAAGCTTCTCTGAATCCATTCTAGCTGTCTAATGTTTTCTTTTTTATATGGTCATGTTACGACCGAGCAGTATTCCTTTTTGGGTATGATCAGCGTTTTCAGTAGAGGAATTATTATAGTCCTACCCCTTCGTTTAAAGGTTCTCAGTATCTGCCCAATTATTCTCTCTGCTCTGTTTACTGGTATCTTATTTTGTGTTTCAAATTTCGCATCATCAGCCATTACAACCCCTAAATCTTTTGCTCTAGAATTTCTCTGAATTTCATGTCCATTTGGGGTATAATATTCCAAGGATTTAAGGTCTTCTCTTTTTCCGTACCGTAACAGCTGAAATTTCTCAGTGTTAAACTTCATATTGTTGTCTCCCGTCCAGTTGTAGACATATATATATATATATATATATATATATATATATGTATGAAAAATTATTTCACGAAAGTGACACGTGAAAAATATTTCTGATGAATAAAACCACGAAGGGTTTTCGTGGTTTTATTCATCATATATATATATATATATATGAAAATAACACGAAGGAAAAAGAAAACACGGAATGGTGCTCAATGTGATTCCTTTTATATTGGACAGACGGGAAAATATTTGAACAAGCGTGTAAAACAGCATCAATATTCCGTTGGAACGGGATAGTCGTCCAGTGCCCTTTTTGTCCATTTGTTAGTTATCCCATTGCATTGATTGGAATAATGCTTCAGTTTTGTTCACTCAGACACCATTGTTTGCAATGGCAGACTCAAGAATATTTCTATTAACAATTTCAACATTAGCCAGGGCCTTTTTTCGCTTCATCCTGTTGTTCTGAATTCGTTCGGAACAGACTTCTAAAGACAAGACGGGCAAGGTGCTAAAACCTACTGAACTTGTTAATTTCAGTGTTCCTGAGGATGTTATTAGACGAAAGCGCTTGAGCACCATTCCATGGTTTCTTTTTCCTTCGTGATTATTTTCATCATAAATATTATTCACCTGTGACTTTCGTGAAATAATATATATATATATATATATATATATATATATAAAATTCGAATAACGGGCAATATTTTATAGTTTCCTTACCTCTACAAAATCTATCAGCGCCATCTGTTGGGGAGTAATGATTGATATTGCTGCAACGCAATATCATTTATAATCTGAGATTTTACTTCTAAGTCGTTTCCAACACATTATGAGCGATTGCCCGTAGAGGAAGGAACACAAAGAAAATAGTTCTTTATATAAGTTAGTACATTATTGGTATTAAACCAACTTCATTGGATAATTAAGGAATTTTTTTTTTTAGATATTTCAGAGTTTGCGAGAAAATAAGAGAAATTGGTATATTTTCTGTATGTAATCATCTTTTAAAGCCTAACTCCTATGATTACGTCATACAGGCGTGTGACATGAGGATATTGAGGATGAAGTGTGTTTCACCTTTCGGTATGTAGAGCTTATTGAGGAACTTCATTGGATGAAGTAGGAAACTGACCAAGGAAAAAAGTTTGTTAGTTCCGCGGGTGATAGGTTTCTTGGAAATGTACACTCAGAAAAAAAATACTAAGTGTAATAAACCATTATATGTTACTGAAACTTACACAAATCCTAAATAACTTTTACAACTGGATCTACAGTTATATTGATCAATTTCAGCTACCTTGTTTAGCAATTACTCTGACCTTACTTTGCTTAGCATTTTTAGCATAGAAATTTGCTGTTAAAGAGTTTCTTTTCTCTAAAGATAAATGCTAATCTTTTAAAATTATGAATTGAATGCATACTTTATGGATATTAATAATTTTGTAAGAGAAAAAAACAAGTAAAGTTTCTCTACTATTCAGTATTTATTTGTAAAATAAAAAATAACAACAAATTAAACAAACAAACTGGGTTTATAAAATTTAAAAATAATTTAGTTACCTTTTTGTTGTAAATAACATGTAGTACAAATGTAATCAACGATTTAATGTCCTGAAAGACCGAGTGGAATCCCTGATGCTTGCTGAGCCACCAACCACCCGATTCTGCCGCCGGACCATGGCACATCGAAACAATCCTCCGAAATCTTGAGTACGACACTGACCTTTTCGAGTCTCTCCTCATCTCCTAGGCTCATACCCTTGCCGACTTCAAGCCGTCCGCCAAACACAAGGAGGCAACACCAACTATTGAGTGGTTTTGTTTAGACGGTAGAATTAAATTGTCTAAAAGATGCAACAATCAGTTTTTTGTACCTCTATTAGTTTCATCTGTGCAGGGGTCGGGGGTGCAATCATTGTTTGCCACCCCTTATACAAAAATTCAGTGTTCCTTGAAAAGTTTCGAAATTTCTTTGCTACTTAAATGCCTTTGCCTTCCTATTAAAACTTGGCAGAGAACGGTAACTCATCAGTTAACGAGTATCAGTGTATAAATATGCTCTAGTACACTGGTTTACAACCGGTGGGTGCTCGTCTTTTAGCATCATGTTAATAAATGTTAATAACAAAAATTTGCTTATTAATCCTTATATAAACATGATACCAGCTTAGCAACGTGGGAGGTGAGCATATGAGTTATTCGAATCGGCTCCAGTGAGCCATCGCTTCAAAAAGGTTGGGAACCACTGCTCTAGCATTTATGCAATAGGATCAGTATGGTATTTATACTTGGACAATTGGCATGTTTATTAATGACAACTCCACTTGAATATGATACTATAGAAAATTTTTGCCTGCCCGTGCAGGCACCAGCGAAACAAGCTTGCATTTTCAGTGTAAGCTGCCTTTGTTGATTCTCTTAACCATATGGCCAGCCGCACACAGGATCGTCTTGCGACTCACGACTGGACTGACGACTTGGGTTGTGACGACTCGAGTCGCGTGTGATTTTACATTGACAGAATGGGAGTCTCGCACACTGCATCGACCGCGGCCAAGTCGTCAGGCGTGAGTCGCAAGAAGATCCTGTGTGCGGTCTGCCTAAGCCTACACATTTTTAGGAAATAAAATTTCGTCACGTAATTGAATATTAAATGGGTAGATCAGAGCTTTCCAAACTTTTCACGTTGGCGACACACTATTTAAGCATAAAAATTTTCACGACACATTAATTAATTTTTGTTATCAAATATCAAATATCAGATAATTTTTCAGTAGGTGGTTTATCTTGTAGCCGATTTTGTTGATTGAAAAATCAAAATTTTCAAAATACAAAAAACACTAATGTGTCGCGACACAGTTTGGAAAGCTCTGGGGTAGATAAATGGGTACCCTGGGTAGCCTAGTGGTTAAGACGCTGGGCTGCTGCTGATCGGGAAGTCGTGAGATCGAGTCCGGGCGAGGACTTTGTAATTTCTGACCGGTTCGGATTCGACGTTAAACTGTCGGTCTAAGGTGGACTGACAAGCTTGACCTTCGTCAGAATTGGGCGGAAGCGTAACCATTATTGGGTTGCCAGACGTCCCGCATTTGATACAAAAATCCCTTTGTATTCAAAATGTCCTGCAAAATATATTTTTTAAGCAAATTTTTTTGTGATGAATTGATTGAGAATTTTCCAAAATTATGTAGGATCCTGTAGAATTCTGTAGAGTAATGTTGAATGTTCTAGAACATCCTAGAAATTACATAACGCTTATAAAATGTTTGGCCACGAGGTGGCAGTTTTTCGGCTGTAGTTATATTGTAAGCTTTGAATTAGTGTGAATCCTGCGATTGCTTGACCATACAGCTTGAGATTGTGTAATTCAAATAAAATCTGTAAGTATGCCTACTTTTTATAAGAAATCGTTCCGGTGTAAATTGCTGCATTTGCGTGAAAGAGGAACACACACACACACACACACACTTTATTTTATTTATAAGATTTAGAATATTTTTTTTAATTAATTATTTACAATCATGACTTGCAAGGAATTTCAGTTATACTTGAAGTCAGAAGTTGGAGCTAAAATTCTGAAGATTAAAAGTTCAGAAAAATATTGACATATGTCATAATATAATTAGTAAAGCGATGTATACTACAATATTTAATATGCTATGATAATTTCAGTATTTACGATATTTCAATATTATGTATAATAATTTCAGTATTTACGATATTTCAATATTATGTATAATAATTTCAGTATTATTCACGATGTTTAATTATTAAACATTATTTTAATTAAATTTTTCTAATTTTGTTTGTTGTAACCGTTGAAGAAATCTAGTTTCAATTTGAAAAAAATTTGGTCTTAAAAAAAACCCTCAAAGAATTTTGTCCCGAATGGGCATTTGAAAAATCTGGCAACCCTAGACTAACCAAGGTATATATTTATTTTCTATATTATAAATTCTAGGATTCTTAAATATAAAATATTACGTTTAACAAACTTAAATACGTACATACTCTTTGGTTTTAAAGGCTTAATTCTTATTTCAAGTTATACCTAATTAGGCTATTTTTAAAGCGATTAAGCGGAAATGTTGATTCTACCTAGAATTTAATGAATTTTCGAAACGTGTACAATCGATACAAGAAGTCTTGTGAAATTCAAAAAGTCATAATAAAATAATAGTAAATAATTAAAACCTTTGTGTAAAAGTTAAAAGTTAATAATAGTGAAAATTTTTTTGTCTTATTTTAAAAAATAAAATGATCAGTAAATTCCAAATAGCCTTTTTTGCCATGAATAATGGTTTTATTAAATAGAAATTGTAAATAAATCTATAAATAATAGTTAAACGTGGGACTAGTTGGTGTAGCGTATGAAATACCGGCTGTAAGAGGTTATTTTGCCACTAAAATTCATTGAAAAATGAACCTTACTGTAAACAGATTTAAACATGGTGGATATGCATTCCAAGTCGCAGGACCAAGGCTAGTTAATTGTTATTATGGAAGGTGTCAATATGTCGTTTGAAAATGTGACAAATTTTATAGATGTCATAAAATTATGTGAGAAAAAGAGAATTTAATTAATGACTTACTAAATATTAATGTATTAAAAGATCGTATTTTGTGCGAAAGATCTTCTACAAGTAGAAGTTCTAGAAATTTTTTTAATTATTGACAATGGAGTCTGTGATGGATATAGAATGAAATTACCTAACTTAAAAAAACCACTCGCATGTGATTGTATGATCTATTAAAAATCTAATAAGCAATTTATTTTTTTTAAATGAAACAAAAAAATTGCCCACTATTGTTAACCTCCGCCAACCTTAGTTCAGTTTTATAGTTCTTTCAGTGTAATTTTGAGGGAAAAGTGGAAGAAGCAAGACATGTTTTCATTTAAAAAAGAGCAACATAGATATGCCAAAAATGTCAAATTATATATATAATAAATATATATATATATATATATAATGTAGCGATCCATGGTTCGGATCCCACGTAAAGCTGTAGGTCCCCTCCGTCATATGACCTTAGATGTTGCGAAGGAGGTTAAACAACCTCAATTAAAAAAAAAAATATATATACACACATGTGTGTGCGTGTGTGTGTCATACTCCTAATGTTTTAAAAAGGTGAACTAATATTTTGCGTTTTACATTTTTACTGTATTGAAGGCTCTGCTGAGGTAAGATATTACGCTTCAGCAAAAGGAAAACAGATTACGTAATTATACAAGTTGATATTACATACAGGTAGATGGAACGAAGGAGAAGCCCTGCATAGAATGATCAAAGCCTACCTACTCTATTTCTTGTTAGGCCACGCGTATAACTAACTGATTCACACGAGGCAATTTTAGAGAAACAAACAGAAACTACCCGATAATTTACAAAACTGCCTCTAGTATGGACAGTTTGGTAACTAAAACATCGTGAAAGAATAGTTTCCAAAACTGCCTCTCCGAGGAAATACTCCCAACCATTAACTGTTTCGGAAATTAAAAAGGAAACTGTGCATGTTTAATAAAATTCATTGTTGGTTATTTTAGTAATTTTTCTTTCATTTGGCTATTGATTATATAAAAAACTACAAACTTTTTCAATCTTTTCATTCATTCAGACTATTAAATCACATGGTTGTAGGGTTGCCAGATTTTGTCCCGCAGAATGCGGGCCAAAAATTTTTCCGAGGGTTTTTTTTTGAAGACCAATTTCTTTTCAAATTGAAACTAAATTTCTTCAACGGTTACAACAAACAAAATTAGAAAATTTTTATTAAAACGATGCTTAATAATGCTTGATTTTTTGATCAAATGCGGGACGTCTGGCAACCCTAGTTGTATGCCCAATTATCGCTAGGCTATTTAGGCTCGGGCCATAACTTTGAAAGTTTTCTAAGTTGTTTTTTCTCTAGGGCCTACTTTAAACTTTTAAGTTTTCTTTTTTTCTTAACTAGGTCTAGTTTTTTAATTATTATATAGTTATAGGCTTACTTTTCTTTTCTTTTATTGTCTTTAGAGACGAAGAAGCTATTGAGAAAGAAAATTTACTTAGGATCTAGGCCTATTCCTAGATTAACTTTCCTCGTAGCAGCCTTCGAAAATTTGTCCAGCCAGACCAACCCAAAGTTGTGAAAAAGTTTTTCTACGCAATTTGGTCACATATTATTATCGTCTAATTAACTAATTATAATTAACTATCATAATAATAACTATATAACATATAAAAACTAAAATATACAAAATATATTTAGTTTGCCTACAAGGTGGTCACAAAGTCCCTTTGCATGAAAAACAAAGGCAACAATGCTGTAATTTCACTGCAAAGGGACTTTGTGGCCACTCTGTAGGTATAAATTATTTTTATTTGTACAATACATTTAGGTCTAATTTAGTAAAATAACTGATCATTGACACCTATTTAATTGGACCTTTTCCAGTTTGTGTACCGTTTTTCATACCGTTTTTCATAATTAATTTTTCATACCGTTTTTCATAATTAATTTTTCCGAAACGTCTGCCAATAAAACTTCAATATGTATCGTTTCATCGTTCTTATTCCTCAAAATTATTAATATAAACACCCAGGAATGTCTGTTTGTCAGTCTGTCACGCTCAGGAATGTCTGTCAGCCATTGACGATTGGTTGGGTTGAGTCGTGATATTTTCGTTAGCTTTAACCAAAATATCACGACTTAACCTAACCAATCGTCAAGGGCGTACAATTAACCTAAAAAAATAAATAAAAAAAAATTGATATTATCACTCATTTTTGATCTGAAAAGAAGCAAAAATAAATTAGATGAAAAACGGTACACAAACTGGAACTTTATTTCAGTTAAGAATCATTTAGCCTATTTAATTTAAAAATAAAGTTGGAGATCTTAAATTCTCTGTAGTATTTTAAATATATAAGAAATTAGCAATAACTAAATTAAAATGAAATATCAGCTGCATCCTTCTTATAAAGGGTGTTTAAAATTTTTTTTAGTTCACCTTAAAATTGCACTACAGAAAACGTACACTCACTCTTTCCCAAATCTGGTTAAATGTAGTGTGGACTGTGGACGTACACACCAAACAAACTGTTTCAGTTGAAGGGTTTTAGTTTTCATTTAAAG
This sequence comes from Bathynomus jamesi, assembly GCA_023014485.1. NCBI lineage: Eukaryota > Metazoa > Arthropoda > Malacostraca > Isopoda > Cirolanidae > Bathynomus > Bathynomus jamesi. Next base: position 589,328 of record JAJOZX010002734.1, read on the forward strand.
AAGTGTAGTGTGAATCGAATATTACGTACAAAATTTCATACCTTTTGTGGAATCGAAGAAAAGCCAGTCAGTCCATAAATTTACAAAAATACATCCATCAAAATTTTAGTCTTACATCCAAAGCCAGTGGGTCAAGTGTTGAAACTGCACTGGAAATAGAAGTGTCTCATCAACTTTTAGGTAAATGTTAAGGACTCACTGGCTTAAAATTCTGTTCAAACAAGTTAGTATGAAATTATTACAAAAATAACAGGAAAAAAGGTTGTGGCAAAACCCCTAATTTGCTTTAAAAGAGAGTTTTTAGACTGCTGCACAAGTTATCTCTAAGCTGTTCAACTTCGCAAATGTTTGCTAACCACAAAGCCTTTGAGAGGTAACAACACGTACTGAATACAGTCTAATGTAACTAATTTTAAAAACTGTCAGTCCAATTATCGAAGCTATTCATCAGTCCTGCCATAATTCTTCTAAACTATGTCGTTCAAGGTATAAAATTATTTGTCTGTAGCCCCACTTAACATTGACATTATTTTTCATTACTTGTATTTATATTTTTAGTCTATTTTTGTTTTAATATTCATTAATACTACGGGTGATCGAAAAGTCCCTCCGCAGTAGTAATAAGATATTTACTTTATTGAAATTTTACATAAGGAGATATAAGAATTCTATAAATGTAATGGCATATCATTGTTACCTGTTTAGAGTATATATATATATATATATATATATATATATATATATATATATATATATATATATATTATTTATACATTTATAAATTCTTATATCTCATTATGTAAAATTTCAATAAAGTAAATATCTTATTACTACTGCGGAGAGACTTTTCGATCACTCTATAATATGGACTGTAGTTCCTCCAGTAAATTATTCATTTTCAAATAAAGCTGAAGATACTTGTAAGCCTATGCTGTGCCCTGTAGGTCTATGTTTAATTAAAAGGAAATTTACTTTAAGTATTTAAACTATATATACAAAATATTTTTTGTTTTTACAACATAAAATATAACTTATTGAAACCATATATTTTCTATGTAAACGGAATTTCTACTGCATAGAGGTGGAAAACAGTTTTTGGTACTTACGTATTAACGGGGGGCCACCACATATTGATGATTGGTTCGGTTAAGTTGTAATATTTTCGTTAGTTGAAAATTTCTAATACATCATATTTTTTAAATAGCAATATTTTTTAAAATATTTACAATGATTTATATTTCAAATATTTACAATGATTAATACATGTTACACATTAGAAACATTTGTTTCTGGAGGCCAAAAATTTTTAATAGCTTGTGGTTAACTTTAAAGTGTTGAAATCCTGACTCTGCTAGATGTTCCGATATATATGACGGCCATGATTCTGCGTAAATTATCGATCTCTGAGCGATATTGTTTTTTATAGCCTCCATTAGGGTGGAAGCAGTACGATCCCAAATTTTCATCATGAATAAGCCTAAAAATTTTTTTTTTCAGAAAATTGTATAAAAAAATATTTTAAAAAATCTGATGTATTAAAATTTTTTAACTAACGAAAATATTACAACTTAACCTAACCAATCATCAATATGTGGTGGCCCCCCGTTAATACGTAAGTACCCGGTTTTTTATATTTTTGGTGGGTGATGGGGAGCACTAACTGTAGGTATAGGCTTTCTACACATTTTTAACTTAAAAAATGAGGAACAAATTTAAAAGTGACGTAAAACTACTAAAGTGTTCATCGTATTTGTTTACAGAACCTCTCCCGGTGACCCGAAGTCTCAGAGGGTACTACTACCTACGGGGTCCCTCTTCTTCCTGCGGGTTGTCCACAGCAAGAAGGAAGATGACGCGGGGGTGTATTGGTGCCAAGCCACGAACGAACTTGGCTTCGTCAATTCGAACAACGCTACACTCGAAATTGCGGGTAAGAGTTGAACCATACTGAGATGCTTATTATGTCTTATCTCTCTTTTGATAAAGAAATGTCCTTCGGGAAAACGGTCTCTTGATTGCTTCTATTCGTCTTTCACGTAAGTAAACCGTTGTCCACCTTGAAGCAGCTCTGTCACAGCTAAAACAATATCTTGTGTTGGAATCCCGTATCTGAGTTATGTTGTATAGGAACTGTTCTCAATGAAAATAATATGAATTCGGTAAATTCTGTTAATTTTTATTTTTACCACCACCACCACCACCACCACCACCACACCACCACATAACACGAACCCGACTTGAAGTAATGGTTGTAAACTGCAGCCGAAACGATACAATATGACTATTTGCGGTAACTTCTTCACGTACAAGATTACCAATTATTTATTTGAATAGACTTTCTCCGAAAGTCATTTCCAGCTCCTCTGTCACTACGTTCTAAAGCAATCTTGACCTAGTATTAGATGAGCTTCTGGAGCAAATCGACGTTCAAATTTGTGAATGATGTCCCTCTATATATATATATATATATATATATATATATATATATATACCAGTTTCAAACTGTTCTCTAAAATTTTAACCAATTTTTTCTCCCTGCAAATTGCTCAGTGTTTTCATATATATATATATATATATATATATATATATATATAAAATGTTAACGGAGATCGTTTCTCAAAACAAGGAAATGGCTACCTTACTAAACGAAATCTTTACGTCAGTTTTTACTATAGAAAATGTAACGAATATCCCTACGGTCACAGACATAATACCTTTTGATAATGGTAATATTTTGGATAATATCGTGGTTAGTGAAGGAAAGGTAATGCGCTATATTGATAAAATGAAAACGCGTAAATCACCGGGGCCAGATTCCATATATTCCATACAACTAAAAGAATTAAAAGAAAGCATTGTTGTGCCGCTAACAAAGATTTTTAATGCGTCTATTTCTGAGGGGTGCGGTGCGTACCAGATAATTTCAAGTTAGCAAACGTAACACCTATCTTTAAGAAAAACGATAAAGGTGCGGCGGGAAATTATAGGCCAATCAGTTTAACGTCTGTTGTAGGTAAGCTACTGGAATCAATAATTAGGGATCGTATAGTCGAACACTTAGAATTGCATAACTTAGAAATACGCAGCACGGTTTTAGGCGAAACAAATCTTGCTTAACTAATCTTTTAGAATTTTTTCAAAGCGTGTTTGACGTTTACGATAGTCATCGGGCGGTTGATGTAGTGTATTTAGATTTTCAAAAAGCGTTTGACACCGTGCCGCACAAAAGACTCATTGAAAAAACTAAAGCTCATGGAATCAGGGGTGTAGTAATAAATTGGCTAGAAGAGTGGTTGCGAGGTAGGAAACAGAGGGTGGTCGTTGTTTGAGCGGAGTCGTGTTGGGCTAATGTAGCGAGTGGCGTTCCTCAGTGTTCTGTATTGGGCCCCTTGCATTTTCTTATATATATTAACGATTTAGATGTCGGCCTAGTCAGTACAGTTTCAAAGTTTGCGGATGACACGAAGCTGGGTGGTAGGGCGATCAATGACGAAAATAAAATCGTTGATTGGTCAGTCACATGGCAAATGAGATTTAACGTTGATAAGTGCAAAATTTTGCATATAGGTTCGCGTAACGGTAATTTTGCGTATGGTATGTCATGGAAAGATTTAACAAGCGTAGAGCAGGAAAAAGATTTAGGAGTTATAGTCAGAGAGTATCCCCTACCCAAGACGCTGCCTCCCTATATCCCACAACACTTGTGTTGAGCTGTGGGATCTATCCCCACAAAGCCTTAATTTTACTACCTTAAACTATACCCAATCTATCAACATATGCGTCCAATCGACTTTTAAACATGTTTATAGACGTGCTACTAATTACTTCTACCGGCAAACTATTCCACCTATTTACTATTCTATGCGTAAAAAAGTTTTTCGCAACTGCTGTCTCGAACCTTCTACTTGTCAACTTACACCCGTTATTTCTAGTCCTATTATATTGAGATATTTCGAAAAAGCTATCTCTATCTACGTTATCGAACCCATTCATAATTTTGAAAACCTGGATTAGATCACCCCTTAACCTCCTAGTCTCGAGTGTTGTCAATTTTAACTCCTTAAGCCTATCCTCGTACGACTTTGACCTAAGCGACGGAATCATCTTAGTTGCTCGTCTTTGAACTCTTTCGATTTTGTCTATATCTTTGCGCATATGCGGATTCCAAAATTGGACCGCGTACTCCAAATGGGGTCTAACTAATGATTTATAAAGAGGAACTATAATATCGCGCGATTTGTACTCAAAATTCCGAGCTATAAAACCTAACACTTTGTTCGCCTTATTGACCGCTGCTGTACTTTGTTTCGCTACTTTTAAATCACCAGTGACTATAACTCAAATCTTTTTCCTGCTCTACGCTTGTTAAATCTTTCCCTGACATACTATACGCAAAATTACCGTTACGCGAACCTATATGCAAAATTTTAAACTTATCGACGTTAAATCTCATTTGCCATGTGACTGACCAATCAACGATTTTATGCAGATCTTCCTGAATTTTACCTCTATCTTCGTCCTTAATCGCCCTACCACCCAGCTTCGTGTCATCCGCAAACTTTGAAACTGTGCTGACTAGGCCGACATCTAAATCGTTAATATATATAAGAAAAAGCAAGGGGCCCAATACAAAACCCTGAGGAACGCCACTCGCTACATTAGCCCAACACGACTCCGCTCCATCAACGACCACCCTCTGTTTCCTACCTCGCAACCACTCTTCTAGCCAATTTATTACTACACCCCTGATTCAATGAGCCATAGTTTTTTCAATGAGTCTTTTGTGCGGCACGGTGTCAAACGCTTTTTGAAAATCTAAATACACTACATCAACCGCCCGATGTCTATCGTAAATGTCAACCACGCTTTGGAAAAATTCTAAAAGATTAGTTAAGCAAGATTTGTTTCGCCTAAAACCGTGCTGGGTATTTCTAACTAGTTTATGCACTTCTAAGTGTTCGACTATACGATCCCTAATTATTGATTCTAGTAGCTTACCTACAACAGACGTTAAACTGATTGGCCTATAATTTCCCGCCGCACCTTTATCCAAAATATTACCATTATCAAAAGGTATTATGTCTATGACCGTAGGGATATTCGTTACATCTTCTATAGTAAAAACTGACGTAAAAAATTCGTTTAGCAAGGTAGCCATTTCCTTGTTTTCAGAAACTAGATCTCCGTTTACATTTTTCAAAAGCCCCAAGACGCTTTTTAATGGATTTCTATTATTGACGTATTGAAAGAATCGCTTGGGGTTTTCTTTACCGTTACAAGCTATGGAGATTTCAAATTCGCGCTTGGACTTTTTTATTACACTTTTCGCTTCACGCCTTAGAGATATGTAGTTGTTTCGTGAACACAAATTGTCTTTATCGCACTTATGTAGCCTATAAGCCCTATCTCTACTCTTTATAATGTCTCCTACTCTAGAAGTAAACCACAAGGGCTTGTTGTTTACTTTCGCACGCTTAATTTTGTACGGTACACATTCCTCATTTATAGTCCTAAATACTGTTTCGAACGATTCCCACATCAGTTTTGCGTTGGAGTTCCCCATTACGTTTTCCCAATTGACGTGTGACAATTTATTTCGAAATTTACTAAAGTCTGCGTGCTGGAAGTTAGGAATTTTAGTCGAGTTAGCTGGTTTCGAGTGACTTACTGAGAGGACAAACTCTACCATATTGTGATCGCTATTGCTCAACGGTTCTATTACTTAAGATCAGTAATTAGCCTCATCCGTAGTTATTACTAAATCTAAAATACTGTCCAACCTCGTAGCTTCCCAACCTTTTGAATAAGAAAGCTATCATCGAGAAAATTAACTAAACGATTACCTTCCGCGTCTCCCTGCATTGTATCGTAATTCACGTTGGCGCAATTAAAGTCACCCATAACTAAAGTTTGCTCACTACCGATTATTCTCTTTAGTTCACGATATAACGCTTCGTCCGTATCAGCTGTTTGATTATGGGGCCTATATATAACCGCAACAACAAGTTTGAAATCGTTCAATTTAAGTTCTGCTATAGTCGAATCTATCGGTTCTGGAATTGTGTGCTTTACTTCTATAACGTTCGCAATATTATCTTTGATATACAACATAACACCGCCTCCTCGCCTACCTATTCTGTTTTTAACAAAACGTCTATAACCTTTAATTTGATACTCCCCTACAAAGTCACGTGTTTCAGTGCTAAGCCACGATTAACTTATCGCAATTACATCATAGTCTTTACAAGCAATTAAAGAAAAAAAATCGTTTATTTTATTTCGTAGGCTACGAGCATTTAAGGATAGAACCTTCAAATTGTTTGTAATGCGACACCTCGCGCGCAGGGGAAATTCGTGGAATTTACGCTGGGACCGTTCGAGTTACGGCAGCCTGAAAAGAAGAGACAGTATTATGAAATAGTCTTTCTAAACGCGCAGCTCCAACGTCATTAAGATGAAGTCCATCTCGAGGAACAGTCCCCTGCCGTAGAAACTGTTCAAAAATTCAAAATGCACTCCTTCCTGTTGGCAAAGAGACTTTAGGTTATTGTTAATATAGGTCGCCTTGCTGTAGAAATCGTTACGTTGATAATTGGAGGAAGTATACCTGTTAAACAATCTTATTAGTTTTCTCCTTTAATCGCTCTAGTAAGTCCCTGTACCTAGCCAAGTTCTTCGATCTAGAGTTTAAAACGTTGTTAGTACCGACATGAATAACATACGTTGTGTCCTCGGCGGTACCGTCTGTAAATGGTCAACACTATTAGTTATATCCTCCACCCTTGCACCAGGGTAGCAGTAACGGTGCCTACGACGAGGGTTTCTCTCACAGAGTTCCTCGAGCTGCCCTCGAACAATTGAATCGCCAATGAGTCGTATTTCCGGTTCATCAGCATCATCGAAACCTAAAACAGAAAACTTATTGCTTGTTATTACTGGTAGACAAGTCTTAGGTTTTCTCAACGGGGCTCCATTACGCACTCGAACGAAGGGTTGGGAACTAGTGGAAGAGAGAGGGCTATTAATACTATTTTGTATTATTAGTAGAAACTGACGCAGGAGGGGTCGTAAGTGGAGTCTCAAGGGATTCTAATTTTGCCATCAGGAGCATTACGCTATCTTCAAGCCTCACCCTGGCCTCCCTCTCACGTTCTAACTCGTTCCTCAGGACTTCCATGCTTGAGCACCACCTGCAAACTAACTGTTCATTACACTGGTATGCATATGAATTTTTTTGTCTGCTGTGAGGGTTTTTTCAACTCATATTATATAATTCGACCATGCTGAATTCGAAAATGACATTGGTTTTCCTGAATCAGGTCAGGTTTTTTCTCTATTGGCCATTTATTATAAGTCCAATTTTATCCCCAAATTTATTGATTTTTTTAGCTTAAACTGTAGATACGAGTAATATTATAAGAACACTCGTGAAAAATGAAAACATTGTGTGAATAAATACTTTTATTCATACAATGAATATGGAAAAAAGTTTATTGAGGAAGGAATGAAGTTTTTTTGCTTTCCGTGTGTTTTTCTTCGGGCACGTCTCGCTTCAAACACCAGCAATAGTCCGCCAGCATATTGATATCCCAGTTTCCCTGGTACCTCTCTTCCATTATTTTGATATCTTGGTGAAATCGTTCACCCTGTTCCTCACTATAATCCCCGCAATTTTCAGGAAAATAGTCCAAGTGGGACCACAAAAGTGCATTTTTATGGACATGCGCACCCATGAGCTTTGAAAGCTCCATCAAGTTTTCGACAACGGACTCGTATTCTGGACTTACGCTTGCCAAGAAAATCAGACAACTGATTTGATGCCTGCTAGGCATTCTTCTCAGTTGGAGTCATTGCGTTTTCGAACTGAGTATCCTTGATCAAATTCGAATTTGAGGACCATCAAAAACCCCAGCATTTAGTTTAGCATCAGATATATGAGGAAATTTACTCTCGAGATATCGGAATGCTGAACCCTCCTTATTCATTGATTTGATGAAATTTTTCATCAAGCCCAGCTTAATATGAAGTGGTGGGAGCAAAATTTTTGTTGGTGGTACAAGGGGCACTGAAACGACATTATGCGACCCAGGTTCAAAATTCTCTCTGGATGCCCATTCACGCTGTGCATAGTGCTTATCATCCGCTCGTCTATCCCATTTCAGAGGAAACATGGGTATTTCGTGTATCCCCCTTGCATTCCCAATACAAATGCCACAATCTGAAAAAAAATGAAAATATTTAAAGAATTTAGAGAATTTGTTCTATCAGATAAAAAAATCTATGCATTGGACTGTATCACTTCTGTGGGGAAGTTAAGTGTTCTTATACGCTCTCAAATAACCTTTGGAAAAACAACATAGTCAATAGCAATAGTTTACTTATGATATTAGTATTACCTTCAAATCTCCACAGATCCTCCAGTTATGTTGGTCGTATACGAGAGCATCCAGTAAAATTTTCATGTTATCGTAGCTCTCAGTAAGTTGTACGGAATGTGCTACAGGGACTGATGCAACCCTATTCCCAATGTTGAGAAGTACTGCTTTCAAACTTCGTTTAGACGAGCCTATAAATAGCCTCCATTCTGATGCGTTATATGGCAGGCCCAAGGATTCGATTAGCCCCTCAACATTGCAGCAGTACACTAAGGAAGAGGTATTTTCGTGCACTGCAAAAAACTTGCGGAATTCTTCCTCTCGTTTCCTATACCAGGAGAATGTTGTTCCCGGAGCCAGCAAGATGCCCTCTCGAAGTCGTGAGCCCAAGATCTCGGCAGCTAATTTGGAAAGTCCTAAATCCCTGGTAAGATCATTAAGTTTGGCCTGGTTGAGAGGCCTCGGCTCATTTGAAGCGGTATTTTGAGGTATATACGACTAGGACTGGTCATTGGCATTGGTCATTGATTATCATCAGAATCATCGAAGTCCAGGGTTTGAGGTGGGTCGGGTATTGGAATTCCAGGACCATGGGGGTACAGGTCTCATAGCAGAAGGAATGTCAGGGTATACAACAATGTGTTTATTCTTCTTGTTAACTCCTGAAAATAGAAACACAGAAACATGGATATAAAACTTGCATATGAAATAGAAGAAGCATTCAGACAGTGGCGGCTCGTGAGGGAAGGCTGCAGTCTGTAAGATATGAAATAGGTCGATGGAGTCTGTATATTTTTTCTTTTTCATTCATATTGTCCCTTCGGGGACAATATGAATGAAAAAGAAAGAAAATATACAATCATTGTATATGTAAATGTAACTTGTATAACAATATGTATGTGTAAATGTATTTTCTATAACAATATGTATATGTAAATGTATGATTACCATTATGGTGAATATTATGCTATATATGGTGAATATTACATTATGGTGAATATTATGTCAAGTTTCATACGAGGATTTCAAAATATTTAAGAAAAATAAATTTATAAGCCCACCTTGGAGGTTTGTCATGCAGAAATAGCAATCTGTCACGTGATCCTTTCCTTCTCTCCAAATCATGGGAATTCCAAAAGGCGAAATTTCGCTCTGCCTTTGCTCCATCTCTCAAATTTTCAATGCACGTCTTGCAGCACATATGAGGGGCGAAATTTTTTCCTGGTCCCCTAGCTTAATTCCAAAGTATGCTCTATACATTGTCTTCACAAATTTAGTGATTTGGGACTGGTTATTTGGCATGGTAACCGTCCCACATATGTAGCAGAATCTATTGGGATCATTTTTACACGCTCTATTCATTATGAAATATTTTATCTATATGCCTGAAAAGTAAAAAAGATATTATACAAGTGAAACAAGTGATGATAGATGTTACTGTTCCAATTCCGCTTTGACAAAATCACGAAAAATTCTATTTTACTTATGAGGCCATAGCCGGATAACCTGAGCTGATTGAGAAAAACGGATTGCAGATTCGAAATTAGCAGGAAAAACTCTATAAGAATCACTTACAAAACCCTTGACAGCAAAATTGATGCATACCAGTGTTATTATTAGCCATTGTAAACAAGTAAGCGGCAAATTTCCCTTCACAGCGACTGCAAGGACTTGACGAGGGTACCATGCTTTTAATTAGTTAAAAAACAAAAAACGAGCGTTTGGAAATTAATAAATTACAACGTAGGTCTACCGCGTGCTTATTGTGCCGTCACCTGCGAAAACCCGCAAAAATGTTCTTGAAACGCAGAAACAGGTTCTTGTAATACAATTTTAAGCTAAATGTATATATAATTAAGCTACCGACGAAAGATCTGTTAAAGAAAAAGTATTAAATGAAACTTATCTGACCGCTGTTCGACCGACTTAATTCCTTTTATCACACGGTGAGTGACCCTTCGGGAGGTTAGGTAGCGTATGAAGGGAAAATGAACCTTAAGAAACCGTTTCTGATAATTTGAAAAACAACAAAGGCAAACCAAGGGAATTTCAACCTTATGAAACCTCGTGTAGTAACACATCCGGGAACAAACAAGACACCAGCCTTGGTTTACTCAAGAAATATAGTAATGAATAAATTCAATAAATGAAATATATTCGATAAATGAATGATTAGTAACACGAAGTAATTTAGTTAAGAATGCACCAAACACTATTTTTTAATTTTTTTTTAGACACTTGAACGAAACCACTTATTCATTGGTAACACTGGACACTCGATAAAGCCCTCTGTTCACAAGAACATAATATATATATAATATATATATATAATATATATATATATATAATATATATTATATATATATATATATATAATATATATAATATATATATATATATAATATATATATATATATGTAATATATATATGTATATATGTATGTATATATATATATGTTATATATGTATATATGTATATATATATATATATGTATATATAGTATGTATATATTATACATATATATATATATATATATATATATATATATATATGTATATATATAATATTATATTATATATATATATGTATATAATATATATGTTAATAGAAACGACATAAGTGTTAAGGAACGTTTCTGCCACGAGGAGGAGAGATAACGAATAATGAAAAATGAGGCGAACCGCCCAGGAATCGAACCCAGGGCCTTCCAATTGCGCCGTCGGACGCTCTACCATTATGCTACGGACCTCACTCAATCACAAATCGAAATTCTCCCACATAGGGCAGAAACCAATGCCCTGAGAGGACACCCTCGCAAATCGTGAATATGCGCATATAACTGCAATGACCGCGCAGTATATAAATGAATAGAAACGACATAAGTGTTAAGGAACGTTTCTGCACACGAGGAGGAGAGATAACGATAATGAAAAATTGGAAGCCCTGGGTTCGATTCCTGGGCGGTTCGCCTCATTTTCATTATTCGTTATCTCTCCTCCTCGTGTGCAGAAACGTTCCTTAACACTTATGTCGTTTCTATTCATTTATATACTGCGCGGTCATTGCAGTTATATGCATATATATATGTATATATATATATATTATAGTATATATTATATTAATAATATATGTATATATATATATATGTATATAT
>JAJOZX010002735.1:0-12500 GCA_023014485.1 Bathynomus jamesi
TCCAATGATTGAACCCATTTTCTTGCTCCAATGAAGACTGATTGTCATTTGAGAAAATAGCAAACAACAAAGCAAAAGCTGCTTTCTTCTCTGGAGAATAAACAAGCCATGAGCGCCAAACTTCTTCTCGACATCCATTTCCCAACTTTTTTTTAAACCATCTTTCATTCATTGATCGGGTTTGTGTGGGAACAAATGGCCCTTCACTATTTTGAAAATACTTCGAACCCAGTGTGACCATTTCTGTCCTCAGGGCATCTGATAAAATTACTTTTTTTTATATTTTATCAAACTCCAAGAAGCCTACATCGTGATGCTGAATCGCATCTGGTATAGGCTGTGCTGTTTTTTCCTGCTTTTCGCTACTCAAAGTTTTAGTATCTTCTGGTTCTTGAAAGACACTTCTGGTTCTTGAAAGACACTTCTGGTTCTTGAAAGACACTTCTGGTTCTTGAAAGACACTTCTGGTTCTTGAAAGACACTTCTGGTTCTTGAAAGACACTTCTGGTTCTTGAAAGACACTTCTGGTTCTTGAAAGACACTTCTGGTTCTTGAAAGACACTTCTGGTTTCTTGAAAGACACTTCTGGTTCTTGAAAGACACTTCTGGTTCTTGAAAGACACTTCTGGTTCTTGAAAGACACTTCTGGTTCTTGAAAGACACTTCTGGTTCTTGAAAGACACTTCTGGTTCTTGAAACACACTTCTGGTTCTTGAAACACACTTAATTCTCCTTCTGATACACTGGCGGGTTGGTCAACACATATCTGATGCAGTTAATGCTGATGAAGGACCAGCTTGTTGCTGTTCAAGAAATGACATCATAAAGCCACTTGACTTTTTAGCTTCTGCTTGCATTTTTCTTTTCTTCCTGCCTTCTGCTCCACTCAGCTTCTTTTTCGGACTTTTCGGTATCGGCAATGTTCGCTTCATGGTAAAATTTTCTAGAGAAAGAAACAAAAAAATAGAATAAATTAATAATTCATAATAAAATTCTAATAAAAATAGAATGAATTAATAAAGTTAAATGAAGTTAAAAATCTGAAATTCATGGAAATTCGATGGCTAGAGATATGGTACCGGTACATTTCCAAAAGAGCATGTTTTTACTCTTAAATTATTTTTTTTTAAATCATAAAAATGGCGCCCCCCCCAAATTTGGCGCCCAGGGCACTGTAGTGAACACCTTTTATCATTTATTTTCTTCATTATTTACTCTTCTTTCTGCTCTCTATTCTATTCTCTATCGGCTCTTTATTTCATTTATCACTTGCTTCCTCTACTCACTATTTCATTTATCTTTACACTCTCTTTACTCATTTTCGCCGTACCGTATAAAGATTCTGGTAGCCACGCCGACCTAGACTCTGAAAGTCCGTTACAAAACAAAGGGGGAAGGGGGGGTTTATTAATACTCTATTTTAACACTTGTGAACGTTTTATTGATTCCGAAAATGGTTTAGTTAATTTAGGGGATGCGAGTATGAAATTTTACTAAATATATTTACGTCGGAGAGGGGCACAAAACAATTTGATTTTAAGATCACATGGCTCCATCTTACGCGTATCGCGCCACCCAAGAGACTGACTCCCTTATGGGGTAGCCCACTCTTTGGGCCTCTGTTCAGGACTGCCAACTCTCCCATTTTAAACAATTTCAAACAATTTCACAATTTTTATAAAATTTCACAATTTTAGTAAATGATTACATTAAACATTTTAATAATTAATTAAACAGAAATTAATATTCTTAACTAAGCATTACTACACTCGCATCACCCCCTTGAAAATAAGTTTTTCCATTAGTAAAACTTATTAATATCGTTTAACAATGTTAATAAATTTATTCAACAAATTTATATATTTTGCAATTTTTTTTTTTTTTTTTTCTTTAACAATTCAGAGTTGAGATAGACAAGAAATAATTAGAATGACAAATTCCACACATATTTTGTATCATATAAAAACCGAAAACTTTATAATTTTCACATTTGCATAAAATAACATTTCACACTAATAATTAAATTACAACCTGTAACTAATCTATACATGCCAAAAAAAATAACGGAAAATTTTCTTACAGTGGCTACACAAATCTCAAGTTCACAATCTATTCCCGCGATTCTCATCAACGATCGCTTTACATTTGAAACATTATTTGTATAGTTATACAGTTACTATCAGGGCAACATAGAAAAAAATAAGAAAAAGTTTACATAAAATACTGACCAAGAGCGCACATACTATTTCACGAAAAACACAACAATTATGGGCAATAATCGCACCCTTTCACTTATAATTTCATTACATAATAATCAGTACATAATTTGCTGGACGTTGTTTAGATGACACTCCGCACGCTGACAACGGATTTCAATTTTCAATCGCAGCTCTCCTGCTCACTTCGCTAGAATGCAAGGGATTGCATCAATCAACATGCAACAGGGCAGCACGCTATAATGGTTCCGCTCTCTCTCCAATGGCGAAAAAAAAAAACAAGAGACGTCCAATTCTAAAAGGATCAGGGGGGGAGATATCTGAAAGCGGGACCACGCGCTGGAATTGGACGGAATTTGCAATTCTAGAAGTCGATGAAGAAACTCGCCTTGTCTCATCTCCACTTTTGTCGGTGAACGCTGCTCTTGCTACGTCCAGCTGAAAGACTCTTCTACTGGCAACAATCAAACGATGACTCCGCCGTAGGCCGTTTCCCAACGAACCTACTGTATGTCTGTACGGACAGTACAGTCGTAGGCACCCGTTCAAGCTCTCGTGGCTTGTCTACCGCGTGCTGCAACACATATTTAGCGAAGCATTCGAGCAGCGTGACCAGCTACTGCCCGAAAAATACCAGTAGACCATCTTCGATCGAAACTTTCGTGTGCCAAGACCCTGCACACGTAGTTTCTCTTCTCTTCCGAAACTGTCCTGCGCCAACTCTGCGCATTCGGTTCCTCTCTTCTCTTCCGAAACCATCCTGCGCCAAGTCCCTGCGCAGTCTGGGTTTCTCTTCTCTCTCTCTCTCATTGGTGATCGATCACCTATCCGGTCGACTAAACTCACTTGATGGAACTCAGATTCAACTTGGTTGACCCCAAACCGAGCCTTTGAAATTTTGAAAAAAAAGGTTTATTCGAAACGTGTTTCTGCACTGCTTATCATTTCATATTTAATTTATCGAATTTTCTCGACAGTTCACTTCGAAATACTAACTACACATTTGCTCTGGCCAAATTCACGGAAAAAAAAATTACACATCTCAAAATTTCGCAAAAATTTAATCAAATCTAGCTACCAATAAGGTCACTTATGGCAGTTACAGCGGAGAAGATAAAAAAGTCATAAAACGCTAAACAAAATTGTACAGTATAAATATAAAAGCGCCCATACATAGTAACTGTTAGTATAATTTAAGAAATATTATTGTTCAAACTATCGTCAGAAATCACCTCAATACCTCTAAATACAAAAGACAAAAATGAACCCCAGAAACTTCATGTCATCCATTCTCTGACAATCATGAACCCTCTTGCTTTGAGGAGGAGCACACAGACGCCACAAAAACGTTACTGGCTATCTAGAAGGCTCCATTTCCGAGTGTACACTTGAGTCAATGTTTCAAATGCATTAGTTAACCCGACTGAAGGTTTAAACAATAATAATTTTCCAAAACAGTTATTAAAAAGTAAAAAAAATTTAAATATTACTACCAAAAATTATTTTAATACAGTAATTCCAACTTGAAACGTCAAATTTCATATGAATTGAACTCGCAATTCGCAAATTACATCTGAGATACAACTCTCTCCTTCAACAGAAACCCCAGTATGGTTTGCAAATCACAAAAATCCAGTAATTTATCGTTTCCAAGTGAAACTAAAATTTGCATAGTTATACTAAATAAGAATAGATAATATGCACTCAAAAATACACGAACCTACTGTAAACAAACAAAACATTGCCTAATTGAGAGCGGTCGCTTTGTTTGTAAGCGAACCTCTATACAAATATCCCTAACCGAATGAACTGCATTATATCCTAACAATTTGTAATTTTTCATGCAAACGCTCGAACAAAAAAAAAGACATTTTTCATTTCTAATACCCAAATTAAAATATCAAATTAAAACATCCTTTTTAGAATACAATCTAAATTCCCAATAAAAATTTTACCATTGTCATTGAACTGGAAAGAAAAATAAAAATCGGCCTACCTATACAAATAAAATTGATTATTGAATGAATTTATAAAACGTAAAGAAAATATATGAAAAGAATTTCTACACAAATTTCTGTAATTCAAAAAAAATTATAATATCGAGATTTAGTAAAATATGTATACCTTAACTCACATAGGTTCCCAAAATAAAAATAAAATTTACTGCGCACTTTTAGACCTATAATTAATAAATTCAATGTTACGCGTGAAAGCACAATTTAGAATTTAATGCATAACATTTGTGCTTATTAAAGAAAAATCCTATGATTATTTATGTTAAACCAATTAAAATTTTGTTAAATAACTAAGAATTTACTACTCAATAGACAGATACCGTAGTAACGGTTAATCTCCGAACAATATTTTACGATAGGCCTACAAGAAATCTTTCTTTAGTACAATACAATAGCCATTTTACAAATATGTCGGAATTGTCGTGAAATGAACGAAAGGAACAGAGGAAAAAAAATAGATAATCAGCCTACCTACCAAATTTTATGAGTATATAAATATATATAATTATATATATAACTAATATACGTATAAGTTAATAAGTAAGTATATAATTAATGAGTATATAATTAATGAGTATATAAAAAATAAAAAAAACATAGAAAATTTCACAACACAATTTCTCTATTTCAGTTAAACGAATTCTGCTTATTTTGAAATTTAACACAATCCTATACGGCGACTTATAATCTGACAAATTTAATATGTTTAAGATTATTTCGACTGTCTTAACTGTAACTTAACCTATTAGCGCGAAGCGAGCGAAGCAAAAAGCCCGTAAATCTATATAAACAAAATAATCCTATTATTATATACAAGCAATCGAAATATAATCAAAAATCTGCTAATGAAACCCAGAAAATTTTTCATGTTCATGAAATGTTTTACTATATATGTATATACCTAGAAATGCGGTACAAATTTTCGCTGAAACATTTTGAAAGGACCATATAAAATGTGTATCATACTGTATTTAAACTAACATACTTGACTTACGTACAAATCCAGTAAAATTTATTTATTAATCATTATTCTTAAAAGGTAAGCTGAAACAGGCATAACAGTGGAAGAGACGAAAAAAAAGAAAATTGAGTCCTCAGGCAGCACGATAAATTTTCAAAACTATGTCCTCTCCGACCGAATGAACGAAAGCTAACGAATTCGGAAACAAACGACTCTGAAATTTATGTTACTCAAACGCGCGAACTTTTTGAAGCGACGTGACTCGGAATAATTTGGAAAACAATGGACGCCATTTTGAAATTAGATTTATAATGAATTTTAAGGAATGAAAATCGAAATTTGCCTGCAAACGGGATAAACTTTGCATTTAGATATTTTAATAATCGAAATAAATATTCATTAACGCTATTGGCTAATATACCGGGTTTGAAGAATTTTAATCGAAAGACGTCACGTGGGTAAGCCTCACAAAATATGATGTAAGAGGACCGCTAGCCACCAGATGTAGTGAACCCTTATTATTTACTTTCTCTTCATTATTTACGCTTACTTTCTGCTCTCTATTCTATTCTCTATCGGCTCTTTATTTCATTTATCACTTGCTTCTCTACTCACTATTTCATTTATCTTTACACTCTCTTTACTCATTTTCGCCGTACCGTATAAAGATTCTGGTAGCCACGCCGAACCTAGACTCTGAAAGTCCGTTACAAAACAAAGGGGGAAGGGGGGTTTATTAATACTCTATTTTAACACTTGTGAACGTTTTATTGATTCCGAAAATGGGTTAGTTAATTTAGGTGGATGCGAGTATGAAATTTTATTAAATATATTTACGTCGGAGAGGGGCCCAAAACAATTTTGATTTTAAGATCACATGGCTACAATCTTACGCGTATCGCGCCACCCAAGAGACTGACTCCTTTGGGGGGTAGCCCGCTCTTTGGGCCTCTGTTCAGGATTGCCAACTCTTCCCAGTTTAAACAATTTCAAATGATTTCACAATTTTTAGTAAATAATTTATATTAAACATTTTAATAATTAATTAAACAGAAATTAATATTCTTAACTAAGCATTACTACAGCACGCGCCCCACCTGCCCCACCCTAGTTACGCCACTGTGTAGTATGTAAGATACATACGTGTGTAGTGAGGAATAGTGGGAGAAATGCGTGTTTGAGAGCATGCTGGACTATTCGCAGAGTAGATGAGACCTGATAAAAGATCATCTACGGAGGACGGTGACAGGAAAGAAATGAGAATGTGTCGAAAGTCAGGTACTGCATGCCCTCCCCTTAAAGGAGGAGGCATGAAGTTAGTGTGTTCAGAAGAGCAGTGTTGAGAGAAGAAGGATTGAGTTGTGTATTGTTAAATATAAGGGAATAGTCGTGTGGAAGATTGGGACGAATAAACATATGAAGGAACAGAGTTTTTGAAGTATTGAAAGCAACAAGGTTTTCTTTGACCCCAATCAGAGATAGTATAGAAGAAAGATCAAAGGTCAGGTGCACCACAGCCGTCCTACGCAAATCACACACACACACACACACGTGTTATATATATATACTGTATATTAGGGTGGTCCACTCTTATTGGGGTGGAATTTCTTTTTGTGATTTGTTTTTATTGCTGGGTTGTGACTTATGAGGATGGATGAGAAAACACCTCTGGGAAAGTTTTATTTGAATCAGTTAATTTGTAGGGGTAGCACATGACACTTGAAGTTTTGGTATAATCTGAAAATCACAGCAGTTAATCTTGGTGACAGTACATGACTATTAGGGTAACTAACAATTCCGAAATGAATTGACTAACAATTCCCTCTGCACCTCATTTGATCTTTGTTTTCTCGCCCAGTTGCCAGGCTGACTTCAGTGGTTGAGGAAACTTCTTCCTGTAGTTAGCAACAACTTGCAGGAGATACTGCAGTTGTTCCTCATTCCTGGTGTGGCAGCCGTTGTATTCATTAATGAGAGCAACCCCCCTCTCTGCATGATCGTTCACGACAGAGGTTTGCCACTGATTTCTTCGCTATTTGGTAATCAGGATCACTGTCCCAATCCCGCACCTCCTTCCTCAGGTATCCCACACCTGACCCCAGAGACAACAGCAGTCTTTTTGAGTTTGCTGTTGCTAGTGACTCGATTGAAGCCCCCTCAGCAACACCTTTCCTTCTCTTCTGGCAATCAGGCTTTCCTTCAACTTCCTCCATCGCCTTCACCATTGCTGTTTTAGTCTCTTCAGACACCTCAGGATCGAAAATCGCGAGGCCCACCATCTCCTCCGAAAGATACTAAAGATGACTGCTGAGTTTTTTTAATGCCACTTCCGAAATTTTGGGGTCATGGTATTCCCGAAGACTCTGCAGAAGACTGAGGTCGCTGCGAGGCGCAGCAGCAGCTATTGGCGCTGTCATCCATGCCTGCAGGTAGATGGAAACAGCGAAGACACTGACATCCTTAAGACACTTTTGCTCTCGTGGAGTGAGGGCTGGGATTTGTCCCCTGAACAGCCACATCTTCAATGAATAGATCACCTTAGATAACCATCTGGCTTGGTGCATGGGGCCAGGTCGCTTGAAGGTGTAGTTGTCAATGCTCCCTCCCAAGAAAATGATGGACAGATCGAGGAATTCCTGATAGTCATCTCGAAAGGATTTTGAGGAGTGTTTTTCCTCAGCAAAGCGGAGAATCCAATCTCTAATGGGGGCCAAGAGTCGATGCACCTCTTCATCATCCCATCCGGTGCCGTATGTTCCTGTGTCGATGAAGGTCCATTTGCTCTGAAACCTGCTGAACAATGGAACATCAGGTCCACTCGTTGGGCCATAGCAAGCAGTGAAAACTCCACCGATCATCACTTCCATGATGTGATGACGGCAGGCAAAATGGAGAAGGTCTTTCTTCAACTTCTGCTCCAACAACACACACGCTCCATTCAAACGACCAGCATTGGAGGCAGTGTTGTCGAAACACATCCCCACGACAGATTCTTCGAGGCCCCAATCAGTTAATAATTCAAAAACTGCGCTGGCTTGGTGTTCTCCTGATCCAGTTGGTATTTTGGGGACTCCAAGGAGCTGAGATTGACCCGAAAAGGAGGAAATGAGCACAGGCAGCCGATCCATATGCGCATGGTCTCTGGTGTTGAGGAGGTCTGGAATAAGTTTTCCATCCCAGTGGATGATTGCAGGACCGGACTGAAAGGAAGCTTTTAGGCTACTGCAGATCATGATCCGATGTCGTTCTCTCTGCCGTTTGATGGAGGTCCGGGTGATGATAAAATTCATTGGGCTGTGGCCAAGGCTCAATGCAGTCTCTGCTATTATGTAGGTTGCCATCCTGTCCGTAGTGTGTGTCCGATCTAGGGCAGCAGCTAGATTTGATGTTATCACATTCTTGACTCTTTTCACCTGTTTTGGAGGTTGCTTTCCACCTTTTGCCCATTCATCTTCGGTGGAGGATGACTCGTCAGTGACTGAGGATTCTGTTGAGGACACCAATACTGCTGTACCCGCGTTGATGCACCTTCATTGACTGCCTGCAATACAATCGAAGAAAATGGACAATTAGTGTTAACGAACAACCTAATCATTGCAATCAAATGAAAGTAGGAATTTGAAGAACAATCTCACCTTTCTCTTTCGCATCTCCTCCTCCATCTTCCTGTGGGCAGCTTGTTTTTCTTTTTCTGCTGTTTTTCTGTCTACTCCCACCATGCATCCCCGTCTTCCAGGCTCTCGCTGGGCCAGCAAGAAGGCCTTGTCTTCTGGGTTTTTGATTAGAGACAAGGCATCAGCATGTGCCATATCAAATAGGTTCCGAAGTGTCTTCTTGAATCCCTCTTCGTTGTACACCTAAATATAAATACAGTAATAAATATATATAATATATATATATGATAAATGTATTGACTATTGTACAGTATAATATGTCATACTCTCGAGAAACTATTTTATTTATCATTGATCATCCAACTCACCTGCTTCTGGCTCCTCATTCGTCCTTTTTTTATTTTGATCCAATCTTGGTGAAGGTCCAAGATCTTTTGGATTCCTTTGTATTTTTCCCTTGTTGGGATTCGAGCTTTGTTCCAAAATATTTCAAGTTGACCCCACACTACTTGAGCACTTTCCTTCAACTCCTCCTTGAGATTAGTGTGGTGATGAAGGAAGCATGACAATACTTCTCCACGTGATGGTAATTTGCTTCCAAGAAGCTTGTCCTTCACTTTATCTCCTTCAAGGAGATAAAAGCAAGAGCTTCGAACTTGAGTCATCATATATCCAACCACTAAACACAACCAATGAACACTACACCAATAATCTGTCAAGGAAAAGATGTATTACTGGAACTGGAACATAATATACAAGTAAATCTACTAGGTAGTGCAAAAGTGCAAAAATGAAGTACTGTGTGCTACCCCTAAAAAGTGATTGATTTGGGAAAAAATTGGCCAGAGGTGTTTTCTCATTCATCCTCACAAGTTACCGCCCGGCAATAACAAAAAATCAAAACTTCAATTTTATGGACCACCCTAATATATATATATATATATATACAGGGTGGGTAAAAAAGTGACCCCTTAGAGGTAAATTGTCATTAAAAAAAGTAAAGGGATTAGAGCTCCCAAACTTCATAGGTGCTTACTTTAGCATGTTGTTCGTCTTAATTGAGAAGTTGCTCGATGTGTCCCCCTTCCTGCTCAACGCAGGCCTCCAAACGTGGACGCCACTGATCAATACACCTGTTTATATATCGTTGAGACACCTTCTCCCAGCCGAGCAGAATTCTTTCGCGTGGTTCATCTTGTCTCTTACTGTATATTGGTACCAGGGATGTAAACTTTGGACTTCAGGGCTTCCTAAACACCATAATCTACTGGTGAAAGATCGGGGCTACTAGCCGGCCACATATTGGGTTCGATAAAATCCGGTGTTTCGTTTGCAAGGAATGTAACAGTTTGGCGTGCTCTGTGAGCAGCGGCTCCATCTTGTTGGAAAGTATATCTTTCACTCTATCTAACTGATATTCAACGAATTAGTGGTGAAAGATATACTTTCCAACAAAATGGAGCCCCTGCTCACAGAGCACGCCAAACTGTCACATTCCTTGAGAACGAAACACCGGATTTTATCGAACCCAATATGTGACCGGTAGGGTGTCCCACTTATGACCTTTTTTTTTTAGATCCATTGAACATACCTTTTATCCTGTTAGAAATGGTTCACTTTTACTAAATATATCAAAATAAGATTCAATTTAACAATTTTGGGGTCCCCGACCCACCCTGAAAATGGGCCCCCCCTGAAAGTGCTAGAAATACCCATTTTTTGTATTGTAATCAACCTAAATGGACAAGATTTTTGTCAAATATCAACATATTTGATATCAAAAGAAAGGTAATTCGAAGCTTTATTCACTAAGTTACAAGAAACAGTAGTAGGGTGTTACCCCCCTTACAGCATCATCCCAATGCAGCTCTGCGGCGATGGGCCGCGAAAGGATAAGACGAGTAACTTTATTCATCTTATCGAATCGAAGTGGGAACAACTTGGTTAACATTAGGTTAAAATTATATAAATTAAAATACTTTAAGCTTTTGACAATGTTAACAAAGCCCCATCGTTTTTTTTTTTTATTTCTCAAAAATAACACAAAAAAGATCTTTACCAATATCATAAGAAAATAAAGGTTAAAACAAAAGAAAGTAATCTTAGGAACCTTTTGCACTTAAAGCAATGAACAAACTTTTATTCGCTTGAAACAAAGCTTAAAAAAAAAAAATAAATAAATAATCTTAGTTACATTTTAACCTAGAGCAGTGACCAAATTTTTCTTCGTCATGTTTGGGATTGCATGTCCATTTTGTTCAATGCCCTGCAAAAGTTGTTGAAACTCGCTTTCATCCTTACAATGCCCAAGAAAACCTTGCATGAGCTTGACGCCAAGCTCTGCAGTCATTTACTACTTTGGCAGACGAAATAAGGCCCCCATTCTTTTAAAATCGTCATCATCTTCCCATAATGATATGGGTTTTTTAATCCATTCCCTAGATGAGTTGAGAAGTCTGAATAGGTACCAAGATCTTGGACCTATGAGGCGATGAAGTCTGACACCCTGCTTCAGAATAGGGAAGATAGGCTGATCTGGTGTGAACTCTTGAGGAGGATCATATTTTGTTAATTCTTTGGCCATCTTAACCTTTTCTTCATTATTAACAGAGCCAAACAAAGCCATGGGGACGAGCTCTTCAGTCAAGTACCAATAATGACCTCGAAAAATGGCTAGGGCAGATTCGGCAACCTCACTGTCTATTATTTTGTATTTTATTACTTCAATGTAGAATCTAAGATCATTTACAGGAGCGTCGGATGATTTAGTACAGGACAACCAATATTTTCCATAAAAAAGGGATGTAAACTGACAAAATCTTTCAAAATTTTTGAATAGTGACATCATCGTAGCCAGCTTGGTGAGAGAAGGCATACGTTTTATTGGTGTAAAGGATTGAAGCCATTCATTTTGCATGATGGAAGGTTCCTGGCTTAATCCAATGAATTCCTCTGGAAGGCACTTCATTCAGAATCAGGAGAATTGTCTCTGCCAATTCTCTATAGTCATCGCAAGGAAGGGAACTCTTTTGGTTAAGAATATCATTCATAAAACTGATGCTGGATTCTCTCATATCTCTTAAATACCTATCTTTTATTTCAAGGTGTCTGTGAGGCAGTTTAGTGTCAATATTTTTCCAAACACTTTCTCTAAAGTTCTTGAAGGCTTCATTTTCAGGTGAATTAGTTTAGCCAAATATTCTGATGTAGACAGTAGCGAAAATCCTCTCAGAAATATGATGACGGCATGCTATCCACAGTAATTTGTTTCCAAGAAGTTCTTCCACCTTTTGGCATGCACCTTTTTTCCATCAGGTGTTTGAGGCAGTTGTATCAAATACTAGCCCATACACATTGTCTTCTAGCTTTCATTCTGAGATGGTTTCAAACACGCTTATTGCTTGAGCTGATCCGATACTGTCTTTGATTTTTTCTACAGAGAGTAATTTCTCAAAATCATTTTCCCCAGTAACTAGTATTGCCAATCTTTCCTCCTTTCCACCTGACAAATTACAGATCCTTTTGCTATCCCAATGGATCAGAACATACTGAGGAGGAACGAAATCACTTTGGATGTCCTGCCTTAACCCATAACATATTGAAATTGAATCTTTTTCTGAGATATTTAGTATAAGTGGACCATTTCTAACAGGAAAAACAGCTATGTTCAATAAATCTGAAAAAAAAGCCATTA
>JAJOZX010002735.1:17500-125000 GCA_023014485.1 Bathynomus jamesi
CTGGAGCACTGACTAAGTAGGTCAGTGAATCACTGTGTATAATGAACATACAAATACAATGATCCAACCATGAGGTGGTGTGCCAACTATCACTAACATAAGTAAAGCTATCACCAGGAAGACTAACACATGGATGAAAGGGTCAAGTTATTATCTTCACAGAAAACTTTTAAGTGGTTGCTAAACAAAGAATTATCATTAAGCACATTAGCATTAAATTCACCAATAATAGCTACACATGTCGTATCCAACTCATCAATAATACTGTTGACCTGCCCCAATTTAATGAGGTAATCATCTTCATTATCAACTGCCTGAAAAAGCATATAGATACACAGAATTACGAATTTTTTATGTCCACCAAAATTTCTATTCCAGTTAGCCAATTCAAACCCAGTTTTAATTCACTAATATATTTCCCATACCCCAACCTCCCAGGGTTGGCAAAAACCCAAAAACCCAGTTGGGTTTTTGCTAGGTTTTTGCCAACCCTGCAACCTCCATAGAATAGCTACGCCACCAGGTATCCCATGAAAGTTACTGGATAGGCTATTCAGGTCCTGTAAGTCCTGTTTCCATAGCCATGTTTCCTGCAGACAGAGAATATCAGCATCCTCTAACAACTTATCAATTATGATCCGCCTGTGTTTGCTGTTATTGCCTAAGCTTAGGCCTCTACAGTTATAAGAGATTACCTTGAATGTTGCAATTAGGAAGATGCAGGAGTTCTGCCAGCCATCTCTACATGTTGAATTCCACTTATACCAGGCACAGCAGTTACAGCATTAGACCCATCTGGATTTTCCTCCACAGTACGACGCATGATGTCTCCATAATTACCCTCTTCAGCTCTTGCGAGAGGGGCTGCAGGTGTTTTTCTTCCCTTCTTCTCATAGAACTGCCATACTGCTGGATCCATAAATACCCCTGGATCATCACAGACTGTTGTAACTTGAAAAGAACTGTACGTAGTCCATCTGGAGTCAATTTTCCTACATGTAACCTGAAGGTTCACTTTATCTTCCACAAATACCTGCAACTCCTCGGCCGTAAGATCAGGTCGACATCTTGAGACGAAAATGTTTGCGGTCTTTGTTGGTAGAGCCATCATACGATCTGTTTTGGCAGCCCCTATGATATACCCCGCCGTTCTCTGCCAGCCTTTGCCACGGGCTGACTCCCTCTGACCGGTGCATGAGTGGGACCAGACCCCATTGAGGGACCACCACCATTAGCTACTGCAGTGGTTGCAGTTCTTTGAGGGGTTGCTCGCTTCCGCCCCTCCTTACCCACTGTCCAAGATGCCTCCTCATCATGACCCCCGACTGCATTCCCAGCATCCCGATTCACCAAGGCCCCTTGGGGGGTACCCTGTGTGAGATGATATTGAGCTGGCGATGTAGCAGTGTCTGGATTCAGGGATCCAGGATAAGACTGAGAAGCAGAAGGCTCTGCACTCATGGATCCAGGATGAGGCTGAGAGGCAGAAGGCTCTGCACTCATGGATCCAGGATGAGGCTGAGAAGCAGAGGGCTCTGCACTCGTGGATCTAGGCTGAAGCTTAAAAGCAGAGGGCTCTGCATTCATGGATCCAGGATGAGGCTGAGCGGCAGCCATATAGCAAATATTTGTTTCAATTAAATCATTGCAATTTCAGGGATTGTAAGTCTTGATAAATTTTACTTTATTGAAGGAAAAATTTGCCACAATATTAGTTCACATACATGCTTATTTCAGCTTAAAGTAGATTTAGTTAATTTTTCAGTTCTTTGTTCACACAATATGTCCATTGCCACTGTAATAGAAAAGTAATAGACTATTATCTATTACTTTGCCTTCTATTACTATTACTATAACAGCCAAAAAATTATGATCTATTACTATTACTTGAAAAATCCTGTAATAGTCTATTACTATTACCTATTACTATTACCCCATGCATTGTCTTTTTCGAATTCCGTAGAAATTAGGAAAAGTTATTGCTTTAAGTATGAAATGGTGAAAGAACGGCTTTAATATACAATATTTATTAGTTATTATTATTAAGTAATGAAAGATTAGAAATGTACAGGTACGTGCATATACAGTGGCTTATCAAATCACTTGGACCATCCCCAGATTTTTCTATTTTTCGGATAAAGCCTAGAGAAGGTAGCAATTCTTGATAATCATTCCTCCAGGACTACGTGTGTCAGACAAGCGGTTCTCAAACTTTTTTTCCTTCTATACCCCTTGAATTCTTTCACGAGTATGTAAGTGGTCCAAGTAATTTTAACAACCACTGTAGGTAAATGCGGAATAGAAACTCCAGTCTGTTGTAGGGGCGAATCCAGAGCGCAATTTGTGGGGGAAGCCGGTCACCTTCCACTTAATACATTTAGGTGCAGATGTGTGCCTTAGACTTTATTCTTCAAAACGATACATTTACTTTTCTATAAAATCACCCTCTATCTCCATACATTTACGCCAACGAGAAATGAGTTTTTGAAATTCATCCTGGTGAAACTCGGAGCTTTGACTATGAAACCAAAATTTCACAGCGGCCTTAACTTCTTCGTCAGACTCGTAGCGATTTCCACGATGTTCTTTAAGTTTAGGAAAGAGGTGAAAATCGCATGGTGCTAAATCGGGGCTATATGGTGGATGCGGCAAGACGATGAATTGGGGGTCCCCAATTGCTTCTCACGTTTGAACACTGGTGTATGACTGCGTTTTTGTGGGTGCGAACCCTCCTGATCCGTTTTTTCAACTTCTTCACAATTTCAATATAACGTGCGGAGTTGATTGCTGTCCCTCTTTCCGTAAAGTCTTTGAGAACACCACCATTGATATCCCAAAAAGCAATCATCATCACTTTCCAGCCAATTTTTGAACTTTGAATTTTTGTGTCGATATTCCATGGATTGCCGTTTATTTTCAGGGTCAAAATGGTGGACCCACGCCTCGTCTCCTGTCACAATGCTGTGCAGAAATTCATCTTCATTTTCGAAGCGCTGCAGATTTTCTTGGCAAATTCGTAGTCTCTCAGTTTTCATCTCGGCAGTGAGCATGCGAGGCACCCATCTGGCGCAGACTTTTCGGTAACCGAGAATACTGATAATGTGTCCCATTCACTCTTTGGAAATATCGAGCATTGCAGCAATTTCATTTTGTTTAATGCGACCATTTCCACGTATCAGTTCGTCAACGTAGTTCCGAAGAGACTCGTCGGTTGCCGTTATAGGCCTTCCACTTCGCGGTTTGTCTCGCAAATCTTCTTCCCCTGCTTCTCCTTTACACTGCCTCGCCCAACGTCGAATGGTACTCACATCAACATACTGTTTGCCATACACAGCTTGCATTCGCCGATGAATGTCTATGGAAGCAACACTTTCCGCAGTCAAAAATTCAATTACGGCACGTTGCTTGAAGCGAACGTCTTTACTCCTTTCTATTGTAATCGATACTGAACCAATGTGTGGTATGAGTGTAGGCTATATTAGGCTCTAACACAAAACCGGTTTTATCTCGTTACCTCTACACAATCTGGAATGGGGTGGATATATGAAGTTACAACACGAAACCGGTTTTATCTAGCTACCTCTACAAAATCCAGAATTATTCAAGTAGAGGCATTACTTTTCAGCCCACCCTCGTATGTATATATATATATATATATATATATATATATATATATATATATATATATATATATATATATATGTGTGTGTGTGTGTGTGTGTGACAAAAATAAACAAAATTTACGGTATAGGGCCTCAGAATTTCCCAAACTGTGGTCCGCGGTCATATCTCAGGGGCGGGAGGGGGAGGGGGTATCTCCAAACAGAATTCCAAAAATACAACACTGACAAAAATAATAATTCGTCTGAGTTTGTCAAATAGCGTCCTTACTGCGTTCGAACCTTGACGTCCAACAAATACCACCACTGTTCGCACTAATTTTAAATGCTTTTTAGTTAGGTGCGTTCGTGCTCTTAAATTCTGGAATGCACCTTTTGAACTTCCTTGTATTAACATTTTAACATTTAATATGTTTAATTAACATTTTGTTTGGCATTTGCGTTATGTTTGTGTACTTCTTAGTTTTTACTGTAAAAGTTTTTCTTGCGACGATGTAATTCAATCAACTAATTTCCCCAATTTGTAATTTTTCTCCTACATTAGAAAGTTAAGCAAATTAGCGCTATGGAGGAGGGGAAAGGGGTCCACGGAAGTTACCAGGGTTAGAAAGGGGCCCGTAACCGCAAAAGATTGGGAAACCGTGGTATTAGCTCAACGAAATTTTATTATTACCGACAGCCAGTTTCTTCTCTCTCTCTCAAAAATTTGGTTTTTACTTCTCCACTTTCTTCCGATCAACAATTTGAAGACAAATATAAACAAATGAAGATCGGACACACAACCGATTTAGAAATTGTTCATACATTTTATTTTGTACGTACGTGCAGAGCCACAATTCTTTATATAAAGCTTTGGTAATACAACATTAACATTACTGGATCATTTTTCACAGTCTTTTAACTTTTCATTTTAATGTTATCTTATGAAACACAGCAAGCTATTTGAGTTGCATAAATTTTTAAATGAACTCAGTTGTGACTTTCGCTTATAATATAAATAATGCGTCTGGGAAAGCGATAGACTTTCGTGGAGCGGGTGAATCCTTCCGCAACTGCATAAAAAAGATAGCTTCATATCTGCACATCGCTATCAATTATTTTAGTGAAAAAACAAACATTATTTTCGTTATTTGCTAACCATGTATAGTTATACACGCAGTCATTTAGAATGTGTACATGGAGTAGGACATGCGAGTGTTCCCCTTTATGCATTTATAGAGGATTTTCACACGTGATACAATGTTTTCCTCCCACTTAATTTATGTTGAAAGAAAATGTCAACAAAGTAATGTTCGCCTGAAAAGCCTGCAAGTTTAATTAGATTGCATAAAACAATAAGAGGGACCAATTATTACCGCAATTCATTTACAATTACGCTTCTATCTTAACACTGAATCTACTCGTATTAACCTAACATCAGTTACATGCAATAGCGTGCCTACCTTTCTTACAAGTATAAAAGCATGCAGACTGGGCGTACGTTTGTATTAATTACGAGTCCTAAGTCCTAACTTGATTGACGGGTTTCCCATAGCAAAACTGTTTGTATTTTGACAACAGTGTCGTTCCAGCACTGTTATAAATGGTTTGGCGAGTATACTTACACAGTCAGTCAGTTTAGTTTTTCCTTAAAAATAAAATTTAATTTAATTTACTCCATTAGAAGCGTAATACTTTCGTACGATAAGAATATCAAAGTAGTAACTCCACCTTAATTTGGTGGCAGATGAGACGCTATATGCACCTAAATATTTGTCAAGTTTTCCTCCATTTTTTACAGTGTGCAGTGAAACTTAATTACTGTTAAGTAGAGTTTGAAGAGTTTTAGCGATTTTTTTCTATTGCTCTTCTCTTAAAACAAAAAACTCCTTTTACCGATTTCATCAAAGGTTCAGGAACCCTATACTCGCGCTGGCCTCCACGATTCAACATTAAGTTTATTGTATTGATGTGAACAATGGCTGGGGGTCCCGTAAAGTTTGACCCGTCTTAACTTTGATAATAGAGAGCACCTTTATCATCATCTACGTAAAAAGACTTCTCCCAACAACGAGGGAATCTCTAAAGAAAACGAAGTGAATTTTGGCAAAATTTTGCCCAAGACATGAAAAACAAAATTCAGCTTCCATCTCGAGACGTCTGGTAAGCCTTGAAAAAATTAATCGATATTAACTGCGTTTCTCCCTTCACGTCATGCTAATATATACCTCTGCCGCGAGGGATGTGTGTCCTATCATTACAATTTAAATGCAATATTGAATATTAAAAGATTTTTACAATCTTACAGTATATGTTCTGACATTTTTATGCAGGAAACATTGATGCTTATATGCAGTAGTGATAGCATTATTGCAAAATATCTGCCTAAAAGGCTTTATCATTAACAAACCTGTACACATATGGAAAGGAATCGGTCAATAAATAAATAAATACAAGACAAAATCCTAAATAATAATAATAATTAAACGCGCTCACTTCGCTCACGCTTCCGGATGTTATGTGCAATTCTCACGCTCAGCGGTCGATCCTTCCCTGCACTTCGATCGAAAAATCCCGAAGGAAGGTCTAATATTCCTGGTTTCCTTTTTCATTTTGCAACGCCAAAAATTATATTAACCCCGAAAGAACGCCCATTTTCCCTCCTTCAATACATTTTTGTTTATTTTACGAGTAAAAATGACACAAATCCCGAAATATGCACGAAAGCTAATTTACGAGTATTTCAATAAAATATAAAAAATATCACGACTGCAGCCCAACTATACTACCGTAACATGCAACATTTAAAAAAAAAATATATATATATATATATATTTATTACAAACTTAAAATTTAATAGGTTTTGTAGGGAACCCTATGGCTTGAACGATAGCATTACCTTACAAAAGGGGGTTTCCAACCTTGTCTCCACCATGTACCCATTTCAAAAGAATGATTTTTTGTGTATCCCCAGATAAAATGAGCATATTTACCATGTTCAAACAGTTGCTGTATGTATATACAAGACTGATGTAACTAGTTACTCAGCAATCGTTACCTTTTTGAGTAACTCATAGTAACTAGTCACATTTTCCGGCCGAGTAATTGTAACTGTAAATAGTTACAAAACAAATCATGATTATTTGTAACTTCCAACAGTTACTTTTTCCTTGAGGGTAAAAAGTTACTCGCTACTTTTTTCTCACGAGTCTCGTTTGACATACATATTGCGCACAGTGAAAGCTTATTGACAACATATATCTAATACTAATATGACAACATTTTCTTGTTTATTCGTTAAATCACAATCAATTTAAAACAAATGAATAATCTTAGCAAATATCACTTGTCACGAAGATACTTTTTATCAGAATCAAATGATCGCTAAAACTATAAAAAAAAATGCAGAAAAGTAACTTTTCAAGTAATTTGTAACTCGTTACTTTTTTGAAACAGCAACTGGTAACAATAGCTAGTTATTCTTTTTAAGAGTAATCAGTAACTAATTAGTTACAAAAAAGTAACTGAACAATATATATATAAATATATATACACACAGGGTGAGTCAAAAGTCTCCATACATAGGCAAAATGGTCACTATTATGCAATCACTTGTAAATCACAAAATATGCTCTATGTGGGCACCATTACACTGAATGCACATACAGATGCGTTCCCCCCAATCATGGCAAACGCGCGTTAACAAAAAAATAAAAAATAAATAATCATTTATTTATCATGACCATTTTGCCTATGTATGGAGACTTTTGACTCACCCTATATATACAGTATATATACAGGGCTCGGAATTAACACCCGTCCACTCGGGTCGGGCTGGTACAAATTCTAAGTTATACGCCCGGTTCGCGGGTAGATTTTGAAAGTGATTATTAAAAACCACACTACGGGCGTGTGGATTTTTTTCTGGGCGGATAGATTTTACTGAGTACCCGCCCGATTAGCGGGGGAGGAATATATATATTATATAATTGCTTAACCGCCGTTTCATACCTACAGTGGTAATATATATATATATATATATATTTTTTTTTTTAACTGCAAACAACACAGTATAATTAATGTAAAGAACGACGCGTGTGTAGAAGAGCGTTCCGCACAAGATGAGGAGGGATCTATACTGTGTGTTGTTTGCAGTTAAAATGTATATATATGTACGGCATGCGAAGGTGCCCCCTCAGGGCATTTGATTCCGCTCGTATGTAGGAGAATTACGAGTACTGACT
This sequence comes from Bathynomus jamesi, assembly GCA_023014485.1. Taxonomy (NCBI): domain Eukaryota; kingdom Metazoa; phylum Arthropoda; class Malacostraca; order Isopoda; family Cirolanidae; genus Bathynomus; species Bathynomus jamesi. The sequence goes on from JAJOZX010002735.1 coordinate 25,344, forward strand.
AATCGGGGTCCTTGGTGTAGTGGTTAACATATCTGACCGGCAATTGGATGATCCCGGGTTCGATTCCTGGGAGGTACCTCATTTTTCATTTGCTCGTTCTCCCTCCTCACCTTGTACGGAACGCTCTTCTACAGAAGCATCGTTCTTTATATATATATATATATATATATATATATATATATATATATATATATATATATATATTCTGCTACGGTCCTGGAGCCTTACCCTACCAGGACAAGAAACTACGTAACCTTGTCGAGGTGTAGCAGCTTAAACCGACTGGAATGTCTGCCTGGAAATCTGGAAGGAGATTTCTGTAACTTGCGGGGAGCAATAGGCATCCGGAAGGTACTAATTAGTAGTTTCGAACAAGCCAAGAAAGGCCTAGCAAGCCTCTGGTGGTTTTCTTTTGCTCACATACGACGCAGAGAGCCTCGGAACGGACGGACCACGGTTACGGCTTTGGCGCGAAAACGGACTTTCTTTTGGATTGCTCAATAAATGTCGGAACACTTAGAGATGAATGCGAAGAAATAGTGGAGTTCATGGAATCGAAATCTATACATATTATGGGAATCGCAGAAACCAGATGCAGAGATGAAGGAACCAAGGTACTGCACAATGATTATAAGTGCATATACAAGGGCAGAGAAGAGGATACCAGATCGGGTGTGGCAATTATACTGTCCCTCCGATTTTCTGAACATGTTGTTGGAGTGATAATGAAGTGAGAGATTGATGGGAGTGACCCTGAGCCTAAACGGAGAGAGACTATCGGTAATCCAGGCATATGCACCGCAGAGTGGAAGATCACAGGAGGAAAAGGAAACTTTTTATGAGGATCTTCAGGGAATGATAGATGGACTGCCTTATGGACCAAGAATTTTGATGGGAGACCTAAATGGCCATGTAGGTGGAGATCGAAAGGGAAATGAAGACGTGATCGGGGCATTTGGTGTGGGGGAGAGAAATTTTGAAGGGGAAATGCTGGTAAATTTTTGTGCAAGAAATGTTCTTAGTATAATGAACACATTTTTTAAGCACCAGGAATCACATCTCTATACGTCGTATGGATGGAATAGTAGAACCGGAAATTATGATAAGAAGTCTCAGATAGACTTTATTGTGGTGGATAAAAAGTCTGTGGTGAAAGATGTAAGAGTAGTACCATCTGTGTCTTTTGACTCGGATCATAGATTTGTTAAAGCCAAAATTTTGCTTCCAGTACCACAAAATATAAAAAAGCCTAGAAGGAGAAGAGTGTGCACGGAGAATATACCAGAAACACTGGAAGAGATTAGAACTAGAACTGAGGAGGCTTTCGGACAAAGGGTAGCTACGGAAATAGTGGAGGTGGTTTGGGTTGAGTTTAGGAGAACGATGGAAGGAATACAGCGAGAGGTGATTGAAGAAAGGGTAGTTGGTGGGTCAAAAAGGAAAAAGACGGCATGGTGGACCCAGGAGGTAAAGGAGGCAATGACAAATAAGATGCGTGCTTTAGGAGATGGCTTAAGGATAGAAATGAGCAAACAAGGCAAGAATATGTCCAAATGAGAAACCACACCAACGAGGTTAAAAGCAGAGCGAAACGCTCTGTGTGGGAGAAAATAGGTAGAGACTTAGAAGAGGATTTTCAAGGCTCGAAGAAGTCACTGTATAGCATGACTAAGAAGTATAAAAATGGAGAAAGCAAGAAAACAACAGTGGCGATTAAAAATGCACATGGTGAAGTCCTCACTGATAAAAGCGAGGTGGCCGCATGCTGGAACGAATACTTTAGACAGCTTTTGAATAACGAGAACCAATATAATGAGGTGAGACGGGAGAGCGGGTAAATCATGAGGAGCATGAGGGGGACAGAGAGATCACTAGAGAGGAGGTTATTCAAGCACTAAAGAGTTCGAAGAACAATAAAGCTCCCGGGCCGGATGCAATTGTCACAGAAACACTGAGAGCAGCTGGTGATCCTGCTGTGGACTGGCTGCTAAGCATTTTCCGGGTGTGATCGCAGGGAATTGTACCGGCAGAATGGGTCAGAGCAATTATGTCTTATATATAAAAAGAAGGGAAGTGAGCAGGAATGTCAAACTACCGTGGCATTAATGTTGTAAAATTGTCGGAATAATCTTTAGGAGAATATTCTCGAGAACTTTCTTGAGAATATTCTCCGAACCGAGAATTCTCGAGAATTTTCTTTTTTAGAACATCTGCGGGTTTTTTCAACTATTCCGATACAACTTAACTTCAGTTCCTGTCAAAATGGAGAAATTCTAAGTCAGAAGTGAATGACAGGATGAGAAGAAATAAATAAATTAACTAATGCAAAAAATTTATTGAATCATTGTATAAAGACTGTATTTCAATTCAAAGTACAGTATTTACCAGGGATGGCAGTGATTAAATCAAAATGATTTAATCACCTGATTAAATCAATTGATTTTTTATGAAAAAATAAACTTTTTTTATTTTTTAAATTTTTCAAAATTATATAAAAATTAATAAAAAAAAAACTACCAGAAAAGTACAATTTATATGGGGAATCACAATGCAGACATTTAACATTATCAATAAGAACACAATGATTAATAAAAATTTCAATGGTGTTATCATCATCATTTGTCATTATATAAATTACATCTTCAAAATAACGTTCACAGCCTATACACGCCGTAGCTTAATATCACAAAAGCACGAAATGAACTAAAACAACTTAAAAATACAGCCACGTATTCAAACGCCATCTACCGATAACGATTTACAATGTTTTAGACACCAATTTCTTATGACGTCACATGCAAAATTATTAAAAATTGAACCAAAATCATTGAAAATAAAATCGTGCATAACTTTGTTAATACAAAATTTCCCATCATGAAATTTTGTATGGTGTTATAACTAAATATTATGTAAATGTTAGTGACAGTGAATTTCTCGAGAGTGCGTGCACATAATAAAATGCATATTATCCAAAATGGAAAAAAAAGAAATACTTCAAAAAGAACTACCTACCATAAAAAACTCGCAAGACAATTATCACAATCACAATTCACAAGGAAATCACACGTAGATACTTGCTCTTGCTATACACAACCGCAACTAACCAAGAACACAATTTGCTATCCTTTATATACTATTTTCTCCCAATTCCGGAGTATTCTAGAATGTTCTGGAGTCGTCTAGAATATTCTCACACATTCTAGAAAGTTCCATAAGGTTCTGAAATACTCTAGAATTCTCTAAAAAGTTGCAAAACAATCTAAAAATGTTTTAAAACTAAGAAAAAAGAAAATTCTCGAATATTCTCAGCAAATAATATTTTGGAGAATATTCTCGGAATATTCTCGGAGAACGAGAATATTCTCGCCTCACATCACCACGTTGCATATCTTTGATGTGTCATGTGGAGAAAATATATGAAAGGATTTTGGAACATAGAATACAAAACATACTGGAACCTGGGTTACTGGAGTATCAATGTGGCTTTCGTGCAGGCCGGAGTACTATAGATCAAATTTCAGCCATAAGACAATATCTTGAGAAGAGCCGAGAATTCAATTTGGACCGCTTCATATGTTTTTTGGATCTGGAGAAGGCATTTGATAGTGTGCCCAGGGAGAAGCTGTGGGTGGTTTTGAGTGAGAGTGCCACCCAAGCTTCTGAGAGCAGTAATGAGCACCTATAGGGTCTCCCAGAGCACGGTGGTGGGATCGGAGGAGTGGTTTGATGTAAATACAGGAGTTAAACAAGGGAGTGTTCTCTCAACCATTTTATTTATTGCCTACATCAACAGGGTTATGGAACACATAACTGAGGAAATTGAAGAGGAAATAGAAATTTTTGGATATGCTGATGATGTGGCTGTTGGGACTAACACAGCACAATCCTTGGAGAGAATTATACAGAGGTGGGATGAGAGATTAAGGGAGTATGGACTGAAACTGAATTATGATAAAACTGAATATATGGTGGTAACGAGGGGAGCGAACGAGGATGGAATCTTTGTAAGGGGAAGGGAAATGAAAAAGACGGACACATTTAAATACCTTGCTAGTGTGATAGCAAATGATGCGGGTATGGATGCAGCGGTGAATGAAAGAATTGCTAAATATAGCAGAAATGTTTCCTTCCTGTACCCCCTATTGAAAGATCAAAACATCCCTAAAAAGGTAAAGACGCATATATACTCAACATATATACTCAACAACGCGAAGAGGCGACGTGAAACCAAAACATCAACACGCTGGTGGCCAAACTTCCTCAAATCTCCGTGCAGCGGGCTGTCTACGATTGGCCAGACTGGCAGTCGACGGCCTGTTGCGTGGCACGGTCAGAGTACCGATCGGCTCCCGGGGCCGGACCTATTCTCAGCGTGCTAGTTTTTCAATTACAGGGAGCAATTGCGTGCTCCCCGAACTACTCTTACTCTCTGGCGACATTAAGATTAATCCAGGCCCCACTACAACTTACACATGTCACCATACACAAAGACATAGACATAATAGCACCATGACACACATACAGAAGTATAGGGTGATCAAAAAGTAACGCAACCCATGGGAAAACGATTTATTTCAGAGCAAGTGCTGGAAGTGGGCACCGTTCTGTGCTTCACACAAGTGGATACGGCGATTCATGTTCTTAAAGACCCTTTGCAACGTTTCCTGTGAAATTGCATCAACACACTTCTGAATCATCGCCTGCAACAGAAGGAAAAAATCAATTGTGCGCGTTTCTCCATGGGTTGCGTTACTTTTTGATCACCCGTGTATAATATTAACATATTACAATACAACGTAGATGGCCTCACAAACAAAATCATGCAGCTTAGGGAATTCGCACACAAACAAAACATTCACATAGCACTTATACAAGAAACAAAACTAAAACGCACACACAAAACACCCACCATCCCTGACTTCACGGCGATCCGTCAAGATCGTACTGGGGGTAACGGGGGTGGACTCATCACTTACATACGTAAAAGCATTAGCTACACTGATGCTACCCAAAACATTACAAACACAATCCAAGCAGATAACACGATAGAAATACAGTCAGTTAACATTAAACACGCGCAAAACACACACCACACTAATCAACATTTACATCCCACCAGATAGTTCACCTCAGGTGCCAGCCAATTACAATCCACAGTTACACAATCTTGCCTCTCTCACTAATGTCATCTTAGGAGGAGACTTCAAAGCCAAAGACACTAGTTGGTACCTACACAACCAAAACAACACCAGAGGCGCCAACATAGCCACACAACTAAACAGCCTCTTCATTCTTAACAATAGAGAAGAACATACACACATACCACATCAAGCAGGATACTCAAACTCCTCCCCAGACATAACGTTCTGTTCCCCCTCACTAGCAACACACACACAATGGAGAACAGAAAAACAACTGTCATCAGACCACCTGCCCATCATCATTACAACACATTCTACACTCTGCCCCAACAGCCTTAGGCACACTTACAGAAATTACAAGAAAGCTGATTGGGAACAGTTCAAAATACAGACACGGACAATTCACCACATTAAACAGCACACCCATCATAAACATCAATACAACACTCAAGACATTTAATCAGATTACAGTGGTATGCATATGAAATATTTTTGTCTGCTGTGAGGGTTTTTTCAACTCATATTATATAATTCGACCATGCTGAATTCGAAAATGACATTGGTTTTCCTCAATCAGGTCAGGTTTTTTCTCTATTGGCCATTTATTATAAGTCCAATTTTATCCCCAAATTTATTGATTTTTTTAGCTTAAACACTGTAGATACGAGTAATATTATAAGAACACTCGTGAAAAATGAAAACATTGTGTGAATAAATACTTTTATTCATACAATGAATATGGAAAAAAGTTTATTGAGGAAGGAATGAAGTTTTTTTGGCTTTCCGTCTGTGTTTTTCTTCGGGCACGTCTCGCTTCAAACACCAGCAATAGTCCGCCAGCATATTGATATCCCAGTTTCCCTGGTACCTCTCTTCCATTATTTTGATATCTTGGTGAAATCGTTCACCCTGTTCCTCACTATAATCCCCGCAATTTTCAGGAAAATAGTCCAAGTGGGACCACAAAAAGTGCATTTTTATGGACATGCGCGACCCATGAGCTTTGAAAGCTTCCATCAAGTTTTCGACAACGGACTCGTATTCTGGACTTCTACGCTTGCCAAGAAAATCAGTGACAACTGATTTGAATGCCTGCCAGGCATTCTTCTCAGTTGGAGTCATTGCGTTTTCGAACTGAGTATCCTTGATCAAAGTTCGAATTTGAGGACCATCAAAAACCCCAGCATTTAGTTTAGCATCAGATATATGAGGAAATTTACTCTTGAGATATCGGAATGCTGAACCCTCCTTATTCATTGATTTGGTGAAATTTTTCATCAAGCCCAGCTTAATATGAAGTGGTGGGAGCAAAATTTTTGTTGGTGGTACAAGGGGCACTGAAACGACATTATGCGACCCAGGTTCAAAATTCTCTCTGGATGCCCATTCACGCTGTGCATAGTGCTTCTCATCCGCTCGGCTATCCCATTTGCAGAGGAAACATGGGTATTTCGTGTATCCCCCTTGCATTCCCAATACAAATGCCACAATCTGAAAAAAAATGAAAATATTTAAAGAATTTAGAGAATTTGTTCTATCAGATAAAAAAATCTATGCATTGGACTGTATCACATCTGTGGGGAAGTTAAGTGTTCTTATACGCTCTCAAATAACCTTTGGAAAAACAACATAGTCAATAGCAATAGTTTACTTATGATATTAGTATTACCTTCAAATCTCCACAGATCCTCCAGTTATGTTGGTCGTATACGAGAGCATCCAGTAAAATTTTCATGTTATCGTAGCTCTCAGTAAGTTGTACGGAATGTGCTACAGGGACTGATGCAACCCTATTCCCAATGTTGAGAAGTACTGCATTCAAACTTCGTTTAGATGAGTCTATAAATAGCCTCCATTTTGATGCGTTATATGGCAGGCCCAAGGATTCGATTAGCCCCTCAACATTGCAGCAGTACACTAAGGAAGAGGTATTTTCGTGCACTGCAAAAAACTTGCGGAATTCTTCCTCTCGTTTCCTATACCAGGAGAATGTTGTTCCCGGAGCCAGCAAGTTGTCCTCTCGAAGTCGTGAGCCCAAGATCTCGGCAGCTAATTTGGAAAGTCCTAAATCCCTGGTAAGATCATTAAGTTTGGCCTGGTTGAGAGGCCTCGGCTCATTTGAAGCGGTATTTTGAGGTATATACGACTGGGACTGGTCATTGGCATTGGTCATTGATTCATCATCAGAATCATCGAAGTCCAGGGTTTGAGGTGGGTCGGGTATTGGAATTCCAGGACCATGGGGTACAGGTCTCATAGCAGAAGGAATGTCAGGGTATACAACAATGTGTTTATTCTTCTTGTTAACTCCTGAAAATAGAAACACAGAAACATGGATATAAAACTTGCATATGAAATAGAAGAAGCATTCAGACAGTGGCGGCTCGTGAGGGAAGGCTGCGGTCTGTAAGATATGAAATAGGTCGATGGAGTCTGTATATTTTCTTTCTTTTTCATTCATATTGTCCCTTCGGGGACAATATGAATGAAAAAGAAAGAAAATATACAATCATTGTATATGTAAATGTAACTTGTATAACAATATGTATGTGTAAATGTATTTTCTATAACAATATGTATATGTAAATGTATGATTACCATTATGGTGAATATTATGCTATATATGGTGAATATTACATTATGGTGAATATTATGTCAAGTTTCATACGAGGATTTCAAAATATTTAAGAAAAATAAATTTATAAGCCCACCTTGGAGGTTTGTCATGCAGAAATAGCAATCTGTCACGTGATCCTTTCCTTCTCTCCAAATCATGGGAATTCCAAAAGGCAAAGATTTCGCTCTGCCTTTGCTCCATCTTCTCAAATTTTCAATGCACGTCTTGCAGCACATATGAGGGGCGAAATTTTTCCTGGTCCCCTAGCTTAATTCCAAAGTATGCTCTATACATTGTCTTCACAAATTTAGTGATTTGGGACTGGTTATTTGGCATGGTAACCGTCCCACATATGTAGCAGAATCTATTGGGATCATTTTTACACGCTCTATTCATTATGAAATATTTTATCTATATGCCTGAAAAGTAAAAAAAGATATTATACAAGTGAAACAAGTGATGATAGATGTTACTGTTCCAATTCCGCTTTGACAAAATCACGAAAAATTCTATTTTACTTATGAGGCCATAGCCGGATAACCTGAGCTGATTGAGAAAAACGGATTGCAGATTCGAAATCAGCAGGAAAACTCTATAAGAATCACTTACAAAACCCTTGACAGCAAAATTGATGCATACCAGTGTAATGCAAACAAATACATACCAAGGGCAACATTAGGAAATACAACCCAAATTACACTAGAGAAATAGCCCACCTCATAAGGCAACGTAACAACCTCAAATATAACACACAAACACCACACACAGAAGCCATAAAACAGCAGATACAACAGCTCAACACAGAAATAAACAACAAACTCAAAGAAAAACAAACAGAAACATTCAGGGAATTCATAACAACACTAAACCACTCCACAGATACATCCAGGCTATACAAGACTATAAACAGCATTACCCACTCTAACAGCGGCATTCACACCTCACACGCGGCTATCTGTCGCAGCCAAAATAATATCCCAACATACACACAACAAGCTAACATTCTAGTTAATCACTACGCAAAGATAAGTCACTTAAACAGAGACAACAACCAGAAACACGCAGACAGACAAACAGCCAGACACAAGAAAACCTACAGACTCGACACGACCATTACACCCTTCAATACAGACCAGACCACCAAGATCATCAAAAACATTAAGAATTCGAAGGCTACTGGACCAGACAACATATCTAACATACACCTTAAACACTTGGGCCCACAAGGAATACTAGCTCTCACAAATATCAGCACATATTCATACCAACACTGTATTATTCCTGACATATGGAAACAAGGTAAAATTATTACACTACTCAAACCAAACAAAAATCCAACAGAACCAGCTTCCTATAGACCCATTACTTTACTATGCACACCTTCCAAAGTAACAGAAGACTTAATCTTACAAATCACCAACCCACACATTCCACTATCGCCTACTCAACATGGATTCAGACCTCACCACTCAACCACGACATTACTCACTAACCTCACGCAGCACATCATGGATGGCATCAACTCCAGACGACCAGCTCAACGTACACTATTAGCAACAATAGACATTAGTAAAGCATTTGATGCTATCCCACGCTTCCCTCTCATAAACAAAATACTCAACACAAACATGCACAATAACACCAAAAGGTGGCTGAGCAACTATCTTTCAGGAAGATACTCACATGTCACATTTAATGGCAAGTCATCCAAAAACAAGCTTTTTCCGAACGGGGTCCCTCAAGGCTCTGTTCTCTCACCAACACTCTTCAACTTATACATGCATGACATTCCAACACCCATAGATAACAAGCTTACCTTATCATCATATGCAGATGACATCACTCTAACATCCACCCACAACAACATCGACACCGCTACAAATAACCTACAAACATACATAAACAGTATACAAGACTGGCTCACACACAATAGACTCAAAGTAGCGCCCACAAAATCAACCATCACCTTGCTTACAAGCAACACAAAAGAACACCAGGTAATTCCACAGCTTACACTAAACAACATCAACATTCCACACACTCACAGGACCAAAATACTTGGGTGTCACATACAACACATCATTATCTTTTGCAAACCACATTCAGGACATTAAAAACAAATGTACGTCAAGACTTAACACGCTTAGGGTACTAACAGGCACAAACTTTGGACACCAGCAGGAAACAACATCACTCATATACAAACAATATATTCGCTCAGTTATGGACTATGCTAGCCCATGCTGGGCACCCATTATCTCAACACACATAAACACCTTACAGACAATACAAAACAACGCACTTCGTATCATTACAGGATGCACTCAAACACACCAATAGAACACCTGCACACAAAACAAAAATACTGAAAGTTAGGGAACATTTAGACATGAGGGGAACACAATCATGGCAGCAGCGACAACTAACCCACAACACCCTTGCCACTACATGTACAATCATGCACCAACACCTCGCACCATTAAGGTAACACCAGAGACATTATATAACCAAATACTCCATTCCATACCACGCCCCACAGACATCACACAGTACAGAAAACACATACACACACACCTAACCCACAAAGCACTGACACGACTCGGTCCGAATGCGGTCCTAGGTGCGAAGCCGCCACCCATTAACAGGTCAGAGATCAGCCTGAGCAGATCGGATCGAGTTAACTTAGCACGATTCCGATGTGGACATCACCCCAACTTACGGACATATAAACACAGACTAGACAACTCCATAGACGACACCTGCCACCTGTGCCAGGACACACCACAAACAATTGAACACATTATGACAGACTGTACCGCTCTAGCACAACAACGAACACAACACAACATCACTAGTGCGCTGAACCTCTGGTCCACTCCGGAGAGGGCGATCGGTTACCTGCGTGCCGCCGGCTTGCTCGATCAGAGTGGGCTGATCGGCTAAACAACAACAATATTGAAACCAATCTTACTATACGGCAGCGAGACTTGGGCCCTAACCACAAGGACGAGGGGAAAACTGCAAGCGGCTGAAATGAGGGTCCTGAGATTGATAGGAGTAAGTAGATTGGATAAAATAAGGAACACTGAAATAAGAAGGCGATTGGGTGTAACTTCGGTTAATGAGAATATTGAGAGGAACCTACTGAGATGGCACGAGCATGTCCAACGAATGCCGATGGAAAGGACAGCAAGAAGAATGCTGGAATGGGCCCCTCAAAACAGAAGACCAGCTGGAAGACCCAAGATCCGATGGATGGATAACATTAAGAGTGCTGTCGAGAACTGTGGAATCAGTCTCCAACGGGCGAACTTGATATGTGGAGATAGTGAGGCATGGAGGAGTCTCGTCCGAGGGCTCCCAACTGACAGACCGCTTTAGGTCTACCAGGCGCCTGGTAAGAAAAGGTAAGAAATATATATATATATATTATACAAGCATCATAACTTTATATTAGTTTCCGATAACTGACTTTGTAATTTGACCTTCACTGGGTAGGCGGCGCATGCCCCGCTTACCCTGACTGCACGCCACTGATATATATATATATATATATATATATATATATAACTTGTACTGTCGAAATGTTTCTGAACATGCATTTACAAAAAGAAAAAGCGAGAAAAACACTTATTTTTTCAGCTCACACTGTACCCCTGACAAATCTAATATCCGCGGTTATCCTTATAACTACACGGGATGCAAATAAACTTTTCTCATACAGGGTGGTCCAAAAGTTCCTGTCTACTTGGCTGAAATAATTGTATTCCTATTTCATTTTCTACAGGCCACAGATGATTATGGATGTACAAGAACGTGTGATGGCAGTAACACTAAGTATCCAAGGGAAGAAGTACAAAGAAATTCGAGAAAAATTCGAAAGAAGATTTCACAAACCAGGACCTACAGACAAAGCAATTCGCGAGCTCGTCAATAAATTTAAAACACTATCTGTTCGTGATGAGGCAAGATCTGGACGTGCAGGTACCTCTCAAGAAAATGTTGAATTGGTAAGAGATACCTTTCAAACAAATCCTAGAATGTCAATTTGCACAGTATGACGCAGACTGAGCATACCAAAAACGACTGTTCTAAGGATTTTAAAATCAACATTAAAAAAGAAAAGGTACCATATTCAAGTGCTACACCAGTTACACGAAGAGGATTATCCAAGACGAGCCGCCAAGTGCACAGAATTGATTGAAAAAATTCATACCGAAAACTTATTAAACCACATTCTCTTCAGCGATGACGCGATATTCCACACATGCAGAAAGGTTAATTGACATAATTGCCATATCTGGGCTAGTGAAAAACCAACCAACCAACCAAGTTCTACGAACAGGAGAGAGATTCTCCTGAAGTTAATGTCTGGTTGGGCATGACAAGATCAAAGATTTACGAACCTTTTTTCTTTGCAGAAGCTCCGGTAACAGGGCCAATTTCTGTTGACATGCTTCAGCAGTTCCTTAAACCGCAGCTTCGTTCAGATGGCATTCTCGACACTGTTGCCTTTCAACAAGATAGAGCTCCATGTCACAATGCAAACATCGTTCGGGCGTACGTTGACGAGCTCTTACCAAATTGCTGGATTGGACGTGGTGGAAACAGGCCCTGGGCAGCACGATCTCCGGATTTAACACCATTAGACTTCTTTGCGTGGGTCTTTATAAACTATGAGGTCTACAAAACAAGAGTTACAGATTTGCAGCATCTGCGAACGCGCAGTGTCACGACAGTCGTTAAATAACCCAAGAGATGCTTGAGAATGTGTTCCGCAATGCAGTGGACAGATTTGAGATTTGCAGAGATATTGATGGTGCTCACGTCGAATCTTCGACCTAAGCTTGATAAATAAATAGGTATACATCTAATTATGGTGTTACATTTTTATCCTAAAGTACTCAAGGCACTCAATATATTTTGCCCCACACTTTTTTTCTTAGCTAAATAATAGGCCATAGGGCTGAAATATCTTTTGGGCCGGAAGTTTGAACTTTCTGCGCTTCACATAACCACATTTTTTCCAGTTTGAACCTCCCCTCCTCGTATAAAATCACTTTTAAACGCTCTTGTATAAAACCGATGATTAACGCAGTTTCGAAAATGGCGTCTGACAGTGATGTGCATCGTAAACAGAGCTGTTATCGAGTTCTTAACAACAAAAGAAAACAGGTGGAAATATTTACAAACGTCTACAAAACGATTGCGGAGATGATGATGTTGATCGAAGCACAGTTGGATACTGGTCTAAACGTGAGATCATCGGAGAAAGGGAGAGCCAGCCTCGATGATGAGCCACGCGGTCGCCCGGCATTGGCTGTGACATCTCACACTGTGCAACGTGCTAACAGCATCATTCGATCAAATCGGCGCGTCACATACACATACAAGGAGCTATCACTGGAGCTAGGAATTAGTGAAGGAAGTGTGAATACGATAATTCAGCAACTGGGATGTATACTCAAAAGTGTGTTCACGGTTTGTTCCTCGCGAACTGGCTGAAGATCACAAAGCCCAAAGAAAAGAAATTGCTTCCAAGTCGTTGGTTCGATACGAAACAGAAGGGGATGACTTCCTTTCACGAATTGTGACTGGGGATGAGACTTGGAGTGGAGTGGAGTGGCATCACGCAGACTCCCCACGCAAGAAAAAGTTCAAAATGGCCCCCTCTGCGGGAAAGGTTATGGCCACCATCTTCTTGGACATGAAAGGGACATTATGAAGAAAGGACAAACAATCAACGCAGAGGCATATATTGCTACCCTTTATTGACTTGGAGAAGGCATATGATAGGATACCACGGCAGGAAGTTTGGAGATGCTTTAGGGAAAAGATGGTACCGGAGAAGTATGTTAAATTGATCAAGGGGATGTACATGGGAGTAACAACTAAGGTGAGGAGTAGCGTGGGTGTGTCAGAGAGCTTTGGGGTGGAAGTTGGTCTGCACTAAGGATCAGCTTTGAGCCCCTTCCTTTTCAATGTGGTATTCGATGTGTTGACGGACAGGATTAGAGGGGAGGCGCCGTGGTGCATGATGTATGCAGACGATGTTGTGTTGAGTGGGGAGACGAAAGAGGAGGTGGAGCAGCAGTTGGAAAATTGGAGAGAGGCGTTTGAAAGTAGGGGGATGAGAATTAGCCGAAAGAAGACCGAATATATGAGATGTGATGTGCAGCAGGACCGAGGAGGGGAAGTGACATTGAGTGGAGAGCGTGTTAAGACGGTGGAGTATTTTAAATACTTGGGGTCAACAGTGGATGCAGAGGGGGGAGCAGAGAGAGAGAGAAACTGTAGAATACAGTCGGGGTGGAAGAACTGGAGAGACGTATCAGGGGTGCTCTGTGATAAGAGGGTCCCAGTGAAACTGAAGGGAAAGGTATTCAAAACAGTGGTGAGGCCGGCAATGTTGTATGGAATGGAGACTGTGCCAATGAAGAAGAGCAATGAAAGAAAAATCGATGTGGCTGAAATGAAGATGTTGAGATGGATGTGTGGAGTGACGAGGAGGGATAGGGTCAGAAATGAGCATATAAGAGGAACAGTGAAGGTGGCGGAAGCATCTAAGAAGGTGCAGGAGGCCAGGCTGAGGTGGTATGGACACGTCAGGAGAAGAGAGGAGTAGTATGTGGGGCGCAGAGTGCTGGAGATGGAGTTGCCGGGACGGAGAAGAAGAGGAAGACCGAAGACGAGATGGAGGGACTGTGTGGTGGCGGACATCAGGGAGAAGGACTTGGAGGAGGACGTGGTATACGACAGAGGAGAGTGGAGAAGACGAACCAAAAACAGCGACCCCATGTAAAGATGGGATAATAAGCTGCGGAAGAAGAACAGACTCCAGAGACGTATAAAGCGAGTTCGACCGGAGAGAAAACTGGAAGACGTCGTTCTTTTGCACGATAACGCAAGACTACACAACAGTTTGCAGACAAGAGAGGCCATCACAAAAATGCGCTTAACTGTGTTACCCCACCCTCCATACAGCCCGAATCTGGCACCTTCAGACTTCCATTTGTTTGGGCCAATGAAGGATGCTATTCGTGGAAGAAAGTTTCAGTGTGACGATGGCGTTGTTGAAGAGGTTAAGAGGTGGCTCCAGCGGAACCCAGGGGACTTCTACCAGCAAGAATAAAGGCCCTTGTTTTGAGGTGAGGAAAGCCGTAGAAAAGGATGGAGACTATGTGGAAAAATAAAAAAAACTTGTAAAAAAGGTATGTAACTACTTGTGTACAAAATTTCTGGAACTGGGGGGGGGGGGGCAGAATATATTGAGTGGCCCTCGTACTATTATTTCAGCAAAATATATAGGGACTTTTGGACCACCCTGTACATATAACTCAAGTGTCTAATTTGTTTTTTTTTTCCTCAAAATTTTATACAAATCAGTTGAGGAATTATTTTGAATCGTTAAACTGGTGTTTCAGACTTCAACCAGACCTTTATATTATTAATAAAAATAACACTGGGGAACAAATTTCAACTTTTTGTCTATTGAATTAGATTTGACAGTTAGTTCTAGGTAATTTGGGTGCGCTGAGCACGAATTTTTACTCGGTTTTGCTCTATCAGGTCCTGATTTTGCTCAACACCCCTCCTCTTTCGTCGTATTCATAAAAAGGTTTTTTTCTCAATACTCGCTGTCTTTTTGCAGTTACACATTATGCAACTAGGTTTTTATCTAGGTATTTGTACCTATTGTTATGGTATTGTTGTATTATGTATATTTTTATATGTAACACCCTAAAAATATTTTTAATTTTGTCATTTTTAACCCATTTTAATATTAGTAAATTAAGCTAAAAATATCATAGAATTCTAAAATTTTCTCGAGCGTTCCTGTTCTCTGTAGAGTATTCTAGAGGGACAACTAAAATATATAAAAGCGAGTCGTTTCCAGAGTTAATCAGTCAATTCAATCAATCAGTCAGTCGAGTTAGTTAATTAAGTTTGGGCATTAACATAATTTTGAATTGGCATATGATTTAGTGAGTAATTTTGTCATCGTGATTTAATATAGCTGATTTAATTAGACGTAATTTATATTGTACCTACTCATCCGTGTTTCTAGTTTAATTTCATAGATTGTAAGTACCTATTTCATAATAAGTACCTATTTAAACTAATTTTTGTGTTTATATTTCAGATTTTCTTAAGTTTATATGAATTAAGGGCTTTAAATACCTTTACAAATTGACAGAACAATCAAGCAATATGTCATCAAACACTAGAAAGTTCAAATGCAAAAACAACCCTGATTCCTTCTGTTATATATGTGGAAATTTTACACTTCCACATCAACGAGCAAATATAACTGACTTCGTAAAAAGAGCTTACTTAGCTTATTTTGGCATAAAACTGGGGGACCAAGATAAATCGTGGGCTCCACATAAAGCCTGCACTATATGCATTGAAAGACTGCGACATTGGACGAAGGGTTCGGATTCAAAAATACCTTTTCGAGTTCCGATGGTAAGTTTATGATTTCATAAAACTACGTAATTTAATCACTAGTATACTGTAACTTACCTAAATGTAATTGTAACTTAGGTACATAAACAAAAATTTACAGAAAATGTTTATAAGAATCTCAAATATTGCATAAGGTTGAAACACATAGAAATGTTAAATGTTTGGGTGATAACTTTTGATAAAATTCATAAAACAAGTCTCTCGTCGCTTTTGTTAACGCTTTACAATTTTTTTTCCATATCAGGTGTGGCGAGAGCCTACTAACCACGAGACCGATTGCTACCTTTGCTTTGTCAAGACTTCGGGCTTCACTAAGAAAAATAAACATTGTATCGAGTACCCAAATTTCGACACCGCGATACGACCTGTGCTACATTCAAATGAGATCCCCATTCCAAAATTTAAGGGTCTGCCAACTCAAGAATTAGTTGAAGATGTTCCTGAAAATATTGTTATGCACTTTGAGGAGTCAGACACCGATTTTGACCCCAGCGTATTTGAAAGTCAAAACGATCCGCAAAAGTTTAACCAGGCCGAGTTGAATGATCTTGTAAGGGATCTAAATTTGCCAAAAAAGGCTGCGGAAATTTTAGCTTCAAGACTTAAAGAGAAAAACTTGCTTACTTCAAACACATACATTTCATTTTACAGAAAAAGAGAAGAAGAACTTGTTAAATATTTTAGAACAGAGGATAGTTTAGTATATTGCTGCGACATAGTTGGTTTGTTAAAGAAGATGGGGGTTGAGTCTTACGATGCAAATGATTGGCGCTTGTTTTTAGACAGTTCGAAAAGAAGTCTTAAGTGTGTGTTGTTGCATAATGGCAATCTATACGGCTCGATACCGATTGGGCACTCAACAAAATTAAAAGAAAAGTATGAACATATAGAAAAGGTTTTAAATCTTATCAAATATAGGGAGCACGAGTGGATCATATGTGTTGACTTAAAAATGGTTAATTTTCTGCTAGGACAACAAGGAGGGTATACTAAATATCCCTGCTTCCTTTGCTTATGGGACAGCAGAGCCAAGGAAGAACATTATTTCAAACAAATCTGGCCAGCACGAACATCACTTACTGTCGGAGAAAAAAACGTAATTAATCCACCTTTAGTGAGCAGAGATAAAATCATATTTCCTCCTCTGCATATAAAACTAGGCCTCATTAAACAATATGTAAAAGCTTTAGATACGAACGGCGAGTGTTTCAAATACATAACTTCAAAATTTCCAAGTTTAAGTTATGAAAAAATCAAGGCGGGAATTTTCGACGGTCCACAAATAAGAACAATGATTAAAGACAGCAATTTTCCTAATGTCATGAATGAACGCGAAAAAATGGCTGGTTCTCATTCGTGGACTTGATAGAAAACTTTTAGGCAATTATAGGGCAGATAACTACGAAGAAATCGTAAAAAAACTTTTAAGGGACTACAAAGAGTTAGGTTGCAATATGAGCATAAAAATGCATTTTTTGAATAGCCATCTTGACCAATTTCCAAGTAATTTAGGTGATGTAAGTGACGAACAAGGGGAGAGATTCCACCAAGATATCAAAATTATGGAGGAACGGTACCAAGGCCGCTGGGATTCCCACATGATGGCTGATTACTGCTGGTGCTTGAAAAGAGACCTGCCATCAACAAGCAAATACGCTAGAAAGTCTTACAAAAGAAAGTTTTTGCCACAGTGAAAGCTTCATATCTGTTTGTTTTTTTATTTTAAGTCATTTCTATCGTTATAATGTAATTTTACTGTAGTTTGAACTGCTTGTATTCATGAAACTTGAAAAAAAATTTAACACATGACTTAATTTTTTAGTCCTAATTTGAAAAATCTGGAAAATGGCACATAGGCTGTCGACAAGAATCAGGACCTGATAGAGCCAAACCGAGTTGAAATTCGTATTCAGCGCACCCAAATTACCTAGAATCAAGTGTCAGATATCATTCAATAAAATACGTGTTGCCCAGTGTAATAATAGCTTTTAAATTTAAAACATTAATAATTATATTACGTATTATCGTATCATTTGTAAATCCTGTTTTAATAAATGTTTACGATAAAAAATAGTGACTTCTTTTAATTAATGTACGATATCAATTGAAGTACATGGCAATTCTTTGTCGTAGAAACCAGGGTTGGCAAAAAACTGATTTTATTGAAAAAACTCAACCCACCTTGGTTTTTTTGGAGTTTGTCGGGCTTTTTCACATTTTTAATTGCCAAACTAGTATAAGAATAGAGCTAAATAACTGAGAGCTTATTACAAAAATAACTACTTACCACAAGTTGTATTCCCCTTGGGCAGTTAGGTACAGTATATGTTTTGCTTGAAAATAAAATGCTCAAATAATAATAATTAATGTTTGTAATATCTCAGTCAAGTTGTGTGAATGTGGAATCTTTCATTGATCCATATTTCATAGTATTTCAGTAATGAGTACCGTACTGTGCAAGAAGCAATCTATTACATTTTATTAGTGATTCATTGATTTATTTTGAAAAACCCGAAAAAAACATTTGCGTGGTGGTGGGTGGATGCTCAGGTAGAGTTTTTCTGAAAAGAAACCACCGGGGACAACTGGGTCGGGTCCAGTTGTGCTAACCCTGGTAGAAACCCTACATTAAGAACCTTTAATTAGCAGTATTTGGCAACTACTGGCAGAAGTTAAACGTTATATGTATTTGGAGATACAGTGCGTTCAAAAAGTCTCTCCGCAGTCAACGTGCTACAGCCAGTATATGCCCGCTAAGCCGGTTTAAATTCGATCGTGTCAGTACTGTGACAGAGTTGGGATCGTGGCAATAGTGTGTGTCGGTAGCTTGGTAAAAAATTCATGAAACACCACTGCACGACAAGAAAATCGGCGTTTGGGTTGCAATATCAAGAAAGCGAATTGTCGGTCCCATTTTCTTTAAGAACACGATAAATGCTGAACGATACTGTTCAGAAATTCTGTATCCATTTATTGGACAGCTAAACGAAATGGAAATACTGAATGCATACTTCCAGCAAGATGGTGCCACGGCACACACTGCTCACCTTTCGATGGAGCTACTGCATGATGTGTTTGGGGATCGCATAATTTCAAGGGGGCTTTGGCCTCCACGAACCCCAGACCTTACGCCGCCAGACTATTTCTTGTGGGGAGCAGCAAAAGGTGTTGTTTATAAAGACCGCCCGAAAACAATTCAGAACTTAAAAACCACAATATCCACTTACATTGCTTAAATATATACCAACACTTTAAAAAAAGTGTTTGACAACAAGTGTAGACGAGTTGCTCTGTGCCTGCAAAATGGTGGAAAACACTTTCAACACATGCTGTAAAATCAAAAGGTTATGTAACAGAATCACTAAATCTCGGTTGAATGAAAACATTGTAGTTTTTCAATTTCCTATGCGTTTAACATAGCACTGCGGAGAGACTTTTCGAACGCACTGTATAATTAAGCTATTTTTCCAAAGCCGATGAATGAATAAACGTGCAGTACATTCATTCAAAATGCTCAAATTTACATTCAAAACCATTTACAATATATTTTTACACGAAAATATTAATTATATTTACCATCAGTTAACTTCAGGATAAAAGTTAAAGAAATCCCAAACCAACGTAAAAAATCAAGATAAGGTACATCCTAGACCAGCTAACCAGTCAATCTAACAGTTAGGAACTTACTTAGACGACCTTAGAGAACCTAGGCCTACTAGTAAGGCTAATAAGCTAGTATATAGACACAGGACCTTTGTGACCCCTGTTTCCTGTCGCCTGCGGGCCAAGGTTACGGCAAACCGTATGCCTCTATAACAGTGGTCGGGGAACAGGGGTAAATTACCCCAAATGGGGTAAATTTAAAAATTTTGGGGGTAATGCGTGCGGTATGAGAGACACTTCCCTCAGAGCCTCAGTCGTGTGTATGGTATCATGAAACGAAGAGGTGCTTTTAGTGCTTGACACTTTGTGCTGATATTTTTTTCGTATATTTTTATTTTATTTTGTTACATAAATGTGGCGTTATTCTAAATTTTAGAATATTACGAATTTACGTCCTGATTTTGATGTTGTTGTATCAAAAATGAAACAGCATCATTTTTCCAAAACCTGAAGTGGAGATGTTTTGAATGAAATTCTTCAGTTCTTCAATCCTTTTTACTAATTTTGTTTGTGTGCTATTCTTATGCCAGCATGTGTGGCTTTTTTTTATTTCTCCATAATAATGGATCCAATAAACATTTTTTGAATTTGAATTTTTTGTATACCATATGCAACAATTTTAAGAGCAATTGGCTTATTTTTGTTTACTTTGAAGTCTGGGGGTAATTTCATTTTACTCAAATAGATTTTTGGGTAATACCCAAAAAAGTTCCCCGACCCATGCTCTATAAGGTTTGTAGGCGTACATTAAGGTTAGGACTACTGCACGCCACTAGCCAGTACCGTACACTCAGGCAGGCCTGGAAGCTATCGGCCTTGGGCTTCTACAGCTATTATTCCTGTAGGCCAACAAGCTATGGGACTCGTATGTTCTATAAATGACAGCCTATATTAGGACAAACAACCTGCCCACAATCTTTCCTTGGACAATACTGAATAGGCTCCTATGTAACTCTCAATACTGATTTAAGTATTTAATCAGTATTTTAAGTTACATACCGGGCCACGGAAGGTTCCAGTTAGGGTTGCCAGGTCTCCGGTTTTGGGCCGGAGTCTTTGGAAATTGAGCTTTGTCTCCAGTCAAGTTTATTTATATAAGAAAGTTTATATATCGTTATCATGATCGTATATATATATATGAGCAAGCTTATATATCGGTTTAACTACATAAACAAATAATGACGAGCTTCGTAGGTAAACTCTCAGGATTTGGAAACCATCTGATCTGGCAACCCTCGGTCCAGTCCGGCAGGAGTCTCACCCCTACCGTAGGCCTACAGGCCTTATAAGTTATAGAGGCATAGGCCCTAGCCTATTGTTCAACATGCTACTTGTAACAGGAGTAACAAACCACTGCGAAAGCATTTTTAAAGTTCACATAAATGATAGGCCTCAGGCTACATTCCCTTTTTTGAAAGTGATGTAGGTTTGGCATAACTTTTACATAGACTTTAAAATGCTCCCTCGTGGTTTGTTACTCCTGCTACCTGTAGTCCGTAGGCTAGGCCCTATGCCCATATAGTCTATACGGCTTTTAGACCGACGGTAGGCCTACTGATAGAAAAGAGCGCACCAATGAAAATCTTGAGCTTCACATTGTGTAGGTTCCCCAATCATTGGGGGTTCACTCATTTGTTCAATAAAACTATAGAAAAGAACGCAGCCATGAAAATCTTGAGCTTCACATTGTGTAGGTACTCCAATCATTGGGGGTTCACTTATTTCACTTATTTGGTCAATAAAACTATAGAAAAGAGCGCAGCCATGAAAATCTTGAGCTTCACATTGTGTAGGTCCTCCAATCATTGGGGGATTCAATTATTTGGTCAATAAAACTATAGAAAAGAACGCAGCCATGAAAATCTTGAGCTTCACATTGTGTAGGTACCCCAATCATTGGGGGTTCAATTATTTGGTCAATAAAACTAGTCATAAAAATGTTAAGATTCACAAATCTTGACACAATGTGAAGCTCAAAGATTTTTATGGCTGCGTTCTTTTCTATAGTTTTATTGACCAAATAATTGAACCGACAGTAATTGGGGGCCCCTGCGGTTCCCCCATTACTGGGCCCCACCCCCCCCAATTACTGGCAGCAACGCCTTTAGGACCCTGTTTAGCTAATTCAGCTCTTTTTAGAGACCCAAAGTTAACAAACTGACAGGCAATTACACAACTTGCTTATCTATTATACAGGGTGTACATAAAGTCAGGATCTATTTTTGTGAAGCACTTGGAAATTATATGGAA
This sequence comes from Bathynomus jamesi, assembly GCA_023014485.1. Classification (NCBI taxonomy): domain Eukaryota; kingdom Metazoa; phylum Arthropoda; class Malacostraca; order Isopoda; family Cirolanidae; genus Bathynomus; species Bathynomus jamesi. The sequence goes on from JAJOZX010002735.1 coordinate 47,484, forward strand.
TTCAATCATAAAATAATAAAGTGGTAACATTTATTAAATAATTAAGAGTAGGATTCGACGTGACGCCCATCAGTATCCCTGCACAGCTCAAATCGTTCCGCAGCATTTCTAAACACATTCTGGAGCATTTGCGGGGTTATGTTATCTGCAGCAGTTCGTATACGTGTACGTAAGTTTTCAAGACTCGTAATCTTCGTCTGATAGACGTGCGATTTGATAAAGCCCCATGCAAAGAAATCTAAAGGGGTTAAATCTGGTGATCTCGCTGGCCAAGGTCTGTTGCTTCCGGAGCACCGACAATTCAGCGCAAAGACAATTGAGCGCAAAGACAATTGAGCGCAAGACAATTGAGCGCAAGACAATTGAGCGCAAGACAATTCAGCGCAAGTCAGTACAGTTAAAAGTTTAGTTAAAAATAATAAAAATAAATCGCAATAAATAAAAAAGAGAAAAATTTGTATATTTATATATATGCTAAATTGGGTCTGTATCGAAGGAGTGACATTTCAAAGGAGTGACATTTCAAAGGAGTGACATTTCAAAGGAGTGACATTTCAAAGGAGTGACATTTCAAAGGAGTGACATTTCAAAGGAGTGACATTTCAAAGGAGTGACATTTCAAAGGAGTGACATTTCAAAGGAGTGACATTTCAAAGGAGTGACATTTCAAAGGAGTGACATTTCAAAGGAGTGACATTTCAAAGGAGTGACATTTCAAAGGAGTGACATTTCAAAGGAGTGACATTTCAAAGGAGTGACATTTCAAAGGAGTGACATTTCAAAGGAGTGACATTTCAAAGGAGTGACATTTCAAAGGAGTGACATTTCAAAGGAGTGACATTTCAAAGGAGTGACATTTCAAAGGAGTGACATTTCAAAGGAGTGACATTTCAAAGGAGTGACATTTCAAAGGAGTGACATTTCAAAGGAGTGACATTTCAAAGGAGTGACATTTCAAAGGAGTGACATAAATACCGTAATGAAGGAGTGACAAATCGGAGATAAAATTCAAAGGAGTATAATTATTAAAATTTTATTTAAAAAAACAAAATGTTAGAATTGTTAAAATTAAGATTTTATTTCAAAAACTAGAAACCTAACCTACGTAACAGTTGCAAGCCTCTCTTCCCTCTGGATTTGTTCTTTCTTCTTCTTTGTTTGTATTTTCGTGCTGAATTGTCTTTGCGCTGAATTGTCTTTGCGCTGAATTGTCTTTGCGCTGAATTGTCTTTGCGCTGAATTGTCTTTGCGCTGAATTGTCTTTGCGCTGAATTGTCTTTGCGCTGAATTGTCTTTGCGCTGAATTGTCTTTGCGCTGAATTGTCTTTGCGCTGAATTGTCTTTGCGCTGAATTGTCTTTGCGCTGAATTGTCTTTGCGCTGAATTGTCTTTGCGCTGAATTGTCTTTGCGCTGAATTGTCTTTGCGCTGAATTGTCCTACGCTGAATTGTCGGGTCACGGTTGCTTCCGCGTCCGATCCAGCGATTTGGAAAACGTCCATTTAGATAATCCTGAACAATTTTGGCATAGTGACAAGGAGCACCATCATGTTGATAGAAGACGGTACTAACAATCCTATCCCCAATCAGCTGAGGTTCAAGGAATTGCTTTCCACACGTATGGAAAGTGGCTTCATCACTAAAGAGAATGTTGTCCATTAAATTATCACTCCAGATTTGTTCTACGAGATCAGCACACACAGCACTTCGTCGAGGGAAATCTTCCTCATGTAAATCATGTAAAACCTGCAAATGATAGCTTTTCTTCTGCAAATTAACTTTCAGAATTTTGTGCACAGATGACGTCGGGAGGCTGAGTCTGTGTGATGCAGCACGAACGGACGTACGTGGCTCCTCAGTGATAATTCCGCGTACTGCATTCACGGTAAGATCTGACATACACGGTCGTCCTGATCTTGCTTCATCATTTACAGATCCCGTTCGTTTAAATTTGTTCACCAATTTTCGTATTGTCTTGTCTATTGGCCCTGGCTTATGAAATCTCCTTCTAAACTTCTCTCTGATGTCATTGTATTTCTTTCCCTCGATTCGCCAAATTACTATTGCCACACGCTCTTCTGTATTCATTCTAAGGGCTTCTGAAAAGAAAAATAGAAAAAAAAAATTATTTCACAAAAATAGATCCTGACTTTATGTACACCCTGTATATTTTCGCCTGTCTGTCCTTTATGCAAGCGCAAACCGTTTGACCTAGAGCTACCAAATTTGGCACGGGAACCTCTTATGGGATGAAGAATGTCAACACAGAGTCTGTCAGCCTGTCTGTTTGTATTACGGGCGGCAATGTGAAGCTCAAGATTTTCATGACTGTGTTCTTTTCTTTAGTTTTATTGACCAAATAATTGAACCGACAGTAATTGAGAGTTCAATTATTTGGTCAGGGGGGTTTTGGGGGATATCTGATCAGATTCAGAAATCTTGACACAACGTGAAGCATAAAATTTTCACGGCTGCGTTCTTTTCTGTAGTTTAGCCTGTCTGTTTGTGAAATTTATCCGGGGCAGTAATGGGGGAAGGGTGGGGGTAAGTGGGGAGGAGGGTGGGGGTAAGTGGGGAGGAGGGTGGGGGTAAATGGGGGGGAAGGGTGGGGGTAAATGGGGGGGAGGTAAGTGGGGGAAGGGTCGGGGAGAGGGGTAATGGGGGAGGGGAGGGGTAATGGGGTGGGAGTTAGCCCCCAAGTTGCATAAAGGGGGGTGAGGGGGTTTTGGGGCCATTCAGTTGACCTAACCGGGCATTCAATTAACCCGGGCAACGCCGGGTACCTCACCTAGTATATACAGGGCCATTCAAAAAAGATGCAAGTTTAAATTGCTTATATTTCGTAATATTGTTAACGTACAGGAATGATTTTTGTATTAGTTTACAGCGTACACCTGGGAGCTTTGCTACCGCTTAGGCCTAGTAGCCTAAGGCGCTAGGCGAACGACTCTTGTAGCCTTAAATTAATATTTTGACGATCGCGTCATCTCGAATCGCTCCCCTGAATGTTTTGCCTGTGGATGGTCTTGGCCACCATATTCTCCGGATCTCAACCCATGTGATTATTTTTTATGGGGATATTTGAAAGATAATGTTTACAGAAACAATCCTCTCACAATTAGTCAGCTGCAAGAGGAAATTTCATCTGTTGTCAGCACAATCACTCATGACGTTCTACGCACAGTACTTACCAACTTTCAACGTCGACTGCAAATGGTTTTGGATGCCGGTGGTTCACACATTGAACATGTTTTTCATTAAATAAAAACTCCCAATTGTACGCTGTAAACTAATACAAAAATCACTCCTGTATGTTAATATTATGAAATATAAGCAATTTAAACTGTTGCGTCTTTTTGAATGGCCCTATATATATTATATATATATATATATATATATATATATATATATATATACACACACAATGTGTGTGTGTTTCGTGGCTGCCAATTACGTGTTCGGCCCATTTCATACTTCGGACCAATCAAGATGATTTACGTTTGCGTTAGGTTACACTGGGTTAGGTGATCGTTCTCTACGTTCGTTAGTTATTTCCAACGTCACCAATATTCGGCTATTCAGGGGTCTAAAAGCCTGGTGTCCCTGAAACTATATATATATATATATATATATATATATATATATATATATATATATATATATATATAGGGTGTCCCAAAAAAAACTATATACTCTTTATAGCATCATATATTTTATAATTTAAAAAAACAACAATAATATAATTATAGCAATTGCCAATGAAAGGTAAATTAGTAATCTAAGTGATCAAAATGTTATAGCGAGTTGTTTGCATATAAAATTTAATTAACTACGCCAAGTGCTCAAAATGTTCTCCGGCGGCATGAATGCACTTTTGAATGCGTCGACTAAGCCTGGCCTTGTTTTATCAAAGGCCTTGTAATGGCGAAGCCTATGGACCGAACGTAGTCTAGTCACTCACTAGCTTGCTTCGGACTTAGCCTACGCACTCATTCCACGATACAAACTCTACAGCATTCAACTTTATTCAGTTCAGCAAAAGAACCCATGTTGCGTAAACGTTTGACACTGGAGCAACGAAAAAGTGTTCTGAAATGGTATTGGAAATTTGAGAATGTGTCCGAAGTCCAGCGGCAATGGATCCGGGAATATGGTACAAAGCCACCGATACGTCTCGCCATTACAAGCATTCGTGACAAGTTTGAGGCAGAGGGATCTGCTCAAGATATGCACAAGCGAAGATCTGGACGACGCAAATCAAGTGCGAGTGATGAAAACTCCGTTTTAGTGTTGCAAAAATTTAATCGATCACCACAGAAATCAGTTAGGCAATGCGCCCGTGAGACCGGAATCAGCAAATCAGGTGTTCACCGGATTTTAAAGTCGGCAAAGTGGAAAAGATACATTCCAAGTCTGTTACACGCCATGACTGAAGATGACCCTGATCGCAGACTCGAATTTTGTGAATGGTTTCAGTCAATGGAAGCCGAAGACGTACAGTTTGCCAACAAAATCGTGTGGTCTGATGAAGCTACCTTCAAGCTGAATGGCACAGTAAATCGACACAACTGCAGGTACTGGTCACTTGATAATCCACACGTTTATGTGGATAAACATGTTAATTTACTAGGATTAACAGCATGGTGTGGTTTATCATCCAGGGGTTTGGTTGGACCATTTTTCTTTAATGGGACAGTTACCGGTGCCGCATATCTCGACATGCTGCGGACAGAAATTATAACTGCAGTTCGGAAGTTGTTTGGAAACGACGACTTTTACTTTCAACAAGATGGAGCCCCCCCCCCTCATTATCATTGTGATGTCAGAAGGTACCTCGATGAAACGTTGCCTAACCGTTGGATAGGACGAAGAGGAAGCGTTGAGTATCCTCCATGTTCACCGGACTTGACTCCACTTGATTTTTACTTGTGGGGCTACCTGAAGGATGCAGTTTATGGTACAAGACCTGCAACACTCGAACACCTTAAGGATGCAATTAGGGAAAGGTGCGGGACCATCACAGCATCCACATTAGTCCATGTCTGCGAATCAGTTAGTCGACGCATTCAAAAGTGCATTCATGCCGCCGGAGAACATTTTGAGCACTTGGCGTACTTAATTAAATTTTATATGCAAACAACTCGCTATAACATTTTGATCACTTAGATTACTATTTTACCTTTCATTGGCAATTGCTATAATTATATTATTGTTGTTTTTTTAAATTATAAAATATATGATGCTATAAAGAGTATGTAGTTTTTTTTGGGACACCCTATATATTATATATATATATATATATATATATATATATACTAGCATGTATACACACACACACACGTATGTATACGTACGGCACATGAATATGTACTCACTACCAAGTACGTTATATTGCTTCACATGCGAAAGTTGTGTAAAGATCAGGAATCATTTATAACAAACGGATATCCCCTTTCGGGGTTTCGGCTCACTAACGGTACAGTAGTCCGTACAACTGCTGTCAGGACCCCACCGTCAGCATGCGATCGAGGTCGGGTCAGTATGTTAAAAAATCCTAAAATTACGCCGGACAGGATCCCGGGGCCACTGCACTGAACTTTGTGCAAGAGACAAATTGCGCCGTTTCAAAGCCACTTGCGTTGACGTTTTACGAGTAAAATGGCGTTTTCACCCGAAAACGGAAAATACGTCGAGGAAAAAGTGAAGACAATCTTTTTTGGCATTTGCATTCGAATGACAGCGACTTACACAGGTACCAGAAGTTGTGAGCGAGCCACACCAGCCTTGTCAGTGCATGCCGGAAGTTAGTACCTACCAGGCTCCAGTCATCCGTATTCAAACAACATATTCACTTTTGAGCTGCCCACACCGGCTATGACGTCATTGTTACAGAGACAAACGTTGCGCCAACCGTCTCCTCAATTTAACCATGTATTAGTGCGTTAAATAACGCAGGTTAAACCTTCTGCAACTTCACAAGACTTAAGCCTAAACCTATAGCAGACCGACATTAACACAACTTCCACGCATTAAACTAAATAAAGTCCAGCGTAGGGGTAGGCTACGCTTTGGGCTTACGACTTACCGAGCCTACTTAAAGATATGCAAGTGAAATCTATTTTAGGCAGGACTTCGTCCTAACTCAGTTTAACCCTGAGGTTATGCTACTGAAGAAAATTAGGCCCTAGTTACTGGCGCTTTTTTTTCTTTTTAGGGTGATGATGTAGTGTTGAACTCAGTTCGGAACCCGATTTGGCTATGATGCCTGTCTACCCAACAGGTAGATTGAACTTAGATTGGTAAATATTCGTTTCAGCACACATCGGTGTTTTTCGATTAAGACATTTTTCTGGTCAATTTTCAGTCGTTTTGCACGAATCTAACATCCGTTTCCTGTGGAAATATGGGTAAAACTTTACAAGACACCCGCATTGCCATGAAACATGCTACAGTAACGAAACATATCAATCGATAGAGCAGAAAAAATGGTGCAAGCAGCTATGTATCATTTTGAAAATATTAGAAAATAACAGTTATGACACTATGAAGATGTTACTAGGCCTATCATAGCTTACACCATTTGGATCTTTTCTGTTTCATGTACTGTGTAGCTGGTTCCTTCTTGGTGCTACTTGTAGTTGCCGGGAAGAATGAAGGATACGAAGCAAGCTATCGCTTTGTTGGGTATCTCTTTTAGGGGCCTCTCGTGTCCTCTTCTCTCCCTGTCGTTTGGGGGGTTGGCGTCTTGAAGGAAAAGCCGGTCGTTTTCAGAGTTTATTGAGTTCTTGGTTGGCTGAGGTTATTTTACAGAAGATTTTGTTATTTTATATACAGCTGAATTAATTAAATATATATATAAATTTATGTACAATACTTATTTATAAAGATTATAATGATTCTTAAAATTACACAGTGATAAAATATATACAGTTTGGTACGCGCAAAATTGGTTTGTCGGTAACTAATATAAAAATAATATAAATGCGGAAAATTAACTGCGCGGCCCCACACTACTGCCCACCCCGAGAAGCGGAGCACGTATATCAAAAGTAGAAATATTCGGGTCTTGATTTGAATCGGATCCTTCGTCCAGCTCGCGTTGATCCTCGGTCGGCCTCGTTTCCGGTTGTTGCGTTGTCCTGCGCGCCCGTCCTGAGGTCTGTATTTGCTACCTCCGAGGTGCGTCCTCCATCGTCCTTTTTCCTTGCGTGCTTTTTCTCCGATCCGATGTCGTCCGATTGTGCGCCCGGTACCTGTGTGGGACCTGAAACTATATACGCCGGTTTTTAAACGATTAATTGAAATGGCTTCTGATGATCCGTTAGTTTTTTCTATTACGAAGTACTTATCGTGGCGTTCGAGAACACGGAAAGGTCCTTGATATGGTGCCTCGAATGGTTTTCGAACGCGGTCGATGCGTACCCATACGTGGTTTGATTTGTGGAGTTCCGATGGAATGAATGATTTGGGGGCTGAGTGAATGTTTCCTTGAGAGAGTTGGGCGAAATCGATTTGCGTCATTTTCTTGGCTAATTCGGAGATGAATTTTGAATTGGATTTTGACGACGAATTGGCGATCATTGGCCTCGGGCATAATAGGGTGGTTCCGGTGACGGTGGTGAACGGTGAATAACCCGATTCGTTGGGGAGACTGCGTAAACCAAGGAGAACTATGGGTAAAGCGGGGAGCCAATCTTGTTTTCGAGCGATGATTGCTGTCTTGATGGTGCGATGAGATCTTTCAATTATTCCGTTGGTCTGAGGGCGATACGACAAAGTTCTTAGTCGGTGAAATCCGATGAGAGCTGAGAGTTCCCTAAAGAGTTCGGATATCGAATTGGGATCCGCGGTCCGTTATGACTTGCAGTGGTACACCAAATCTTGAAATCCATACATCGAGAAATGCGTGTGCTATTGATGTGGCTGTAGTATCAATCAGAGGATATGCTTCTATCCATCTTGTGGCACGATCGATGCAGGTTAGGAGATATCTATATGGGGAAGGATATGTTTGACCGGGCAAAGTGGTTGGCGGTAAGGGACCGACGATGTCGATATGTACCGTTTCAAATCTTGAACTTGGTAAATCGAAGGGGGTTATTTCTGATTTTGTATGGCTAGAAATTTTTGAGGATTGACATGATTCACAATTTCGGGACCAAGTTCGAATATCCTTATTCATTGAGGGCCAAACGTATCTTGATTTAATGATACGAAGTGATTGCTTGATGCCTGGATGAGAAATATGAAATTGATTGAAAATGGAAGATCGATGCTGCTTGGGAACAAAAGGACGGGGATATGGCATGGATGTATCACAATATAAAGTTGTATTTTCTGGAAACGGGAACGGCTTGAGACGTGGGAGAAATTCTTGCGTTTCTTGATCTTTTTGTTGAGATTCCGCGATTGCTGATAAATCGAAAGCGTCGATATGTACTGCGTTTACGTTGCGTGAAAGGCAGTCCGCTACGACGTTTTCGGATCCACAGATATGTATTACATCGCATACGTATTCCGTGATGGCAGACCAACGACGTTGTCGTCGGTCTGTCTTGGCTCGTAAGGGACTCTTGTAGGCAGAAACCATCGGTTTGTGATCCGTGAAGAGTATTACTTGACGACCTTCTAAAAATTGACGGAAATGCAGGACGGCTAGGTATGCTGCGAGTAATTCTCTATCGTATGCGGCGTACGCTTGCTGAGTTGTAGTTAATTTCTTGGAAAAGAAGGCGATGGGAACTGGTGTGCTGTCGATTATTTGATGAAGAACTGCTCCAGCTGCTATTTGTGAGCAGTCCGTAACTAAATGAAGGATTGAGCTTGATGGAAGAGGATGACAAAGCGTAATGGCGTTCCGTAGTGCATCCTTGACATCTTGAAAGGCTTGAATTGCTTCGTCGTTCCACTGTAGACTTTTGCTTTTGACTTGAGTTCTGACGATTTCACTTAAAGGTGAGACTAAATCGGCGTAACAGGGTATCATATGGAGATAGAATCCCGTCATTCCTAGGAATCTTCTGAGGCTTTGGTAATCTTGCGGTTGGGGAATATCTTGAATTTCGGAGACTTTGTTTACAGGAGGACGAATGCCTGCTGGGGAAACTTCATGACCCAGAAATTCAATTTTGGATTGCTGAAATATGCATTTTTCTAAGGAAATTCTTAAATTGTGTTCTTGAAGGATCTTGAATACGCGTTCTAAGTCTTTCAAATGGTCAACTGCGTTATTTGAATGGACTAAAATATCGTCGAGATACACAAATACGGTCAACTCCTCTGAAAATTGTATCCATGAAGCGTTGAAATGTTGCAGGGGCGTTTCTTAAACCAAATGGCATGTATAAATACTGAAATAAACCAAATGGAGTTGTTATAGCCGTTTTCTCGATATCTTCTGGGTGGACTGGAATTTGGTGATATGCTCTGACTAGATCGATTTTGCTAAAGCATGATTTTCCGTGCAGAGATGTTGACAGACTTCTTATATGAGGAAGTGGATATCTGTCCGGTTTCGTGACAGCGTTTAGGCTTCTATAATCACCACACGCCCGCCATTCGCCTGGTATCTTCTTCGGAACGAGGTGTAACGGTGAGGCCCATGGTGATTTTGAGGGTTCTATAATTCCATCTTGAAGTAAGTTGTTGAAAGTAGCCTTAGCTGAGGATAATTTATCGGGTGGAAGACGTCGAGGGCTTGCAAACACTGGTGGTGCGCTGCCAGTGTCGATGGTATGCTTGACAGTGTTGGTGGAAACTTTCTGCGGTTGAGCTGGTTTCAGTAGTGAGGAGTACTTGTCAAGCAGGTTCCTGATTTCTTGAGGTAATTTGTCGGTAGGGTTAATATTGATGAGGTGAAGGTCTTTGGATTGCACAGGTTTAGTAGTGGCTTGAAGAGTTGTTGCTCTATCCTTCAAAATGCCATGCTTGCAGTCCACAAGGATGTCATAATGGGATAGAAAATCGGCGCCGAGAAGTGGACTGGAGACTTGGGCGACGACGAATGGCCACCTGAATATTCTTCGTAATTTAGGAATTGATATGTCCAGTGTTACTTCTCCGAATATTTCGAGCGGCTGACCGTTTGCGGTGGAAATCTTTACTGCGGTTGGGTGGAGTTGACAATCATTGACACAAGTTGGTGGTAAAATTGAGATGCTCGCTCCTGTGTCAATGATAAAATTGACCTTCAGACTGGCGATGCGAGCTGCGACTGAGATCAGCGGCAGGCCGGACGTCGCGTTAATCACAGCCTGCTTATCTAGTTTTCCGACGTTTCTCTTGATGGTGAGGAAGATCTTGAATTTGGGCGTGACGAGGGGAGCAGCTTGGCGTCATCTTTATTTGGCCACTTGCACCATGGCCTGCAGGTCCTTGCTTGGGGGCCATAATAAAGGTGCGCGCGGCACACCACCGGCCGCTGATTCTCGCTGAAGGGTTTTAGGCCGATGGGGATATTCGTTCTTGGGCTTGTATTGGCTCGAGTTGACGTTGGCGCCGCGTAGCAGCTTTGTTGAGCGAACGGTATTAACTCATCGGCTAGTTTGCCGAGTTGAGTTAGCGTCAGCTCCTTTTGTGCTGCTACGACGGGCGCTATTGAGGATGGGAGCGCCTGGATGAATTTATGCTTCACCAAATCATCGCTGACGCCCACCTTCAGTGCCGTTTGGTGGATATCTTGAAGGAATTGGGAGGGCTTTCCAGTGAGAGGAGTGTTGGAGATGAGTCGTTCGAAGAGTTCTGGCTTCGTCTTTTCGTAATGACTCACGATTTCTTCTTTTAAATCGGTGTACGACTTGTTGGAGAGAGTTGCTGCTGAAATTCGTGAGACGACTTCGGGGGGTAACGAGGCTAGAACATGGAAAAATTTGGTCTCTTCGGATGTTATTCTGGAAATGTGGAATTGTGCCTCCATGATGGAGAACCATCCTGCGGCCGACGCTTCAGAGAACGTGGGTGGCTTGATGGTGACATGGTGCACTCCTGATTCAACAGATTCCATCTTGCGGGAATGTAATTCGGGTCTGCTGCTGCTTTTGTTCCGACCGGCTACTACGGGTGGGCGGCGAAGAGGCGTGGCTTCGGTTTGTTCCGCCCGGCGACTGAAGGATGCTGCTTCCGCTGGCTGCTTCGGGTCACTCCGGGGTCACCAATTGTAGCTGGTTCCTTCTTGGTGCTACTTGTAGTTGCCGGGAAGAATGAAGGATACGAGAGGCAAGCTATCGCTTTTTGGGTATCTCTTTTAGGGGCCTCTCGTGTCCTCTTCTCTCCCTGTCGTTTGGGGGGTTGGCGTCTTGAAGGAAAAGCCGGTCGTTTTCAGAGTTTATTGAGTTCTTGGTTGGCTGAGGTTATTTTACAGAAGATTTTGTTATTTATATACAGCTGAATTAATTAATATATATATATAAATTTATGTACAATACTTATTTATAAAGATTATATATGATTCTTAAAATTACACAATGATAAAATATATACAATTTGGTACGCGCAAAATTGGTTTGTCGGTAACTAATATAAAAATAATATAAATGCGGAAAATTAACTGCGCGGCCCCACAACTGTTTCCGATTTTGTTGAAAATAAGATATTTAATGTAAGTTAACTGAATGCCCGATTAGGTCAACTGAACGCCCTTGATGATTGGTTAGGTTAAGTCGTGATATTTTCGTGTTTTAACGAAAATATCACAACTTAACCTAACCAATCGTCAAGGGCATGCAGTTGACCTAACCGGGCATTATATCCCATACAAAATTACAATAACAAACATAACTTTTGAACCACTCATTTCTCCAAACAAGGACTAACATTTTTTTAAATCAGCGTAAATATCTACACTAAATATCTTATTTTCAACAAAATCAGAAACAGTACATGAAACGGAAAAGATCCAAATGGTGTAAGCCAGTGGTGGCCAACCTTTTACATACCGAGCGCCATTTTTTTTGTGCCAGAGTTCCGATGCGCCAAAAAAAATCTTAAAATGCAACAAATGTGTATATATAATAAAAAAAATTAATCTTACCTTTAATGAGATTTTTGAGTTTGTTTTAATCCCGCCAATTTGTCTATAGTGGGCTTTAAATTTGTTGTTGAAAGTAAAAGCAGATTTTTTAGATTAGAGTCAGTTTTTATCAGTTTCATAGATGAGAATGCTTGCTTACACCCGTATGTGCTTGCAAATCGACAGATGTAACCCTGAGCAAATTTTCTAAGGTTTGAAATTGTTCGCATGGCAATATTTTCCAGAAATGGATCATGTCGGCAGCCTTAGGGATCGGAGGAAGCTCATCAAATTTAGTTTTAATTATGAAATTTGTTTTTAAATCAATAACTTCCATCTGTATACTAGTATGCAAGTCGCTGATTTTTTGTTCAGTAACGGCAAATGGATTGATAAATACCGATATGTTATTTTCTTCTTCGGCAAATTCACTAAAACGAGCTTCAAATGAATCTTGCATTAATTTTATTTTCGCAATATATTTTGATAAATCAATTTCACTATCATTATTTTTGCTCTGCATTTTTAGATGCTCAAAATGGTCTAAATTTTCGGTTTCTAATTGGAAAACCAACAGTGTTAATTTCATTCTAAATGCGGTTAATATTTGGCTGGACACAGGGGCTAACGAGAAATGAGAGGTTGTGTTTCACTAGCACTATTTTTCATGCTCTTTTACAATGGTACTAATCATTTTTTGTGCTAGTGCGCGGTTATAAAATTCATTTAATATATAATTTTTACGTGGAGACTCCGTGTGTATGTATGTATGTATGTATGTATGTATGTATGTATGTTAGCGCTCCGTGTGTTTGTATGTATGGTAATGCATTTCGTGGACGTATCACTTGTTTTTCGATTGTCACATGGCTGGATTGGGCCAATTAGACACTTTTTGTGTAGATTTGGCCAATTAGACACTTTTTGCGACGTGCGCCATAGAAATTTCCTTTGCTTCACGCAGTTTAAGGACAATGGCTGAAGCTAGTGAAGGTTTTGAATGTGACGGTTGCGAGATTGAGTATTACCGCGCCATTTCTAAATATTTTGAAAATAACGAAGCAGCGGTGGATTGTTTTAAACGCCACGGAGTTCTGCCCGTTTGTGTGCAATGCCCGAAATGTTACAATTCCTGTTCTTATCGCGCGGACCAACGTATATACTATTGTCACCGGCAGAAAACAAACCTCAAAAATAAGCGTGTAACCCGGTGTAATTTCTCCGTGAGTTCCTATTCTGGGACGTGGTTAGGTTAGTTAGGTTAGTTAATTTAGTTAGGTTAGCTAGTTTTTTTATCAGAATTACATCTTCCTGGTGTAGTTTTCTCTGCTTTGTTGGAATTTGACACACATTTCTTGTGCAAATGAGTAGAAACACTCCGTATTTTGGAATGGAAAAAAAATAGTTTCTATTCATTTGCACAAGAAATGGGTATCAGATTCGAACAAAGCAGACAAAACTACGCTAGAAAAATGTAATTTTGTTAAAAAAATGTAGCCCCTGTGTCCAGCCAAATATTTACCCTAAATGCATTAATATCATTCGCTAGGTTAGCAAACAATCTGTTGCTAACTTGTAGTTTCAAATTTAAGTTATTGAGATGACCGGTCATATCAAATAGAAATGCTAAATCAAATAGCCACTCACTGTCACGTAAGAGCGCCCTTTCATGAGGTAACTCATTTTTCTCTTCTAAGAAATGAAAAACAGTCTTTTAATTGCCAGAACCTGTTCAGAACCTGTCCTCTGGAGAGCCAACGCACATCACAATGAAGAATGAGATCACCATATTCCAATTCTAGCATATCACAATATTCTCTGAATTCTCGTCGGTATAATCCTCTTGCTCTAATTTTATTCACACATTTAACTACTGTTGACATAACACCCTGGAGATTTAAAGTTTTCCCACACAATGATTCTTGGTGTATAATGCAGTGATATTTCGGTGCTGGTCTAATGTGCGGTCTACCGAGCAAAGTGAATCTACCTCTAATTTTTGTGCGGTCTACCTAAGATAATTAGTTCACAGACCCGGAAGCCAATAAAATAATTACTAAATGTTATGAAAACAAGAAAAATATAGGATCACCCGAAGATCAGGTCCCCAGCCTTCTTTAGTTAGCCTTATAAGGCTAACTAATGAAAATATCACTACCTATCCTAACCAATCGTTAGGTCAACTGTACGCCCTTGACGATTGGTTAGGTTAGGTCGTGATATTTTCGTTAGTTAGCCTTATAAAGCTAACTAAAGAAGGCTAGGGACCCTGATCTTCAGGTGATCCAAAATATATTGTTTGCTCCTTTTTTTAATTTTTTGGTTTACCTTTCAATAAAAAATTTTAAATCTTTTAATAAATCTAATAAATAAACAAATATGATATGATTGTTTTTAAATAAATAAATTTTAATAAATATCTAATAAATAATATCTAATAAATAAACAAATGTTATGATGTGATTGTTTTTAAATAAATAAATTTTACGATATGATAGTTTTCATTTTTGAGGTAGACCGCACCTTAGACTGTTCGAACGCCGGTAAACCGCACATTAGACCGTTCAAAACGCCGGTAGACCGCACATTAGACCAGCACCGATATTTCAGTAAAGGACGATTTAAAAACTTTTCAAGTAAAGTTTGTTCCAATCCAATTCAAATTTTTCTAAGCATGATTTTAATTTCTCAAACACATCTGACCTTTTCGTCGTTCCATGAAGTGACTCAAGACCGGTAAGTTCCTCAAAGACGTTAAAATTATCGTCAATTCCTCTAATAAAAATGCTTAACTGGGCTGTATCACATATGTCGACAGATTCGTCCAATGCAATTGGAAAAAAAGGTGCAAGTATGGGCATGAACTTTTAATTGATCAGATACATCAGTAGAGAGATCTTCAATACGTCTCGTTATTGTCTGCTTTGACAGTGTAAGTTCACCAACTTTTATTTCTACATTCTGATCACCAAGACGTCTGCCGAATATTTCTAGGCTAGATTTAACAATTTCTTCGCCATCAGTAAATGGCTTCTTCTTTTTGGCTAACATTAAAGCTATTTCGTATGATGCTGCTGTCATTGCTGAACTTTCGCAACTTCTTTTCACAAAATAATTTTGCATTTTTTTCTTTCATCTTATTTAAATAATCTTTGCGTTCCTCAGATCCCAGCACTAGCTTTAATTTTTCTTCTATTTCCGTATTATGCTGTGCCGTATAATGTCTATTAAGATCATTCTCCTATTATGTGACAGAGCATTTCCACAAACAATGCACAATGGTTTTCCGGAAGGTTCAATAATAAATAGAAATTGAATTTCCCATTGCTGGTTAAATTCACGGTTACTGTCAGTAATAGCCTTTCTTTTGCTCATTGTGCCGTGTAGTGTGATGGGTATTGGGTAATCAATATGAAATACTAAATCTTTGATCGCTCTGACTGACTGACATGAAGTAAACATTCATAAAACGATGCCACTTCGTACCATAATTTACATTTATTCTTTATATTTTATATGGTAACATTCTTTGTTTTATCATTTATATATAATGATATATAATATATAGTTTCTAACGAAACTAAACCAATTTAACCAAGCTAACCTAATGTGACCTAAATATAGTCACAATAGCGAGTTTTCAGCGACCCAACCAGTTAAATTAGATATGGATGCCAATGCCAGACGCACGATTGTATGCAAAACCTAAACGCTAATAAATAATAAATATATTTATAATCATCATGTATTCAATTGTATTATTCATGTATCACGTTAAAATAAGTGATAAATTTGTAATATAACTATGTCAAATTCATAGTAATATACTTTTAAAGAAATTTTTACATAATTTTTCTAAAAGCATGATGCGCCAACTTCGAAAGGCCAATGCGCCACGTGTTGGTCACTATGGGTGTAAGCTATGAACATGATAGGCCTAGTAACATCTTCATAGTGTCATAACTTCGTTATTTTCTAATATTTTCAAAATGATACATAGCTGCTTGCACCATTTTTTCTGCTCTATCGATTGATATATGTTTCGTTACTGTAGCATGTTTCATGGCAATGTGGGTGTCTTGTAAAGTTTTACCGAAATGGGTAGTTTTTGAGATCTTTACTTGAAGATATCGCAAAAACGATGTGTTTACACAGAAAACGGATATCAGATTTATGTAAAACGACTAAATATTGACCAGAAATATGTTTTAATCGAGAAACACTGATGTGTGGTAAAACGAATATTACCCCTTAGATTATATTTACTCTAATTGAATGACGCATTTTTTCACGCCGCGGCCGCATGTGCACCAAGCTCACTTGCCTGGTAGCGATGGCGCACGCCATGTACCGAATTTCGGCGTGATATTTCGCCAGACCATGCGCTGAATCTCGGCGCAAATCGTAAAATCACGCTTGAGTTGTCAGGCATTTTTTGCAGTCAGGCCAAGGCCGAAGCAAAGCTGAAAACATTAAGTTAAAGCGTTCTTACCTTCTATTGGGTATAAAGGCGGCTTGCTTCTTCCATAAATGCCTCAAAAACATATTCGCTTTCCCGGCATACGTATACTTTAGCGTCGGAAATTGTAACTATTATTATTATTATAAACAACTTAACCAAACCAATCGTCAAGGGCGGGCAGTTGACCTAACTGGGCAAAGAAGAAGCTAAGTCGTCAATATGGCGCATTTATCAGTTGTAATATCGTTTTAATACTTTTAATAAATTTATATTCAGCCTTACGTATTTTTTGTTGATATTAAACGTAGAAATAATTTCCGACGCTAATTTCCGCCTTCCAATAAGTGGAACGCCATATACAGGCCGCTGAATAATTTTCATCAATTCTCACTACTTCACGACACCCTTCCCATTATTCACAAATCCACACGTAATGAGCAGCACTTCACTAACTTTAGCTAATGTTCTCAAATCACACTCCTGCCGGCTGTAATGGCATAAAAAAGTCACCATTGTTATGTATTTTACATTTACTAAAGCACTTCTCACAAATTACTGCATTCGTCACTTAGATAAAACTGTAAATAAACGAGTAGCTTGCACTCGCCTTCCTATAGTTTAAACAAATTGCACGGTCATTCCAACACAACCACATCAAACCAAATCCATTTAACACCTATTTTTTTTTTTTACTTTTTGATTACGTAATTCCATTAGAATGACGTCATGTACCAAGACAAGTTCGTGATTGGAAGAAATTTCTGTGACGTGTTTCAGCGGGCTCGTGGGTACGGGCGGAGCTATCACCTCTTTCAAAATCAAACTAAGTCTGGATTATGAAATTTCTGTAAAATGTCATTATTAATGTACAGTATAATAATAAAGCAGTATTTTTTAAAACTATAAATTTGTTAAAAATGTGTTAAGAAATACATTTATAAAGCGTTGCTATGGAAACTGCCTTAGTCATATCAATGATGTCTCGATGAACGTACTGTAAGTTTTACGTTTCAAGAATTTTTAGTTTCAACTTTTTACTGAATAATAGTTAAATATATTAAAGTTATTGGAAACATTTTGCAATGGAAAGACATCTTGAAGTCTGTAGTTTATTTCAACTTATTTATTGAATGTCATCTTAGGAGGAGACTTCAACGCTAAAGACACCAGTTGGTACCTGCACAACCAAAACAACACCAAAGGCGCCAACATAGCCACACAACTAAACAGCCTCTTCATTCTTAACAACACAGAAGAACGTACACACATACCACATCAAGGAGGATACTGAAACTCCTCCCCAGACATAACGTTCTGTAACTTCTGTTCCCCCTCACTAGCAACACATACACACTGGAGAACAGAAAAACAACTGTCATCAGACCACCTGCCCATCATCATTACAACACGTTCTACACTGCCCCAACAGCCTTAGGCACACTTACAGAAATTACAAGAAAGCTGATTTGGAACAGTTCAAAATAAAGACTGAGGAACAATTCACCACATTAAACAGCACACCCATCATAAACATCAATACAACACTCATGACATTTAATCAGATCATCAATAATGCAAACAAATACATACCCAAGGGCAACATTAGTAAATACAACCCAAATTACACTAGAGAAATAGCCAACCTTATAAGACAACGTAACAAGTTAACAACCTCAACATAACACACAAACACCACACACAGAAGCCATAAAACAGCAGATACAACAGCTCAACATAGAAATAAACAACAAACTTAAAGAAAAACAAACAGAAACATTTAGGGAATTCATAACAACACTAAACCACCCCACAGATACATCCAGGATATGCTAGACTATAAACAGCATTACCCACTCTAACAGGGCATTCACACCTCACACGCGGCTATCTGTCGCAGCCAAAATAATATCCCAACATATACACAACAAGCTAACTAACATTCTAGTTAATCACTACGCAAAAATAAGTCACTTAAAAAGAGACAACAACCAGAAACATGCAGACAGACAAACAGCCAGACACAAGAAAACCTACAGACTCGACACGACCATTACACCCTTCAATACAGACCAGACCACCAAGATCATGAAAAACATTAAGAATTCGAAGGCTACTGGACCAGACAACATATCTAACATACACGCAGTGGCGTATTAAGGCGGGTGCAAGGGGGGCGGTCCGCCCCGGGTGACAGCCAGGAGGGGGGTGCCATCGGGAGAGTTGAAATACCAGTACAGGTTTTCAAACCAAATGAAAAATTCGCCAAAGTAAGAAAAAAAATTAAAAAATGTTCAAACTATTACAACAGCTTAATGTTAATTTCCACTATAAAATAAATTTTTATTTTTATTGGCAATACAAAATGTACAAACGAAAAATTAAAAATTTGATAAAAATTCATCGAAAGGCGAACGTTTGTTGACGTTTTAGTCATCAGTTTGTTGAGTATAGCCAGCTGGCTGCAACTGACATTCCAAGTCTTGTTCATTTGACACTGTGACTCCACATACATGAGGTATGTTTCATAATAATTATGATAAAGCATACTGTAAAGTGCTGGTGTTTATAACAATATCATGGTACTTATACCAGTGTCCAGTAATTTTTGACAATGTGGTATCATAGTGATGTTTAAGTGTTTATAAATGCATCGTCGTGATGTTATAATATCCGGTAAATGCATCGTCGTGATGTTATAATAAATGCATCGTTGTGATGTTATAGAAACTCATGTTTATGAATGGTGGAGAGGGCCATTCATTATGTAACTACAAAATGTGAGGAAATTGTTTGTTTGTTTTTTTCTGTTTAACGCGTTTCAACACTGCTGGATTATTAACACCATTTTTTTTTTCGTTTCCCCGAAGGGATTCTTTAACACATATTTCTTATTTCGTTGTGAGAAAATGGACATTTCTATGGAGAGAAGAGGGAGAGTAAAGCTCCGAAAAAGGATGCCAGGAGAGATGGCAAAGGATGCTGGTCTCACATTGCCAGAGGAAGTAAAAAGGGCTATGTTTGAATGTCTTGATCGCTTTCACCAAGAATTGGAGATTCGTTCTAAGGCAATGGATCAAATTCTGTCAATCTTCGCTGTTATTCAGCCAAACACTTTGGTTATTGCAACAGAAGAAGAACTTCGGAAGTATATTTCAAATTTGACTCAGATTTTCGATGAATTCTCTGATGAAGATATCAGTGTGGAAATTAGACGACTTTGGAGGCATTTGGAAGTTGCCAAAATCAGCGTTGAAGAGGCAAACAAATGGACAGCATTGCAGTTTCTGGAGTTTATTGTGAAATGGGATTTTTGTGAATCTTTGCCAAGCTTGTCACTGTGTTTGAGATTCTTTTTGACTGTTTGTGTGTCTATTGCTTCATGTGAAAGAAGTTTTTCCAAATTGAAATTGATAAAAAATTTCTTTCGCTCGACCATGAGTCAGACAAGATTGACAAATCTGGCTTTACTTTCAATTGAACATGACTATGCAAAGAAGGTGAATTTTGATGAGGTCATTGATCAATTTGCAGAAATTAAGGCTCGAAAGCAGAGACTGTGAATTCTCTCTATTTACCTTTGAAGAATAGGCTGAGCGTTGAGACTGGATTTCCTGTGTTTTTTGTATAAAATAAAATGCAGTATTACCTGTTCACTGAATTTTTAATGTCCTGCATTTTTCTTATTTCCAATTTGCTTATGACAGTACTGTACTATTTAAAAATCTTCTTGCAAACATAATATATTTTTCTGTGTGTTTAAATTTTAAAATTATTTATGGGGTGGTGCCAAAGGAAGGATCCGCCTCGGGTGCCAAATACTTTAGGTACGCCCCTGCATACACCTTAAACACTTTGGGCCCACAGGGAATACTAGCTCTCACAAACATCAGCACATATTCATACCAACACTGTATTATTCTTGACATATGGAAACAAGGTAAAATTATTACACTACTCAAACCAAACAAAAATCCAACAGAACCAGCTTCCTATAGACCCATTACTTTACTATGCACACCTTCCAAAGTAACAGAAAGACTAATCTTACAAATCACCAACCCACACATCCCACTATCGCCTACTCAACATGGATTCAGACCTCACCACTCAACCACGACATTACTCACCAACCTCACGAAGCACATCATGAATGGCATCAACTCCAGACAACCAGCTCAACGTACACTATTAGCAACAATAGACATTAGTAAAGCATTTGATGCTATCCCAAGCTTCCCTCTCATAAACAAAATACTCAACACAAACATGCACAATAACACCAAAAGGTGGCTCAGCAACTCTCTTTCAGGAAGATACTCACATGTCACATTTAATAGCAAGTCATCCAAAAACAAGTTTTTTCCGAACGGGGTCCCTCAAGGCTCTGTTCTCTCACCAACACTGTTCAACTTATACATGCATGACATTCCAACACCCATAGATAACAAGCTTACCTTATCATCATATGCAGAAGACATCACTCTAACATCCACCCACAACAACATCGACACCACTACAAATAACCTACAAACATAAACAGTATACAAGACTTTGCTCACACACAATAGACTCAAAGTAGCGCCCACAAAATCAACCATCACCTTCCTAACAAGCAACACAAAAGAACACCAGATAACTCCACAGATTACACTGAACAATACCAACATTCCACACACTCACATGACCAAAATACTCGGGGTCACATACAACATATCATTATCTTTTGCAAACCACATTCAGGACATTAAAAACAAATGTACGTCAAGACTTAACACGCTTAGGGTACTAACAGGCACAAACTTTGGACACCAGCAGGAAAAAACATCACTCATATACAAACAATATATTCGCTCAGTTATGGACTATGCTAGCCCATGCTGGGCACCCATTATCTCAAACACACACATAAACACTTTACAGACAATACAAAACAACGCACTTCGTATCATTACAGGATGTACTCAAACAACACCAATAGAACACCTGCAAAGAGAAACAAAAATACTGAAAATTAGGGAACATTTAGACATGAGGGGAACACAATTCATGGCAGCAGTGACAACTAACCCACAACACCCTTGCCACTACATGTACAATCATGCACCAACACCTCGCACCATTAAGGTAACACCAGAGAAACATTATAACCAAATACTCCATTCCAAACCACGTCCCACAGACATCACACAGTACAGAAAACACATACACACACACCTAACCCACAAAGCACTGACACGACTCGGTCCGAATGCGGTCCTAGGTGCGAAGCCGCCACCCAGTGACAGGTCAGAGACTAGCCTGAGCAGATCGGATCGAGTTAACTTTGTACGATTCCGATGTGGACATCACCCCAACTTACAGATATATAAACACAGACTAGACAACTCCATAGACGACACCTGCCACCTGTGCCAGGACACACCACAAACAATTGAACACATTATGACAGACTGTACCGCTCTGGCACAACATCGAACACAATACAACATCACTAGTGCGCTGAACATTCTAGTCCACTCCGGAGAGGGCGATCGGTTACCTGCGTGCCGCCGGCTTGCTCGATCAGGGTGGGCTGATCGGTTAACCACCACCAACAACTTATTTATTGAATTTAGTCATTTTGTGGCAGACATACTGAATTTTGTTTTTGAAGTTTTACTTATATGACTTCCTAACTTTTAGAAAATTGATAACTTTATGAAATGAATTGAAATCCCCATTATATATATATATTAGACGCCTGGCTTAGAACAATCCCAGATGAGCCGGGCGTACCTGGCTATGTGAGGTGGAGAGTACAAGAAACCAACTCTTTACTTCACCAGGCCAACTCGATAGGAAGGGTGACAAGCTTGATCTTCGTGAAATGAGGAATCACCGCACGGAACACTTGAAAGGTTAAAAGGAAAAGTATATATATATATATATATATATATTCTGTTACGTTTCGGCGCAAAGCCTTGCTCACACAGAATGACAACATGAGTTAAAAACACAATATTTAAATGCAAACGATCTTTTCCAAATCTACTGGACGAACATTCGTGGCTTCACCTGATTGGCTGGTTACTGTTGATGCTCCTTGGCCCCGCCCCTTTCTGTTAACTTATTTTCCATTATTTTGGCTAAACACATAAATTCCTGTTTATGATTTACCACGTTTCCTGACGCAGGGCCGCCGAGAGCGGCCACGGGCCCCGAGGAAGGATTGGTATATGGGCCCCCTGTTTACTCAGTATTTTATTATGAATGTTTTTTGTGTACACAACAAGCAAACTGATTATCACAGGCCTGCGAATGAGAACTTTGTTAGAGTTGTTTTCTTACTAATAACTGATTTTATATAATTCAACTACGCTGGTTTGAAATAAGGTGTCCCACTGTCCATTTTTTTCTAATCACGTAAGGTTTTTCTGCAAACTGGAAGGGAAAAAACAACATAAATAAATATTATTTATTTCAATTTACATTAGGTACCTATTTCGCTTTGTTATACTAATTACAAATGCAAACAACTTTAATTAAAAAGAAAGAAGACTATTAACATCAATTACATATTCATCTTTATTTGTCCTGAGTTTTCTTGTGGGATCTATGCCTTTTACTCTAGTGGGGCAGGTAAGTGAATATATTCAGGGCACTCTTTCAAATAGTGACACAAGCACCAAAATTGGCATGGATACCCCTCTGCGACTACTTTTTTGAAAAAGCCCGTTAGCAACCTAAAATGAAAAATGGCCGCCGTTGAAATAGTGATTTCACTATAAAATTTGACATAGTAGTCCGATTTGAATGAGCTTGGCATCAAATCATATGTTTTTGACCATGGAGAAGCTGAATTTACAACCCTAAAACTTCTCAGACGCTTCTTTGTATCATTTGTAGCACATTGACTGAAATCGGACTGAAAAGAATACTCAATGCGATACATACGATCGGAAAATTACCCGGCCGACTGGCTATCTCGAACAATATTGCCAAGTATTGCGACATAAGACTCGGGGGTGCTCAGTGGCGGTCCTAGCTTACATGACGCCCTGGGCGAACCTCACCTTCAGCGCCCCCCCCCCTGTTCGCCAACACACACACATTCGAATCCCCCCAAAATAAAGGGGACAGACATAACTCTTTCACAAAATAACTTTTTATTGGACTAATTGTTGGAACTTCAGAACCAAAACAAAGACTCAAATTTCTGAATTTTACAAATCCTTCATCACGTAAATAGAATAACTCACTTAAGAGAATGTAATTATGATACTATGAACAGGAAAAATACAAATTAAATTGCACAACTGCCATAAATAAACTAGAGAATCAAATTTCTAAATTGTACAAATGCTCTATCACATAAATAGAATAAGACACTTAAGAGAGGGTAATTATTATGCTACACTTTGAACAAGAAACAAAATAAATTGCACCACAGCACAACTGCCATCTAAAGCCTGACTCTTCTTACCTTCCTTGATGCAAAGTCATGAATTAAATCATCATATGAAATCTGCTCAGCAATTGTATGATTTATACTGATGATGGCCAGACCGGTAAGGCGTTCCTGTGACATAGTTGACCTCAGGTAGGATTTGATGAGCTTCAGCTTTGAAAAGCTCCTCTCTGCTTCAGCAACAGTGACTGGAAGAGTAAGACCAATTCTGAGAGCAGTCCACAAATTTGGATATATTTCAGAGAGCTCCCTTTCATGGATAAATGTCAGCAGTTCAAGCAAGGATATGGTCTTTGATGGCAAGTCAGGCAAGTTCTTCAGCTCCTGTGCAAGCTCTCTGCCATCCAAGTCAGATTGTCCCTTAAAGTGTAGTGTAGTACTAAGGTTCACACATTGTTCTGTCAGCTCCTCAAATGTGAGATTTTGGAAATGTGTCAGCACTCCAAACTTCTCTCCCACAATTTCCAACGTGGAAAATCTTTCCTGAATGGCTGATGTTGCAGCATCAACCACTGCATTGAAAAATGTCACCTCCAGCTTCTTCAAAGCATCAATCAAGGGCTCATCAGATGCTTCATAGGAGAAGTGCCGCTTTGTGGACCTCAGCCGTTTTTGTTTTAACACAGCCTCCACATTCATTTGTTCACAGATATCTGTGGCTGCCATTTGTGCAGCCACAAAACCTGTTGCCCTGTAATTGCGGAGACCTCTCTCTGTTTTTTTAGGAGATTTACTGCAACATCAACGTGCATGCTAGGAGACTGCATCTGCTTGCTCACATGCTGAATTTGGCACAACAGGTCATGCCACACCACTGAACAAATGGCGAAGCGGTATGACTCAACCTCCTCTGACAGAGATTGAGCCTCGACCTTTATTACAGAGTCTTTGGTGTGGTCCCTCACCTCAATCAGTGCATCTCTCACTGCAGCTGCCTGATATCTCAGGGGCTCCACACTCTTGATCTTGCTTTCCCACCTTGTATCAGACCACATCTTCAATGTGATGTTCACATGTTTTTTCAAAATGGCCCATCGTTGTGTGGAGGCTGAAAACAAGTTGTAAAGCTTCTGCAAGATGCCAAAGTAACTTGTGGCATCAATAGATCCCTTAGCAGCATCGGCTGCCAAATGTTGACCAGTGGACTCCTCTGCCTCCAAAAACCCCATGAAATGTTCCTTTATATGGGGCTTCCACTCCAGTGACACAACCCGAATCACAACTGACAACTGTTCAGTGTGGCTGATATCTGGAGTGCAATCTAGAATTATTGAAAAAAACTTTGATTGTTTGATGTCGCTCACCATTGCTGAAATGGTCTTGCTGCTCGACAAATCAATGAGTTCGTTTTGTATGTGGTGGCCGAGGTAGCTGGTGTGACTGGAGGTCCCTTTTTGGACACGGTTAATGTGCTCTTGCATTATAGGATCAAATTGTGCCATCAGTTCAACTTCTTTCAGAAAATTGCCATTTGATGGTGAGAACAATTTTTCTGTATGTCCCCTTAGTGCCAAATTCCTAACTGCCAGAGAATGCACAATAGCAGTGAGACGTGTCAGCACCGCTCTCCATCTCAACTTCTCAGCCTCCAGAAGTGCCATCTCCTGCTTGTCAATGGTCCCCCTTTCTCATCCTCACTGCCAGTTCTTTCCAGATTTTCATAGAATTTAGGTGTTCTGAACTGTTGTCATGTGATGTGAGCAATGAGCTTGCATGCTTCCAGTCCGAGAGTCCCAAACTTGTTAAATTTATTTTCCTCTTGGAAAATAATGTACAACAGAAACAGAAAAGGCTGTTGTTTTTTAAGGAATAGACCAACCAACTTCTGGTTATATTTTCCCCACTAACCAATGACTTCCTGAAGTATTGATGGTGGAAACTTCTTCCGTCACTGTCGTTTCTAGGGAATACAAAGTCAGATGGTACTTGACTTGGTCCCCTGGAAACCAGTTGTGTCCGAATTCTCTCAGTCAGAACTGAAGGCCAGTTAGCAGGGTCGGTGGACAGAGACTCATCCTCAGGAGGCGATTCTGCTCCAGGCATTTCTAATAGAAAGAACAAGAGCATTACTCATTAGTATACACACCTAAGTTAGATAACACATTATTCACAGCACTTTGTTATGGTGGTGGTGTTATGGAATTATGGTGGTGAAACACCACACATACCCAGTAACCCAGACCCAGTGATAATAACATTATAATTTATAACTGTTTGCAAAATGCTTTGCAGGGATGCACACACATACACATACACACACACGCACACACTCACAGACATATGTGCACACAAACTCACCTGAAGAGTCCTGCCGGGGAGAAGTAGAAGCAAATGGGTCTTCATCCTCAGGATCAGACTGCATTTGTGGAGACATATGTGAGGCTGAGGAGGTAGATGGCTCCTCAGCCTCAATAATGGCAGAAGTAGACGGCTTCTCATCCTGGCTAGTGGCAGAGGGTGTTCCAAAATATTTCAAAAGTGCCCCTGCAAATAGTAAAATAGAACATAACAGACCAATGCATGAATAGGCTAGTACAATTAATTTAACATGTTATTAAGCACAATTTATTAAACTTTTAGAATAGGAAACAAATGAATAATACAACCTCCTTGGTTAATGGCTAATTATATACATAATAGTACACTTCAAATGACTCAGAAAGCTATATCACAGAAGAGCAGTGCAATATAGCAGTGAAGAGTAGATGACATAGCTCTATACCTTTATCTTTTGCTCGTTTCTCCTCTTCTTCTTTCCTCTTTTTTCTAAACTGAGCACCTGATAGCTTTGACCTCTTCTTATCCATTTGCGGTTATTTGACAGACCTTAGTGGCTTAGTGTGAAGATTCGTTCTGTAATAAATAATATACATTTCACTATTTAACCAAACCCAGAAAAATAACATTACATATGTTAAAGTATGGGCCTTTATTCCCAATAATATTAATCTGGAAGCATTTTGCATTGGTTAGGTCTTTTATGGGAAGGTTTATGGAAAATGCAATAGATGGTTTTTTATTAATAAAAATATATTTATTGATCTTTTATTATTTATTTTATTTTATTTTTTATTTTTTTTTATTTCTTTATTTATTTATTCTTATTTTTATTTTTATTTTTTTTGCAGGCGCTCATGCCGCCCCTCCACAAATGCCGCCCTGTGCGGCTGCCCATATTGCCCATATGAGGAACCGCCACTGGCCCGGGTGCTACTGTAGTATGCGGTCTACCTACGATTCGGCGGTCTACCTACGATTCGGCGGTCTACCTACGATTCGGCGGTCTACCTTTTAATTATAGCTTCTTATGTTCTTATTATTTTATTATTAGGTTAATTGTATGCCCTTGACGATTGGTTAGGTTAAGTCGTGATATTTTCGTTAAAACTAACGAAAATATCACGACTTAACCTAACCAATCATCAAGGGCGTACTGTAATATGCGGTCTACCGTTAAGTATGCGGTAGTAGTATGTTTAACTTCTTTAATAATTCCTTAATTGTGTAAATTAAATTATAATTCCTTTCAATTCATTTTCAATTCCTTTTAAATATTTTGAACGGTAGACCACATACTACAGTAGAAACTTAACGGTAGACCGCATACTACAGTAGCACCGACTCGGGCCTCGAATATACTGATTGTCGAATGTAATATGTGTGTATTGTCTATTGTTAAATTGTATGAATGTTACCGCACACAGCGGAGGTTGTAATCAAGCCGCGATGCGGGGTCGCAGCGCAGTGCATCACGATGCACTTCAGCGAAAGCGCTGCTTGTGATGTTTCAGTTGTGTGTGTGTGTGTGTGTGTTTGTCTAATTGTAACCGAGTTTACAACCCTAAAACTTCTCAGAGGCTTCTTTCTACCATTTGTAGCACATTGACTGAAAATATATGCAGCTTACTAATAATTAACTTTCTTATTTTTGTCTCAGAAGTCAGCCAGGGCGTGAACCGTTCATCGTCTCACAAGATGGCCAGTTTGGCTGAATTACCATCTAAATTGCAAACTGACTGGAACAAATGTTGTCTCTGTCAAATCGAGAAGAAGGACGAAGATCTCAAATCACCACCAACCCACTATTCATGTAGTACTGAACATGATGGCTACTTTATGATTGCGTCAAATGTTTCACTCTTTCAAGCCATCAATGATCTCCCAATCGTTTTGGATCCAGCAAAATTAGATGAAGGCGGCGGCAAAGAAGAAACGCTGAGAAAGAACAATGCAAAATACCATCAGAGCTGTCGACTAATGTTCAACAACACCAAACTCCAACGGGCAAAGAAAAGAGTAACTAGTGCTAGTAGTACAGATGAAGGACGCAGCAAGATGCGAAGAACCAGCCATAAAGGTCTACAGTCTGAGTGCTTCTTATGCGAGAAGGAAGCTCCAGCATCAGAACTGAGACAAGCCATAACCATGCAGCTCAATAAAAGACTGAATGAATGTGCCCGAAACCTAAACGATGGAAGGCTTTTGGCCAAACTGAGTGGTGGAGATGTTGTAGCACAAGAGATGAAGTACCATTCTTCTTGCTTGGCAGGCCTGTACAACAAGGAGAGGGCTTGCCTGAACAAGACGTGCCAAGGATCGCTAGAGAAGGAAGTCAACCAACTACCTACTACTGCACTGGTATTTTCGGAGGTACTCGCCTACATAGTTGAGACCAAAACCAGCAGTGAAGGTCCTGCTTGAGGATTATGCAGCACTGGATGTTATCCCCACAATACAAGCATACTCTTCCAAGTACAAGAGAACAGACATTGTGTTTGATGTCTACCAGCCATCGAGTCTGAAGGCCGAAACAAGGTCAAAGTGAGGACGGGGAGCCAGACGCAGAGTGACAGGCACAGGCAAAATGCCCCCAAACTGGCGGAGCTTCTTGAGAGACAACGACAAGACCGAGCTCTTCAACTTCCTGGTTGACAAGTTGCAAGTTGCAGAGATGTGCACACCAAACAGTGATCGTGACCAAGGAAGAAGATGCAGTCCGCAACCAAATGATCCGCCTGGATGAATTGGCTCCCTGTAACCATGAAGAAACGGACACGCGGATCTTCGTGCGACACAGATGTCCTAGTCATAGCAGTCAGTGTTCTGCCAGCCCTGCAGGAGTTTGGTCTGTAGAAGCTGTGGATTGCTTTTGGTCAAGGGCGGAACCTGAGGTGGATTCCTGTACATGACCTCAATCCCTCACTTGGACCAGAGAAGACCAGAGGGATTCTCTTCTTCCATGCCTTCACTGGCTGCGATGTTGTGTCAGCCTTCCGTGGGAAAGGGAAGAAGTCTGCATGGCAAACCTGGGATGTATGTGCCGAGGCCTCTGATGTCTTCATCAAACTCAGCCAATACCTGCCACCAGTTGAAAATGACGACCTGAAGATCCTAGAGAAGTTTGTAGTCACTATGTATGACAGGTCCAGTACAGCTGCGGGTATTGATGACGCACGGCTCGACATGTTTGCTCGCAAGCAGAGGCCGTACGAAGCCATTCCTCCAACTCGAGCAGCTCTCCTTCAGCACGCCAAGTCAGTCAACAATATGCCAGCCCGAAACCCAAAGTCCTGCTGATTGGGGATGGACACAGCAAGGTGACCTGTGGCAGATCTTCTGGAAAGAACTCCCACCAGTTGCGCAGAGTTGTCAACAGCTGACCAAGTGTGACTGCAAGACAGAATGCCGTGGAAGGTGCAAATGCTATCTCTTTGGACTCACCTGCACAGCACTGTGCAGCTGCAGATGTGAGGATTAGTTCAGAGTGTACATGTGGACAGCAACATTTATAAGTGACAAAGTGGAAAGTACAAAGTGCAAAGACAATAAAGGACAAACAAGTACTTTCATAGTTACCTACGTTTAAAAAAAAAATCCTGCGTCCATTCATAACCTCAGAAGCAAATGAGACGGCGCAGGCGGAGCTAAGGTCATTAGATGACCGAAGAGCACCATTTATGGAGGTATGAATAGCATGGCGACAGCTCCATTTATTTTTATAAATTTGGCTAAGTTGTTCACATAATCTGCTAGAAATGGTGGAAAGAAGCTTCTGAGAAGTTTTATAGTTTTAAATTCGGGTTCTGCATAATCAAAAACATATAATTCGTACCAAAATCATTCAAATCGGCCCACTGTATCAAATTGCGTGGTAAACATAGTATTTCTATACCGCACATGGCGGCCAATTTGAATTTTTAGGTGGCTAACAGGCTTTTTCAAAATAGTAGTCCCAAAGGTGTATTCATGCCAATTTTGGTGCTTGTATTACCATTTGAAAGATTGTTTCACTTATCTGCCCCACTAGTCTCGAATGTACGTGCTGTTCCTTTTCTTTATGTAATAATTCTGGAGTATCCTGTTTCAACATCCAGCAGTAATCACCCATCATGCTAATGTCCTACCTTCCCTGATATCTCTTCTCCATTTCTTTGATGTCTTGGTGAAACCGTTCTCCTTGTTCTTCGCTGAGTGCTCCGAGATTCTCAGGGAAGTAATCCAAGTGTGAATGTAAGAAATGTAATTTTAAACTAATATTACAACCCAACTCTTTGAACTTATTTAGCATGTTGTTCACAATGTTTTGGGTCCTTGTTGTTCCCCAAAAATTTGTTGATAACATCCTTAAAAGTAATCCACGCTTCTTTTTCAAGATTGTTCATTGTTCTTTCAAAGTGTTCATCCAAAGTCAGTTTTCTAATCTGGGGACCAACGAAAATTCCTTCTTTTAATTTTGCGTCCGAAAGAGTTGGGAATTTACCACACAGGTACTGAAAACAATCTCCATCTTCGTCTAAGGCCTTAACAAATTGCTTCATCAAGCCCAATTTTATGTGAAGCGGAGGTAAAAGGACTTTCTTCATGTCAACCAAACTTTCACGTTGAATGTTTTTTGAACTAGGTGTCAGGTTGACTCTGCGTGGCCATTCCTTTTTCATCCAGTGCTGAATTCTTGCTCAGCTATCCCATTCACACAAAAAACATGGAAACTTCGTATAACCTGGTTGTTGACCTAACAACATACAAATCACTTTTAAGTCTCCACAAAGTAGCCAACCGTGTTTTTTGTATTTAACCTTAGCTAGAAGCAGCTCAAGATTTTCGTACGTTTCCTTCAAGTGAACCGAATGAGCCACAGGAGCGGATACATAGAAGTTACCGTTGTGAAGGAGGACGCCTTTTAGACTTCTTTTGGAAGAATCAATGAAAAGTCTCCACTCATTTGGGTCATAAACTGCAGCGCCTAGCTTAAGTATTAGTTCCCAAACATTGTTGCAATATACCCGTGAATTTTCTTGAGAAAAATATTGGATGAATTCTTTTTCTCGATTTCTATACCAGTAAAATGACGTCCCGGGAGAAAGCAAGTTCTTTGCACGAAGTCTGGATCCCAAAATCTCTGAAGAATCCTTCGGGAGACAGAAATCTCTTACCAAATCATTAAGTTCACTTTGTGTAAACAATTGGGGCTCACCAGATGTTTCGGTTTGAAAACAATCAATATCAACGTTTCCATCGTCATCAGTGAAGTGAGTAGGACCCAAAATGAAAACAGCTCAACTTAGGTTTTAATCAACTAAAAATACCGCTAACATCTTTGACACAACTGCAAAAGGAAACATAAGAACTACGTTAATTAAATAAATAATAGTACAAATACAAAGAATTGAGTTATCTTAGCATTAAATGTACATCCAAGAAATACTTTAGTAAATCAATCAGTATCATTAAGTTAGAGCGCTATACCAAAGAATAATACTTATACGTACCAAAGAACTATTATCAATGATTTTATCAAGATGCTCTTTTATTCATTATTATTTATCAAACTTTTATTATGTTTTTATTTTTATCATTTTATTAATTTTCACCTGAAAATTACTTAAACCTGCAAAACATAGAGGATATAGAATACGTTAGTTTTGATAAATTACACATTCTCTATAGTATTAAATACATGTATAACTGTATTGGATTATACTTCACAAATAAAACACGGTTCAGAATTTAAGGAAGACCAAAAATTATTACATTCAGACACCGACTCAGACGAAGTTATATCAAGAGTATTTGGTTTAGTAGGTACAGGTATACCAGGTCCATGAGCAACAGGTCTTATAGTAGAGTGAAAGTTTGGATAAGAAATTTCATTTTCATTTTTAGTATTGTAGCTTTGCACGTTACATGAACAAAAATAGCAGTCATTGCTGTGATATCTAGGCTCACGCCAGACCATTGGAATCCCAAATAAAGAATCCTTTTTACCTTTACTCCAGTCTAAGTTGTTCAACACAAACACTGCAAACTTTATGTGGAGCCCATGATTTGTCTTGATCCCCACGTTTCATTCCGAAGTACGCATAGTATGCTTTATTGACGAAGTCTGTAATATCTCGCCTTTGTTTTTTCATAGTAAATTTTCCACAAATATAACAGAAAATGTTTGGGCTATTTACACACCCTCTGGTTGCCATAGCGACAAGTAAACAAATTTCAAAAGAGAAATATAGTCACTGAGAGCACCTTTGAATAATAAGAACTATAACCTCGCACCCACGAAACAGACTGACTCATCTGTTGGTTTGCCAATCACTTATATACTAGCGGTGCGTTTCTCGAATGTTCTAGAAAACGCTATGACGTCACTTCTGATCTGGAAGCATTTATAGGCAGTAGTTTTTAATCAAAATTTAATTGAGTCAATTTTAATGAAAATTACTTACATATGTAATATGAAATATGACATTTTGTGAAAAATCTGTACGTGATGGCGAAAAATGAATATTATTTTCGGAATCAGCGTGCAAAAATTACTATATAAGTGATAAAATATTTCCGACAACAAAAGCACCGCAGGCCTGTGTTGTCTGTCCAAGTCACTATTCAAAACATACAGTATGAATAAACCAGGGTTTCGGAGCCGGAGTCGGAGTCGGAGTCGGTGGAGCCAGTGAATTTTGCTTACCTGGAGCCGGAGCCGGAGCCGGAGCCAGAAACCTTGAAAATACGGCTCCATGGTCTGGCTCCGGGCGATATATTGCTACCTAAATTGTTATTTGTTAAATATAGGTTTAGTTGCAAATTATAATTCTTGTAATATATTACGAAAAATGGTACCATAGGATTTTTGGATTTTATGGAGGTGTGGGAGTTGCAGGAATAATCTGCAAATTTCCATTTTTTAACCATTAAATATTTGGGAAGATTTGTCTTAACAACACTTAATTATATAGGTAAAAATTTTTTTATGGCGGTGGAGACCTTAGGTAGGTAGGTACTAACTGTTTATCTAAGTAGGTAACTACCTAGATACATACCTAGTAAGGTTGGTCCTTCTGACTTGGATTGAACTATTTTTATTTTTAGGTCAATTATCTTGTATTGCTAAATTTCTTTTTTTTCAGATTCTTTGTAATTTGTACTTGATTCTTTAATTATAATTATCAGTCTATGACCCTTCATAATGGATAGAGATTCAATAAAGAAGTCTGATATATTCAAGTATTTTACTGAAAGTTCAGATAAGAAACACTATGTTTGTATTTGTGAAGTTTCTGATGCTTCGGGAAATATTTCAACGTGTGGAACTAAAATTACCAAGCCTCAAAGCAAAAAGCCTGATGTCTCCTCAAGAGCATATAATTTGAAAAGACACTTGAGTCGATTACATCCTGAAATATCAAAAATGATGGAAGAAAAGAAGCAAATGCTTGAGCTTTCAAGACCCAGTACTTCTGCCAGTTCAAAAACTAAAGCAAACCAGCAAAACATTACTAAATTGGACAATTAGTTATATAAATCTAGATATTTATTTTATAATTAACAGAATTTACTATAAAAGAGCCGGAGCCAGACTAAAAAATTTCTGCTCCGGAGCCGGAGTCGGAGCCAGAAGTTTTTTTACCAGCTCCGAAACCCTGGAATAAACAACTCAGAAGAAAATGACCATTTTATTTTTCGAATCAATTATATTAATTCTATCACCATACAATTTACAAATGCTGTATCAGTCTATGCAGGCAAGACAATTGTTTACTGCAAGATTTTCATAATTAGAAGTGTACTTTCTTTGCCTTCTCTCTAGCAAAGTGGTAAATGATTCTGATGAAATTTAAAGTACAGGCTAACTGACTTTCAATTACAATGGTTCCCAGAACTGTCAGTCGGTTTTGGGCATTGGTAGACCCCAGATAATATTTTATCTGTTTCAGTTTGACTATAATAATCTCTATAAAATATATGTTCATTAATTATATTTCCTCTCTGTTATTTAATCAAGTGCTTTATGAATATTTTTAGATTTTATCCCCCCTCTTTCCGGGCCCAGGGGATTTTTCCACGGCATCTCCACCCTCTCGGTGGGCCTGTCCTGACGTTATATAAGCAACTTCAATTGCTTTCTTCATCCCCTTATCTAGTCCTTCATGAATGATCTTAGTTTCTTGCTAGTTTGGCAGGTGTCCGTACCTACCTGCGTGCAAGACGAGTGAATTAGATGTTCGATGTAGACGCACGGGGATAAAGATAGGCGATATGGTGAGGACGAAACAAAATGAGTGTATTAATGAACGAAGTGTAGTGTAGTTTACGAGATTCCACGTAATGGCTGCTCTGCCGTTTATTATGGGGAGTCAGGGCGCGGCTTACCAAAGACTATATGAACATAGAGCAGACGTGCGTCCACATCGAACATCTAACTCACTCGTCTTGAACGCAGGTAGGTACAGACACCTGCCAAACTGGCAAGAAGCAAAGGTCATTCATAAAGGACTAGATGAGGGGATGAGGAAAGCAATTGAAGTTGTTTATATAACGTCAGGAAACGTGGTAAATCATAGAGAGGGATTAATGTGTTTAGCCAAAATAATGGGAAAAATTATGGTGAAATTAGCAGAAAGGGGCGAGGCCAAAGAGCATCAACAGTAACCAGCCAATCAGGTGAAGCCACGAATGTTCGTCCAGTAGGTTTCGAAAAGATCGTCTGCATTTAAATATTGTGTGTTTAACTCATGTTGTCATTCTGTGTGAGCAAAGCTTTGTGCCGAAACGTAACGATATATATATATATATATATATTATATATATATAATATGAATAGAAACGACATAAGTATTTAAGGAACGTCTCTGCACACGAGGAGGAGAGATAACGAATAAATGAAAAATGAGGCGAACCGCCCGGGAATCGAACCCAGGGCCTTCCAATTGCCGGTAGGACCGTAGCATAATGGTAGCGCGTCCAACCGGCAATTGGAAGGCCCTGGGTTCGATTCCCGGGCGGTTCGCCTCATTTTTCATTTATTCGTTATCTCTCCTCCTCGTGTGCAGAGACGTTCCTTAAATACTTATGTCGTTTCTATTCATTTATATACTGCGTGGTTATTGCAGTTATATGCGCATATTCACGATTTGCGAGGGTGCCCTCTCAGGGCATTGGTTTCTGCCCTATGTGGGAGAATTTCGATTTGTGATTAATTGAGGACCGTAGCATAATGGTAGCGCGTCCAACCGGTAATTGGAAGGCCCTGGGTTCGATTCCCGGGCGGTTCGCCTCATTTTTCATTTATTCGTTATCTCTCCTCCTCGTGTGCAGAGACGTTCCTTAAATACTTATGTCGTTTCTATTCATTTATATACTGCGTGGTTATTGCAGTTATATGCATATATATATATATATATATATATATATATATATATATATATATTATATATATATATATATATTATTTTCGGAGATTTTAATTTCCCATTCATATCATCGAAGAAAAATGACGAAGTTATATATGTTGAGAAGTTTCATGGCAACATTACTAAAGATGACAGAACCCAAGCAACAATGCTTTTAGATATTATGGAACATTACGCCCTTACCCAGGAAATCTGTGAAGCCACGAGAAAGGAGAACGTTTTGGATTTAATGTGGACAAATAACAACGAGATAATAATAAATAAAAAAGTAACGCACACAAAGTTCTCCGACCATAACCTCATCGATATACAATTGAAGTTAGCACCTAGAGGTCCGAAAACGCATCCCAGAGAGGCAGATGGAATATTTGAAGGCTTAAACAGAAATTCAAAGAAAGTAAATTGGGAAAACGTAAATAAAGATTTAAAGGAGGTAAATTGGGAATTGCTACTACACGAGAAGACTCCACAAGAAATACTATGTATAATAGAGACGGAAACCAAACCTATAATACTGAAACATATTCCAGAGAGACAGGAAAGAAAACGTAGCAAGCTCGAGAGGAAAATCAGGACTCTATTCAGGCAACGAAGACAAACCGTAAAACAACTCCACAGATGCAGAACTGATGCAAAGAGACTCAAACTAGAGAGGAAACTTGGCGAAATAGAAATGGACCTAAAGCAAACATTCATACATAAGACAAACGAGGAGGAAAACAAAGTAGCAGAAAACATAAAAAATAACCCAAAATACTTCTACACTTTTGCGAAAAGGAAAATGCAGTGTAAAGAGAGTATTGGACCGTTGATAGACGGGGAGGCCGAATACACAAATGACCCGAAAGAAATAAGTGAACTGCTTAGGGAACAATTTAAATCTGTGTTTAGCACCCCTAAGTCCGAGATGGAAGTGGAAAACACAGACGAGTTTTTCGACATTGAAACGGATCAACCAAGAACAAATCCCGGCACAAACCTATTAATGGACTTCGAGTTCACGGAAGGAGATGTAATTACGGCCTTATCACAGATGCGAGACAATTCAGCGCCAGGGCCAGACACATGGAGTGCCACATTTCTGAAGAAATGCAAAGAGAGTATTGCAAAACCGCTATACTTACTATGGAGGAAATCACTCGACACAGGACAAATTCCACTCCCCTTAAAGAACGCGAATATTGCCCCCCTCTTTAAAGGTGGTAACAGAGCAATGCCCAAAAATTATCGGCCAGTGGCTCTCACCTCACACCTTATAAAGTGTTTTGAACGCATAATTAGAGCCAAAATTACCTACTACCTACAAGAAAAAGACTTGTACAACCCAAATCAACATGGCTTCAGGGCGGGTAGATCATGCCTGTCACAGCTACTAGACCACCAGGAGAAAATATTAGGAACATTGTGTCGAGGACAAAACATTGATGTAATATATACTGATTTTGCTAAAGCCTTCGATAAATGTGACCATGGAATCATAGCACACAAACTTAAGGATACAGGAATTACTGGAAAGCTAGGAAGGTGGATATTTAATTTCTTGACGCAAAGAACGCAAAGAGTGGTGGTAAACGGAGTTAAATCGGAAGTCTCGGAAGTCGTGAGCTCTGTCCCACAAGGGACAGTATTAGCTCCCTTGCTGTTCATAATAATGATTGCAGATATTGATGCAGATATTAAGGACAGTATTGTATCATGCTTCGCAGATGACACGAAGATATGTAAGGAAATATTGAACGAAGATGACGTAAGAAAACTACAAAACGACATTGAAACATTATTCCAGTGGGCAGAAGACAACAATATGAAGTTCAACGAAGAAAAATTCCAACTTCTAAGATATGGTAATAACAAAGAGCTACAGAAAAAAGGGTACAAAACTCCGCAAGCCAAACAGATAACACCAAATCCACAAGTCAGGGATCTTGGAGTAATAATGTCGTCGGATGCAGAATTCAGAGAGCACTATAAAATCAAAATCACAACGGCTAGAAAAATAATGGGAATCATCTGGAGGAGCTTCCGCAGCAGAAAGCAAACATCATGCTCAAATTATGGAAGAGTCTAGTCCTACCAATAATTGAGTATTGCTCAGTACTCACAAGCCCACACAGAAAAAGAGACATTGCGAACACTGAAGCTATACAAAGGACTTTTACGTCTAAGATAGAGGAAGCGGAAGGTGAAGACTACTGGTCTCGACTACAATCCCTGGAACTCTACTCTCTTGAAAGAAGGCGAGAGCGGTACACAATAATATACATATGGAACATACTTGAGGGCTCTGTCCCTAACCTAAGAAATGAAATAGAAACAAACTGGAATGAGAGAAGAGGCAGATTTTGTACGGTCCCAGCTGCGGTGGGACAAGGAGCCATGAAAACGAGGATGGAAAATACCCTCAGAATACGGGGCCCAAAGCTTTTCAATGTCCTTCCAAAAGAAGTGAGGAATCTCCAGCACACCAACCTGAATAACTTCAAGAACCAGCTGGACAGATTCTTGTGCAAAGTCCCTGACCAGCCATGCGTGGCTGGCTACGAGGGCAGGAGGCGATCAGAGAGCAATTCGCTCCTTCACCAAGTCCCGCAAATGAGGCGGGATGCTGCAGAGGGGTCGACCGCAGGTCGATCCTGAACCGTCGTTCAAACTCAACAAAAGTAAGTAAGTAAATATATATATATATATATATATATATATATATATATATATATATATATATATATATATATATATATATATATATATAACCGTTCCGCAAGGGACGCTCGACTGGCCACCTTCTTGCATATCTCTCTGACTCTTGGTCATCCTCCTTTCGGGATTTAGGTGAAACTTTTGCTGTTGCGTAAGACATATCAAAAACTTTTGATAGAATCTGGCACAAATTTTTAATTTCCAAACTGCCCTCCTTCGGCTTCTATCCTTCTATCTGTGCCTTATTCTCTGATTTCCTTTCTGGACGATCTATAACGATCTATGGCAACCGTTCTCCTAAAGCTATTAACAGTGGTGTTCCTCAGGGTCCTGTCCTGTCACCCACTCTTTTCCTTTTATTTATCAATGATCTATTAAGTCGCACTTCCCAGGGGCGGATCAAGGTATCACGGGGCCCCATGACACTAAAGATTATCGATGACCTGACCATAATCACAATTAAATCACAAATCGAATTTAAAACTAGTTATTCTTATAAAAACTTAAATAACATAACAAAATAAACACATTTCATTATAAGATGAGAAAAAAGATATACAAATTGTCATATTTTGACAAAAAACTTAATTTAAACATTTCGTAAATTCCAATCATATATAGAGATTTAAAACAGTTATATGCACTTGCCTGCTACGCAGAATGTACAGACAGCTGGGAATGACCTAATAATTTAGCAAGTCCGGCTACCCATCAACAGACAACAACAGCTGTTGTCACAAACATTCGCTTCTTCCTCGCTTTTGCTCAAGCAAAATCATTTACGATTCCCTGAAAGTCTATTGCGCTTGTCAAATCATTTTCTGTTTATTAGCATTTTCTCTTTCTTAGCAGTGACAAATCACACAATCTCTCCTGCGTCATTGTTGATCTCATCTGATTTTTTACTCTCTTCAAAACAGAAAAAGATCGTTCTCCTTCTGTGTTGGCGACTGAAAAAGTCAGATAGATTCGTAATGCGATCTCAATATTTGGGAATGCTTGTGCTATTTCATATTCTTTGATATGGGTCAGACAATTGAGGAGTTTGCACGATTTGGATGCATTTCTCGTGTATCCCGCAAAATGAACAAATTCGTAACTGGGCGTCTCATCGATGTCTGAAGGATAATGTCTTTGCAGTTTATCTGCCGACTGGCGATTCCAAGAATCTGGCATCTTTTGAAATGCGAATAGCACACCAAACCTTTCCTATAGGCTGTTGTACGATTCTTTTCGACGGTGTAATTCGGGGTGCAATGCATCGAGAATCATTACGAAAGTCACAGCTCAAACTGATCTCGTGGAGATATGCGAACATCTTCAGTTTCCGTTTCATCAAAAAATTGCGTCTTTTTCTGTCTTTGATATTCGGTGCGATAGCTGTGGTTGGTGATCAACTTTTTCGCTTTATTTTCAAATAGCTCAAAGTCCTACTGAAGGCCAAGAATAAATGACTCGAGACCATCATACAGCCGAACACAGGTTATGATGTCAATTTCAACCTGGTGTCTCAAATAATTATGATTCAGAGTGTGGATAAGAAACATAGACTCTGACAAGTTATTAAAAAAAATAATCCCACGATTACGAAAAAGGTTGTCCTGTATTCCTTATTCCTTACTGACAGAAATAAATCAATAAATAAATAAATAAATAAATAAATAAATAAATAAAATCCCACAATTAGTAATCAAGATGGTCACAGAATTAGTTCTCATATGAATATAAAATTTTGCCTGCACTCATGAAACAAGGCTGCCATATAATACCTGCTGAAATGTGTTTAAATGTGTTCACCAGACAAGCGGCAAGCGGCGTCAAGTTAGTCGTACGTTCGTTCGTTCGCCTGTTTCAGTTTTCTTATCAAACGGGAGAAAATGAGTCATTTTGCAAAGGTTTTATCGCGTTTTGTATGACGCTTAGATGATACTTTTTGAGAAATTTTTCTTCACTGTTAGTTTCGCTATTTTATCCGTTTATTTGAAAAGAATTGAATAGGTTTTTCATTTCATCGTTTAAAGCGCGGGGCCCTGGGCCATGGCCCACCTGGCTCTTGTGTTATCCGCCCCTGGCACTTCCTGTCCTATCCACTCCTTTGCCGATGATTCTACTCGTCACTTCTCCATCCGCTTCACAAAGCGTCCCTCTCTCTATGATTCGCGTAGGACAGCTATGGTCACCTGACCGCTGATCTTTCTACGACCTGTGATTGGGGCAGAGAAAATTCTGTGGCTTTCAGCGCCTCAGAAACTCGGTTCCTTTATCTATCTATTCGTCACAATCTTCCACACGACTATCCCCTTACCTTCAACAATACACAACTCAATCCTTCCTCTTCTCTTAACATTCTTGGTGGTTTCTTTTCTCGCGATTGTTCCTGGAAAGATGACATATACTGTATTCTCTTTCTAAAACAGCTTCTGAGAGATGTTAGGTGTGCTGTACCAGCTCCGCAGTTTTTTCATCCCATTCAGTTGCTGTCTCTGTGCAGGGGTCTTGTCCGTTCCTGTATGGAGTACGCTTCTCATATTTCGGGTGGCTCAACCCACACAACTATACTTGACCGAGTAGAATCAAAGGCTTTTCATCTCATCAGTTCCCCGCCTCTTACTTACTGTCTTCAATCACTCTCTCTTCGCCCCAGTGTTGCCTCACTTTCTCTTTACTATCGCTATTATAACGGACATTGCTCTTCTGAATTCTCTAACTGCATGCCTCATCCTTTGAGGAGAGCACGCAGTACCCGACTTTCCACACTTTCTCATTCTTTTTCTGTCCAACTCTCTAACTCAAGGTTAATCGGTATTTTCAATCTTTCATCTACTCACGGTCAACTCTGGAACAAACTTCCTCAATCCATCTTTTCCCCTGTCTATATGACCTCCACTCTTTCAAATGTAGTGTCCAGGTATCTCGAAAACTTTGGACCTTGAGTTTGGCTTTCTTCTTCCTTTATGGGTGGAAGGAGTTTTTGTGAGCATTCGCTCTTGGCCCCTCCTTCCTGTACAAAAAAAATTAATTAAATAAATAAATAAATAAATAAATATATATATATATATATATATGAAAATTATTTCACGAAAGTAACACGTGAAAAATATTTATGATGAATAAAACCACGAAGAAAAGGAAACACAAAAAGGTGCTCAAGCGCTTTCGTCTAATGACATCGTCTAATGACACCCCCACTAAGAAGGCCATTTTTTCATCAATGTTTCTCCGCGCCCTTAGGATCGCCAGTCCGGAATACATCGATGCCGAATTGGAAAAAATCAACGGTATTGGAAGTGATCTGTGTTACCCATCTGCGTTTATGGAATCTTGTCTCAACAAGGCAAAACGAACTTTCTATCGTGTCAATAATAACACTCGTACTTTGTCAAGAAATATTTTAGTACTTCCATTTTTCCCGGGCTTTTTAGGCATTGCTAATGTACTTAAACTTTTGGATATTAATGTAGTATTTTCATATAACAATATTGTGAAAAATATCATAGTAAAAAATAGCCCTACCAATAATTCAGGCATTATCTATAAAATTGGGTGTAAACAATGTGATTCCTTTTACATAGGTCAGACGGGAAAGGATTTGCACACACGTATAAAACAGCATCAATATTCCGTTAGAACAGGACAGTTGTCCAGTGCTCTTTTTGTCCATTTGTCAGAGTTATCCCACTGTATTGATTGGAATAATGCTTCAGTTTTATTTCATTCTAGCAACATTGCCAATAGAAATATTCTTGAGTCTGCCATTATCCAACTTTCAAATAACTTCAACATAAGCAAAGGTCTTTTTCAACTCGATCCTGTTGTTTGAATTCCTTCAAAACAAATTTAGATAAAAAGGGTAGGACGCTAAATCTTTGGTAAACTTTTACGCTACTTTATTAACTTTAATCTTCATTTTATTTTTATATATATCGAAACTTGACTCTAAAAGGCAAAGTGTTAAAACCGGGCAGATTTCCAGTATAAATTTGTATTTTTATAATTCATTTGATCTTGTGCTAAAAATCGATATTTTTCCTTACAAATCTGTATGCCTCTTTGTTAATCCTCTAATCTTTAATTTTTAATTTTAATTTTTACTTCTCCGTTTATTGCATATATATATATATATATATATATATATATGTGTGTGTGTAGATATGTATGTATGTATATATATATATATATATATGTTTGTGTGTATGTATGTTATTTATTTATTTTTTTTTTTCTGTAACCTATATATAGGCCGTAACCTTTTATGTACTTCAGTGTTCCTGAGGATGTCATTAGACGAAAGCGCTTGAGCACCTTTTGTGTTTCCTTTCCTTCGTGGTTTTATTCATCATATATATATATATATATATATATATGAAAAATGAAAATGAAAAAAAAGGTTTATTGGCAGACAATATTATATATTATTAAAGTAGCCTACCAAGGAATTTTTTTTTATTTTGTTTTTACACACGGAAAGTTTAACTCAAAATATTTTGGTGATTTTTGAGAAATTAGAAGGTTAAATGATTATGCCTTATGAAACAATCTTTCTCTGGTACGTTAAAATATGTATGTAACAAAATGAAGTCGCAGAGGCGCAATGAAAAATATCACCAATCACCAATCTCTTGTTCTTTGAAAGTATGTTTTTGAAAAAGAGTTAAAAGAAAACCCCATTTGTCTCATTTTAAAGAAGAGGAATTGTAGCTTATATGGTGTTTATATCATAAAAAAGTTTTGCTCCTAAGGTCAGTAATTTTGTCTTCGAAATGTAAAATGGTTTCCGACCTCATCAAAAATGCTTTGATCTCGATTAAATCAGAGTGATTTAGCCTTAATTGGATAATGAGCTTTTTAAAAAAAAATATATATATTTAAAAAATTATTTGAAAATATTAGATCTATAACATCAACGAAGAAAAAGTATTATAGTAATAAGCATAAAACATACGGACGAAAGGAAACTCGTCTTCAGTGATATTAAGGTACAAATATCAAAATAGATTATTCTGGTCATTTTCTTTGAATATTTATATTTTGTGAAAATCTACTTCAAAACCTTTTTCGAATTTTTGCGGTTAAGCTTTCCTCATTTTAACTTTTTCAAATGTGAACCAATAAGCATTTAGGTCGAAAGTTGGTCTTTATTAGGGCTTTCAGGTGAGACGAATATAATTTTGACAGGTTAATTACACGACTGTATGTTAATTATGTTAATATGGGGTTGTTTAACCATCTTCGCAACATCTAAAATCATACTCTGGAGGGGACTTACAGCTTTACGTGGGACCCGAACCACTGGTTGCTACATTATCTGAACGCATGAAATGGCTTCCCATACATCCGACTGTACATGAATAACTTAGTTCTTTGGCTCACCCTTTCCCCTTTAAATATCATCATCTCCAGAACGGCTCATAGCTCGAGATAACTGCTGATATTGCCTGGAAGGAAATGTAATTAATTAATAAAACATATTAATTTTAATTAGTTATTTTTAACTCTGAAATGTTAAAGTCACCTTTTCGTCAGAAATGAAGATACCAGATACCAGTACAACCGTGTGAATGCCACTCCAGAGTGACAGAAATATATGCGACAGATCTTCTATTCAGCCCAAACCCGTGGAATTTCAGATCTGTATTTTAGACTTCGCCCAAAACTTTATATTCATAATATAACTAAAACTTTAAATTAAAAACATTTATTATTATTTCATTTGTAACATCGTTTAATAAGTGTTTACGACAAAAAGATAGTGAAACCGTATTTTAATTATTGTACGAAATTGTGGTGGTATGTGACAATTCTTTGTCATGGAGACCCTAGAGATTTAATTTGCAGTATTTGGCAACTATTCACCTTATTTATGCAAACGTTTAATCTTTTTATGTATTTAGAGAGATGTAATTAAACTATTTCCCTATGGTGATGTACTAGTATACCTACAATATATTCAAAATGCTAAAATTTGAATATTTTTAATGTAATATTCACCTCTCCATAGCGAACACTCAAACGTAAATAATCTTCTGTTATATAACTAATATTTTAATTTTTACTGCCAGAATTCCAAGGAAATCAGTTAAGAGAAGACTGTAAGTTCGTTAAACTGAGGATACGTCGTGGCTGATGTTGTAACACCGTTTCCTGTCGATCAACAACATTGGCTCTGGGTAGTAGCTGGATGGGAGACCGTCCTCTGCGTCTAGATTATGTAGCGACCCGTGGTTCGGATCCCACGGAAAACTGTGTCTCCCCCGTCGATGACCTTAGATGTTGCAAAGGAGG
The DNA here is from genome assembly GCA_023014485.1 of Bathynomus jamesi. Taxonomy (NCBI): domain Eukaryota; kingdom Metazoa; phylum Arthropoda; class Malacostraca; order Isopoda; family Cirolanidae; genus Bathynomus; species Bathynomus jamesi. The sequence goes on from JAJOZX010002735.1 coordinate 92,065, forward strand.
TTAAACAACCACATCATTACTTTACTCGTTAAGCTGATGAACTATGTTGAAAACGGCGAATTTCGAAAAAACATTAGTCTTATAATATACGTATAAATATGTAATGGTCCTTTAAATTTAATTAAAATCCGTTGATAACGAAAAGTGTTAGTTTGATTGGACCTATCCTCATTTGGTTGGCAAGATAACATTGACACTTTAAAAAACTAACGTAACCTAACCTAGCGAAACCTATGCTAACTTCACCTAACATGCAATAACTTGTCGATTTTATGTCAAGTGAATGAGATGTCGTTCAGCCCGTTTCGTGCCATATGCCACAAAAAAGGTAATAATGACCCGTCTGAAAATAACAAACAAATAACAGTTCCCAGATTCTAACTTCCTCGCCCGTTTGGTGGGAATTGGCGGGAAAATAAAACGTTACCATAGTTCCTATATTCGGAGTCACTCAGAGATCGTTTCCCTAAGAAATGACACCCGATCTCTCATGTCCTGAAAATTTAGTATTAATCAGTTAAGTGGGGAACCCACCAGTGTCCGGTGTACAGAAAGTAATAAAAAACTTCAGCATAAATATAAATACCTTCGGGATTCGTAAATACTAACAATGCAATTTCAATACCACTTTATATTCTACCAACCACCTGAATATGTACTTAGTGCTTTACCGAAACCTCTCTCTCTCATATATAATTATAATTATATATTTATATATATACAGGGCGTCCCAAAAAAATGTACACACACTTTAACAGCTGATAGCTCAATTGATGTTTCTTTCTTTCCAAGTTAAACCCATTAGAATTAATAATGGCAGTCAGACTAAGCTTTGAACAAAGGAAATTCATTCTAAAATGCTACTGGAAGTGTGAAAACGCAGTTGAAGTGCAAAGACAGTTTAGGAGGGAGTTTCAAACAGATCCACCAACGCGACTTACCATCACTCGAATTAGAGATAAGTTTGAAGCCGATGGAACTGTTCAGAATGTCCACAAGAAGCGTTCCGGAAGACCACGGACATTGACAAGCCCCACAAAGCAAGAAAGAGTACTGGAAACGTATCACCAAAGTCCAAGAAAATCTGTGCGGCAAGCGAGTAGTGAGGTAGGAATTTCAGAATCGTCTGTCCAACGCATTTTGAAGCGCTGTCAATGGAAAGTTACATTCCAAGATTAGTCCATGCTATTAATGAAGATGATCCGGACCGAAGAGTGGAGTATTGCGAGTGGTACTTGGCACGATGTGGATGTGGACTGGACGAAGGGGTTTCGTAGAATACCCTCCGCGTTCACCAGACCTCACACCACTAGACTTTTTTTTATGGGGATACTTAAAAGACAAAGTCTACGCTATAAAACCTGCAACAGTCGCTGAATTGAGAGCAGCCATTGAACGAGAATGCACACAAATACCAAACGAAATGTTTCGTGATGTTTGCGATTCCATTGCTTCGCGTTATCAGCAGTGCCTGGACCAGAACGGACGTCAGTTTGAAAACAGGCGTTGACAAAACAATTAAATAATGTCTGTAGATTCTACTACATTTTGAAAATGAAATGTATTTTAATAAACACTGCCTTTATAAGTATTTAAAGTGTGTATACATTTTTTTGGGACGCCCTGTATATATGTGTGTGTGTGTATCCATCCACACACACACACACACACACACACGTAAAGGAAAGACGTTGAGTTAGAAAGGGATCGAGCATTTTGGGCCTTTAAATTTTTATTATACGAATATTCTCGTAACTCGTTTTGGCCCCTTTTCTCTCGTAGTTCTGATTAAAGAACGCCTTCTTTGTTTTAGACAAGCTTTACTTCGATTGGAATGAGATGGAAGGCCGTTTATCAAGGTGGGATCTTTTCGAGCGTATTTACAAGCAGGACTTAATACGGTTGCAGAACGAGAATTTTGATATCGACACATATTTTGTAGTTTATTATAAAGTACGTTAGGTTTTTGTTGTCGGTGTTGTCGTTGTTGATATTCTTCTTGTTTTTGTTGATGTTGTTATGTAGTTTTTAAGATATATTTTTTAACAATGCAATGATATTAATAGGCATATCTGTTGCTCTTGATTTATAAAAGTGAAAAATCACAAACCTAACGTTGCATAAACAAACACCGCATATATACACACCCTGCATATATATATATATATATATATATATTATATATATATATATATATATATATATATATATATATATATTATAATATATATATATATATATTGTGTATATATAAAATAGAAGCAGCCAGACATTTTCCATTATAAATCGAACAAAGTTAAAATATGTTTCGACCTCTGCGGCAATCAATCAGAACTGACATACGAACAAACAAAAACAGAAGAGCAAGAGTACATGTCGCGGTAACGCACTATAGCAACGACATTTGATAATATAACAAATTCTTATGAAGTGCTTCATGCAGGGTGGTGGCGTTTTCTTCCGATTATAATTTTAATTCATATTATTCATATACACAAGGTAATAAACCAATGCAGAATCAATAACCAAAGAATTCACGTTGAAGTTAGTTTGGGTTAGATTTCATTCTATCGTATGAACAGATGAATAAAGAGAGAATTAAGAAGAACTGCTTGCAAGTATGACTATAGCATGATTTACCCATTACACACTTACTCTGTGAACACTTTAAGAAACGCTACCTCCAATCGGATGAAAAAATCATTATCGGTTTTAAAATTTAATCAAAGCATATAATTAATTAATCAAGGTAAATAATAGTATGGTTGCACTTAGTTTTAGTCATAAAGCAATAATAAATTCAAAGCAGAATAAACTCTACGGTACTCTGAACCCGCATTAAACTATATTAAATCAAAATTAATTTCTGTAAAATGGATACTATTCAAATTACAATACTTTTATAAATAAAGGAAACACCACTAAACATTAAATAATGTACTAAATATTTTCAACAGCTGACCTATTTCACAGCACACATCGTATCGCGTTTCTTTGACCCCCAACCAACGCACTCTGGAGAATTTGACCGCCGTTTCTACGAATCGACACGAGTTACCTGCAGCTTCTGCTTCTGGGTGATTTGACCGGCGCCACGTAATTTCTCGGCTCAGTACCTCACAGTAATTTGAAGAGGGCAAACACAGTGCTGTCGAAATTATCAATACATTAAACTTTTAATGGTATTTCCTTTCCCGTTAAAATACATAATTATTGTGTGTGTGTGTGTGTGTGTGTGTGTGTGTGTGTGTGTGTGTGTGTGTGTGTGTGTGTGTGTAAAATTATAAATCCTACAAAATATATTACTTTCACAACTTCATCATAAATACTTTGCTCGAAATTCAGTGACTTGAAGAGCTTAAAAGTACTATTATTTAAAATTTTTATAACTAAACAGTAATGTGTTATCGCAATTAAATCCGTTTACTTATGAACACAAAATGAAAGCTACATAATTAATAACAGCTCAACAAAAAAAAATTTTTGTTTCGTTGCCAAGGAAATTCGTACGAATTTAGGGTATTTTGGGGTTGCTGAATTCCAAAATGAAAGTAGTTTTTCCGACTTGGCTCTAGTTCTTGAGATAATGAATACCCTCAATTAATAGGAAACGTAACCATAACGCGTGCATATGGGAAACTACCGGAACATTCTAGATGGTGAGACACGCGAATATTCTTAGTGTTTACTCCGCGATCATTCTAGAATATTCCCCCTCCGTATATAAGTCATCGGCCACCCAACCAGTAAGTGGGCTCCGCCTGAACATTAAATGTTTTGCATTTTTACGTGTTTCAATGGGGTACCAATTATCTCATAAATTAGAGCCAATCTAGCAAAACCGATGTCATATTCGGAATCAGCACCACAAAGTTACCCCAAAATCACTCTAATATGATTGGCAATAAAATGAGTGTTGACCAGTGTAATTAATAAAATCTGCGGATTTTCCACGAATGTTTAACAAAATATTGACGAAATTGAGCAATAAAAATAACGAATTGCATGCTGAAAAATTAACAAATTTCTTCTTCTTGAAACCTGAGAGCATTGTAAAGCAGAAAGCAGCAATCGTGAGAGCATTGTAAAGCAGAAAGCCATACAGTAATCATGCAAATACTTCGAACAAATATTGATTTGAATATAGTAAAATTTATTTGGAACTCCAATTGCTTATTCTATAAATATTTTTGCTTTAAGCCCTGCAATTATGACATACAAATAAAATGAATGAGACCAAAGTAATCATATGAATATGCAATACATTTGCATTCCTATCGAAAATGTGTTAACGTCTCACCATCGATCGAATGGAGAGTGCATGAGGATAAGTCTCCCTCTCTATCTCATGTGTGTATATATATATATATATGAATAGAAACGACATAAGTATTAAGGAACGTTTCCGCACACGAGGAGGAGAGATAACGAAATAATGAAAAATGAGGCGAACCGCCTGGGAATCGAACCCAGGGCCTTCCAATTGCCGGTCGGACAATTGGAAGGCCCTGGGTTCGATTCCCAGGCGGTTCGCCTCATTTTCATTATTTCGTTATCTCTCCTCCTCGTGTGCGGAAACGTTCCTTAATACTTATGTCGTTTATTCATTTATATACTGCGCGGTCATTGCAGTTATTTGCATATATATATATATATATATATATATATATATATATATATATATCATAAAAAACTCAGGGGACCATTCTGAGTTCATTCCCTATATATATATATATATATATTATATATATATATATATATATATATATATATATATATATATATCTACAGGGTGTATGATAAGTAACTCTCTATTATTTTAAAATTCGTATAACTTCCCTATTTCTTACTCAATTTTGATGAAACAAACGGTAAATTATTCAGTATTTATTGAGGTTGTCTGTATTGAGCTTTCTATCGGGCAAAGCTGACAGTTTGGTGTGGTATGACATCCACAATAATTGTTGGGTCTTTTACTTTTATCATTCGGGACACAATGAATGTTGAAAGATACCTGCAAATGTTGAAAAATCGCGTATGGCCAATGATTTCGCGAGGGAATAACACTGATAATCTTTATTTCATACAGGACGGAGCACCTCCTCATTTTTCTAACGATGTGTGAGCATGGCTGCATAACAAATTTCCAGGACGATGGATTGGAAGATGTGGTGCGCATGAATGGCCTGCTCGCAGCCCAGACCTAACACTGTGACTTCTTTCTGTGGGGTAACTGGGGTTGGGCTAAGGAAGAAGTTTATCGCCACAAACCTAAAGATTTCGATGAACTGGGGGAAAGAATTAATCGTTCTCAACAATGTTCCTGAACGCATGTTACAGGCAGCAGTGGATAACCTACCTGTTTATCTATGGAAATGTTGTGATAATGCAGGAGCATATGTGGAAGTGCCAAGTGCATGTGAATGTTTGTTATTCAAAACCTCAATAAATACTGAATAATTTAGTTTGTTTCATTAAACTAAGTAAGAAATAGGGAAATTATACAATAGACAGAATAATAGAAACACTCGCATTTTCAGTTCTGTATTTTCTGATATCATTAATAGAATAGAATAGAATAACCTTTATTAATAATAAAATAAATACAGTAGTCTTTTTACAACTTACAATTTTACAATGACATAAATAATTGTGAAGCTCGACTATTTATTTTATTTAATAGAGTTATGTACTTTATTAAATTAATATGTAACTGCATATAATATTGAGAACATCTTCTATTTTAATATGTTCATATTGGTTTTTAATGATCTTTTAAAATAAATAAAAATAGCGTTTGGAAAAGATGTTACTGCCTGTGAAAGGGGCATGATAGTAGAATCCCGTTTGGTTGATGTTTCAGTAATAAAAGTCACATAATTGCTCCTGTATCTCGAGAAACAGTCCTCAAAGTTATGAATACATGGAAAGAAATTAAGGAAAAACTACACCACATAAGCACAAAGTTGTTCCCATTACTCTCCCGAACTCCAAATTCATTAGAACTTTGGTACTGGTTGGTATTAAAATAGGCTTTACTACAGTTCTCATAACATAGTTATGACTGACACTGGCCTTTGCGAACTACTGTTAAATTTTGAACAAAAACGTTTTGACGCAATAGTCTTTGATTGATTCTTCGCAGCTCATAATTATCATATAAGGTTCTTCTGTCGCATTCTGTCAGTGTTGCTTTACGCTCACTATATTCCTTATTTCATGCTCCTTTTTTATTATTTTTGCATGTATTCATAACCTTGAGGACTGTTCCTCGAGATACAAGAGCAATTGTGTGACTTTTATCATTGAAACACCAACCAAACGGGCTCGTACTATCAAGCCCCTTTCACAGGCAATAACATCTTTTCCAAACGCTATATTTTTATTTATTTTAAAAGAACACGAAAAACCAATATGAAAATATTAAAATAGAAGATGTTCTCAATATTATACGCAGTTACATATTAATTTAATAAAGTACATAACGCCATTAATGATATCAGAAAATACAGTACCGAAAATGCGAGTGTTCCCATTATTCTGTCAAACCCCTGTATATACTTTTTTATCTGATTGTGTTCTCTATCATGCATCAAATAACAATTTCACCGCAATTTTAACTCTATTACATCTGTATGGTGACCATCTTTAATACATCTTAACGTAGTTTAATCAGTAAGTGAAAGCAGAAGGGCAACTCCCTTTAGGATCCAGTGATGTTCCGGAAGCTTAGATGGAATTGTAATGCTGATGACATAGTTGGTATGATGTCCAGTCGTCGTAAGCTCTCCTCTCCTCTCACTGGTTGTGTACAGTGGGCACGAGTAGTAGCCCTTCACCGGTATCTCGGACTTGATCATTGGTTTTAACCAAATCTGGTCGAAGATTGTTTGTGAGAGAATGTTCCATTTTAAGGAAACGAAAATTAGGCATTGTGACAGGATCAAGAAAGAGAATAATAATAATAAGTTTCCGTTATTTTTTAAGTTACTTAAGTTACTGAAATCTATACGAAATAGTTATTTAAGGGTGATAATATTCCACATATTAATAGTAGTTATTTAAGGGTGATAATATTACACATATTAATAGCAGTTATTTAAGGGTGATAATATTTCACATATTAATAGTAGTTATTTAAAGGCGGTAATATTCCACATATTAATAGTAGTTATTTAAGGGTGATAATATTCTACATATTAAAAACGATTATTTAAAGGTGATAATATTCCACATATTGAAAATAGACAATTTTATAGGAATTTTACCGGTGGCATGTTATCCGTGAGTTTTCTTGGGGGTGCCTCTTCAAGGCATTGGTTGACGGAGTCCCATATAGCTCCCTCCAGGAAAATTCCTTTAACGTACGCGCCATCTGCAGGGGGATCGCATCCATCCTCAATGTCTTGAACAACCTTCAAGTTTGTGAGTCATTAGTGAATGCTTTCAAACAAAATATTGGGAGCAAATAGTCTTAATCGTATCCCATCAAGAGGACCAGAAACTGGCAAAGAGCTCAGCCCAACTAATGCGGCTCATTGCTCAAACTCCTGTATTATTATTATCAGCATGATCGGGGTTCAAACCTCAGACCTGTGTCTTCACTTCGTTTATAAGGACTACTAGCCCTATACTGACGATGTTAGTCGAGTACTATTAGAATTTAACTCTTGTTTTAACAAACCTGAATTACATTTAAGTACAACCACACAGCATTATATTTCTTACCATGAAATCAAACCACAATTGATCTATTGAAATATCATGTGCTCGAGCGTGATTCTGCAATACGGCCGTTAGAAAAGACTGAGTGAAGAAAAGTCCGCTTATCCAAAATACACTTGGAATGCCATCCTCAAACCATTTCTTCCAAAATAGATACAAAATCAGTGAACACTGAACTAGGATAGATTAGAATTAACAATTAGTTAATAAAAGACAACACATGCACATAGAGCGTCCCGTGGCTCGATCAGTTATGGCGCCGCCGCTCGGCAGTGCTGAAACTCTTCTGAGTCGTGGGTTTGAAACTCAGTGCTACCAAGAGCTGAGGGGTTGTCTTTTCCGTCTTACGTTGTGGCGAGGCGGCAGGCTGGTCACTCCCCCTTAATTGACTCTGACTAAGGTAGTCCTGGTTCGAGCCCCTAACCCACACTTCCTGGGAATATTGGACATTCGAACGTTACCTTATCAACACATACTTTACACATCAAGGGATACATCGTGGTAACGTCGTAATACTGCTTTCCACTAGATCAACAAAGCGACGTTGGGTCTGGGTTGTAGTTGTACAGGGGATTGTCATGTTTCCAGATGATGTACCAACCCTCGGTTCGAATCCCACGTAAAACTGTAGTAAGTCCCCTTCATCATATGACCTTAGATGTTGCGAAGGAAGTCAATGAACACCAACCCCATAAGAAACATAAGAGTGGATCTTAGGGTCTTTGTTAGCCTTAGCTTCCGTAGATCTGTAGATCAATCGTTTATTAATTTGTCTATTCTTAGGAGATGGAGATGCAATTTTCCTAAGTTACCCCTCGCATTAAAGAAACACTTCCTTTGATACTAAAATTTTAAGTGTTCCTATATTCATATCGATACATAATAAAATCATGATAATTAAAACTGGTTTATACGTTTGATGCATCAAATATTTCTTCCTGTCCCAAGCCAGTTTGAAAAATGTGGAAAAGGGTGTAGTGACGTGACCGCTGCACGTAACGTAGTTGGCTCGACTCAATTCTCCTTTAAAAAGAGACTTATTTTTTTGGTTGGTGACGTCACTGCCTGCGTCAGTGCTCTCGGTTGGATGCAAGGTGTAAAGCGGAACAATCAATCAACCAATCTCTTGTCTGCCTCATAAAAGGGGGATCGGCGGTCCGACATTGACATTTACCACCACTTTGAGGGGGACCTGTTAGCTAAATTTGGACTTTCTGAACTTTGTGGGCTTCGGATCCCGAAAACTATGCAATATAATTTTGTTTCAACAAACATCGTTTTTATTTTTCTACGATAAGAAGGTATTCCAAAATGAAGTCATACAAGAGATGTCCACAAAAGAATGACGTTAAGCATAATAAATTCATAAATAAACAATAAAATAGAAACATCGCTTGACATAAATTTTATATGAAACTGTACTGAAATTTGTAGGGAAACATTGGGGAAGTGTAAAATGTCTGAAGATTTTGGCAAATTTAGTATATAAAATAGATCATTTGGCAACCTTAAGTTTTCAAATGAAATAATATCAATTTCCAAGTAAACATTATACATCTGTATAAAATATATATACGTACATACAAATATACTTTAGAAATCAAAGAAATCACTGAACTGGTTACACGATAAGCGAAGATTATGTAACATTGAGAGTATCGTAGATCGCACCATTTGCGGTCTAAAAAATTTGGGAATATCTATGCATACGGTTGCTGAGATTGTCAAGATGGCATTTTAAGCGAGATTTAAAACTAGAATGGGGTGATTCTCGTTGGATTAGAATTGGAAGGGTATTCCATAGTGAGGCAGCGACTGGTGACATTGTCATTCTACCAGCATAAGATCGTCTCGTATATGTTTGCGGGTTGTCATTGTTTCTAAGACCCGTGTCAGAATGACGTTAATGGTTTGAAGGAAACTGTAACACCCACGGAGGAAGATAATGGGCGTAACTTTGAATGCAAATGTGCAGATATCAAATTGCATTTCCAAGTTTATATTTAGGCAGCCTAACTTTCCTTTAAAAGAAGTTACAAGATCGTATTTCTTTCTATATCGAAATGCCACTTTAGTCGCAAAATTTTGCACTTTTTGAACCTCTTTTAGTAAAGTTGGGGAACATCTACTACAAATGCGGACAGCAACTCATTAGACTATTTAAATCAATGTTCTCGTTATACTGCAGTTGCGTTTCAGTATTTGCAAATAAATTAAGGGCCCTTCCCTTTTCTACACATTCTTTTTATATGCTCTTCAAAAGTCAGTTTATCAGAGATGATACCTATATTTTGGACTGCATTGCTAAAAAGAATTTGTCGAATAACTCTATTCTGCACCCCCCCCCTAAAAAGCATAAAATTTATTTGTAAATGGCAGGTCCATGCATTTACCTATCCATTTTTATATATTGCTCGTTACATCCATTGTATGTTCCTTCTAAATAAATAAATATACAAGGAGAACACGTTCTTAAACAGAAAAAAACCCCTTGGCTAAGTACATCTCGTGAGCCCGGGTATTTTTCCTTTCTCGTTGTGTTCCTATTTTCTTTACCCCTTTTTCCCCTACCTCTTTCTCTCCCCTTCTTTCCTCTGTTCTTGCGTCTATCTACTACTATTACTACAGAAATCTCTAAGGACTGACCTGCAAATAATCGAGACGCTGACATAAGTCGTTGATATACGACCCTAAACTCTTGAGCGTCGGGTAAGATTTGGACTTCCAAAGAGATGGAACGCGACCAGTTCGAACACTCACGAGTACTTCTTCAATTTCTTCCGTTAAACTTTCGGTTCCTTTGAAATCATGAACGTGTATCATTGTTATTATTCAGTGTAAACTTTTTTAATGTATAAGTCGTTAATTATAACTAAAGTGAAAATAGGAAAACTCTGTCACTCAATATTAAGTAACATTCAAAATCTAACTATAGAACTTTTTGCTTCAGATATTTGGGTCTGTAAACTTTAGCTATATGGAAAAACTATACACGCCTACAAAATGGTATCGTATATAGTACCTTTATTTCTTAATACAAATTATTAATTTACTGAATTAAATAACCACAAAATTGCCTCGGGATTGGCGACATAGCCTATTGGGAATGAAAATAATTGCCATACATAGTAGGCCGGGTCGAAATCTAGTCAAAATGATTTTTTTAAGATGGGCACTAGGTGGGGTTTATGAAATGATATCCTGACCAACATACTCCAAAAGAAAGTTTGTGCTCCCCTCCGTACCACTAGCATACTCCCTCTTATTTTTGGCTCCGCCCTCAAATTAAAAATAGTATCATAAATCAAAATGGAGATCATTTAGAGCATTTTTTTTATAGAGATGACCCCCTTTAAAATTGCATAATATACCTCATGTGCAATTTTCAGGCAATTATCCAAGAAATTTCAAATCCTTGAAAAATTGCCGCATCCCAAAAAAGTGTTATCAGTATATAGAAAAGTGTGGCATAAACTTTAGTTTGGAGTACTGATTGCCTAGGAGACCAATTCATAAACCTCATATAGGCCTAGTATATTTGTCTGAAAAGAAGACAATTAGTCTATTGTACCATTTATTACACAAAACAGCTTTGAAGTAAAAACAAAATTTAATTTAAAAATTACCTTCACAATTCACTAATTACTTGTGGATGTGCCTTGGCCCCATTGGCTTTTCCATTCAAACTGTGGCAGTCTTTTTCTTGATTTGTGCCGATTGCCGTAGCCAATCCTTTGTTCTGATGCTTTTGTCACTAAGTTCACTGCACTTTCCACGCTTTGACTGTGGCATGAAAAGGCAGCAATTTTCAAGGGTTCTGTTCTTGGATGCAGTAGCTCTTCATTGCTGAAATTCCTTATCAAAGGTGGAGGATTGATAGCTTCCTTTCTCCAGTCAATCATCTCATAGTAGTCTTTCGAATCGAAATTTAGAGATTTAGGAAGCTCAAAATTTCGTGTTCCACTGAAACGTGTCCGACTGAGAAGTATCTTCTGAAGAGCATCTTCTCTGACACGTTGTCTGCTATCAGTAAGCATTGACAGTAGGATAGCTTCGGGATTGGCAAAATAGGCATTATTACGGAACACTGGTTCCATAATAATGCGGTTTTTCTTCCAATCCTCGCATCAAGACAATCAAATGAAAAAAATTGCGTGCTCCGTCAGTAGCTTTAGGATGGGATTTGATATGAAATGAAACCATCCAGGAGCATATGATTTCATGACGATGGTTACCAGTTCTTTCAGATTTTGTTCGGGATGCAAAGTCGATACATATAAACGAAGAATCCGGTTTGCTCAGGTAATCCAGCGAGCATGATGAATGGCACCTGGAGACCTGCGGGCTAGACTTTCAGATACCCATCCAGATTGCACTGCTAGGCACATATCATAGATATACTTTTGATCACTGCTCAACTCTTTCACGACATTCGGTGGTATATCTTGGATGTTGCCCTGAACTGGTGAAAATGCCACTAAGTCTAAAATGGTTAAATCACATTTCAATTTGGCTCCAATTGAACCCTTAAAGGTATTTGGCCCTGATGTTTTTCCGTCTATGGTTTCAAATATGTGTCTGAAGGGGAGTTCATTCATGTGTAAAAGACACACGAGCCATTGAACTGATCTATGCAAAAAAATTTCAATCAATTTTATGGTACCAGCAATTCTACCAGTATTGACAGCAGTATCGTCGCATAGCAGAGCATTGAGAGTGTCGATGCTCGCTGAATCAATTAAGAACGTTATAATTTCATCAGCTATACACCGAGCATTTCCTGCGTCAGGGCAGGGATGGTCTACATAGATACCTCCAGGGCCTTTGATCAGCACATAATGTTCTTCTTTCTCTTTTCCATGCTTGGTTAACGTATCATCCTTTCTTCCATCAAACCCTATACATTCAATATTCACATTTTCACATCTAGATCTAATCTAACAATATTTTTCTTGCCTACACGAATTCTCTCTCTCTCTATTTTCTTCCTATCAAGCATGTTAGATTGATCGATTATTCCCATATCTTTCAATGCAGCATTAACAATAGCTGCTGTAGCTCTCGAACTCACACGGTAACGGTCTGCCACCAATGGTAATTCATTGTATGAATACCTATTTTGATAATTTTCAATCAATTCCACATCGAGCACGAATTCTAGCTCATTGTCACTGTCTTCTATATCTTCGCTAAAGTCATCTACTGAAGAAGATGGTACAACTTCCATAGCCTCTGCCATTTCCACTTGTGACCTTTGTTGCCTCTCTTGTTCTTCTCTTGCTCTTGAGAGGGATCGTCTCTGGACAGCGGCAGCTTCATGATCAAATGGCCCTAATTGATTTATTCTTTGCTTTTGGCTTACAAATGACTCCCACTCTACCATTGGGATTTTTACCTCGCATCGAACGGCCTTTCTATTCCTTTATCATAACATTTGCAAGTACAAATGTCAAACATTTCATCATATGAAGCAAATTTTTTTAGCAAAATTTTCATTCCTTTGACGTAGAGAAACCTTGTTCAAGGAAAGAGCTGATCTGATTAATCTTTCCACTGAAGAAGAAATAGATCTTTCTTGAATGACAGGGAAAGAGAACATGGCCCAAATATCTTGAAGATCTTTGGTAACTATATTGTAGCAATCGTTCGCAGTTGCTGATCCCCTTGACTTGATTTTTTCTCTCTTTTGAATGAAGAAATAGTGTCTGACAACGTCTGCCTTTGTAGGAATCATTGATCGGCAGAATTCAGTGGCAAAACCAAAAGCTGCATTCGAAGATTTGTTTCTGGTTGACATTTTTTCAACCTTTTAAAAAAATTAAAAATCCAGCTTTTATAGAATCATGCATGGATCATAAGTAAATCTAAAGAGCATAAATTCTTATAATTCCTGTAAAAATATATGATAATTAGAACATGAAATTTATTGGTATTGAATTTGAAATTCAACACAGCAAATATTTTGAGAAAATACGCGTGGTGAAAATTTTGAGAAATCCAAATTGTTTAGGTAATTGCCTGAAAATTGCACAATAGATATATTATGCAATTTTAGGGGGGGTCATCTCTATGAGAAGATGCTCTAAATGGTCTCCATTTTCATTTATGAGACTATTTTCATTTTTGGGGCGGAACCAAAAACAGGAGGGAGTATGCTAGTGGTACGGGGGGGGAGCATAAACTTTCTTTTGGAGTATGTTGGTCAGGACCCCAATTCATAAGCCCCACATACTGCCCGATCTGCCCCCAGAAATTCGACCCGGCCTAAATTACATAGCACCAATTAGGCCCACATAACACCAAGAAAAATGTATTATTTCGTATCAAAATTTTCCATCGCTGACGCATGAAAATTACTTCGAGAGATGAAATAATGAAAACACAAAAATTAGACGTTTGGGGACTTTGTAAAGTCAGCGAAATTGAAGGCAAAGAAATTTATATTAGCTGCTCAGAGCTGTGAAGTTCCAAGCGATGCTTTAAGCAAGGGAGACGTACTTAATCTTCCTATAAGTTCTGAGTGAACAAGTAATATAAACCTAATAACTCAAAAGGATAAGCCTATTCCTTCAGGTATTTAAGTGTAGTGTTGCCTATATTAATTAAACCAAATAAACTCGTTGCGTAATTTCATCGCCGGCATCGAGAGAGAGCCATGCGCCCTACATCCAGAAGCGAAGCCCAACGAAATAATAAGGTATAGTAATTTCCTTTTTTACCGTTAGGCAGCGCTAAATACAGAAGGCATATAAATTAAACATTAACCAAAAAAAACACTACTTAACGAGGTCTTTTGGAGACCTCCACAAACAACTTTTTAACGAAAAAATGTAGGGTTTTTGCTGTTCAACTCTCCACAATATATCTGCTGGAAATTTCCAGTGGGTGAGGGTGACGGCAATAAACCAGAACCCTATATTTTTTTTATAAGCTATATAAAAATTATTATTATACTTCATGATTTTTAACTGTTACTAAACAGGCAGCCAACGACGTATTATAAAGACTTCTTATAACTGAGTCTTCCATTAATGTACTGATAACTTGAAAGTTGGTGAATGATTTCCTCAAAGGATAAAATTCATATATTAAAATTTATAAAAATTATTTAAAATATAATAGATTTTTGCATGCAGAAAAAATACTTGCTTCAACAACCAATTTATTTGACAACCAACTAAAAATAGTTACTTCAACCATGTAATATTATTGTATTAGTCCCTCTAATTTGTTACCATAAAAGATAAGCATGGTTAGGATCATCATCACCAGGTGATTAAATTGACCATTTGGTTTAGTTTTTCAAGCAGTTTACATGTATTTGGTTAATGTTAATGATCTTTTGCCTGTTTACATAAATCACTAAGTTTCTTATAGTTTGATAATTATATTCTTTAGAAAGTTCAAGTAAAAATAATGCTAAAATGTAAGAAAATAACAGCAACTGACAAAACAATGCAGGAACCTTTAAGCGCTCTCAGAACAGACTTCAGACTCGTTTTAACTGTTGTGATGAGTGTGTTGAATCTACACATCTCTTGAAGAAGCACCGTGTTAAGACTTTGTTCCCTACACGTCGGGTACTTTGTGAGAGCTGCGTCAACATTGAAGAGTTCTGGAAGTCTTGAGAGAATATCTTCGCAAGTACGTCCGGTGATGTCTTCTACCTTCGGACCCCCATCGTGTCCTCCAGTCGATAAAGAGCTCTGAGTAAGAACCAAAACAATCAGAATATATGAGGCCCCTCCTAGGAAGAAGTGGCTAAGCGACAAAAATAAAAAACGCCAGAAAACGCTTTATAAAGTTGTACCAATTTGAAAGTGTCATAATTTTTTAACTTTTGTAAATATTTCGACGAAATATCTTCAGAAGTTCAAAAGTTATTCCACTTTCAAATTGGTACTACTTTCTAAAGCGTTTTCTTGCGTTTTTTACTTTCGTCGCTTAGCCACTACTTCCTAGGAGGGCTTCACATAAGACACATTGCATTATTTCAACACACGAAATGGGAGGGAAAACTTTATGGAAAAAGAAGAGCATTAAAATGATATGGATATGCAATGTTCAAATAATACCCTAAAATACAGCATTTAAAACCAAGTTCTATACATAAATATATACATACCTGAGTCTGCAAAACAGCTGAAAAAAGTTTGTTGGTTTCTGCCTGGTCTTTTGTGATATTAGCGTTGCTGTTCATTCCAAATACTTTTGGTGGAGCGTCTCTTGGTAGATGCTCAATGTGTGAAAGGAACATCGCATGATCACCGTCAGGAGGGGCAAGATATCCTCCTGCGACGAGGTTACTGAATCAAAATTCCTTACTAAAAATATTCCGAACATTGTAATAATACCTTTGTGCCAGTAACGATTTAATATACAGGGTGTCCGAGAATTATCTGTACAGTTTTTGGCTGTTATTAAAAGTCAACCATGAAGTGTAGAAATTCCAGTGTTGTCCCATTTTACAGAGAATCTCATTACGTTTTTTCTGATACCAAGTTTTGACAAGTTTTTTAGAAATTCCAGTGTGTCCGAAAATTATCTGTACAATTTCATCTTTTAATAAAATTCTTGATAACACACGTAAAATTCTTAAACAAGATTATTTAGAATCTGTATTTTCAAAAGTTTCTTTTATTAAAGTAACGTTGTTACGAACATTCGATATGTGCACAATTAGTGATTCGCAAAACATCCAATCGATAATCCAAATGTTGCCATGTACGCTGCAGCATATCCACATCAATTCGCTCAATAGCAGCTGTGATTCTTGCTTTTAGATCATCAATGTCTGTCACCCGCGTACAAAAAAGAAAAACTTATCAAAACTTGTTATCAGCAAAAACTTAATGAGTTTCTCTGTAAAATGGGACAACACTGGAATTTCTACACTTCATGGTTGACTTTTAATAACAGCCAAAAATTGTACAGATAATTCTCGGACACCCTGTATATCATGTATGTAATAATTGTAGACTTGTAGTTCGCCCTACAGTTTAATCAAGTATCACGGGCACGTGCTCCAGTGAGAACTAAGAATGTTTTCCACAATGAATATAAGTTATGTTAAGTATGCTGATATATACCCCGTGTAAACAAATAGAGCCTTTTGATTGATCGAGTAAGGGAGGAATTCATATAAAACGACACTCGAGGACGTTTCCGCATCTCAATTTAAATTAAACAACTCACGCAAAATATATGCATATCCAATATAATTAACTCCTTAATCCAACCTGATTATATTCGTGTATACAGATATCCCTGCCTGTGGCGCCACGTCCGATTCAATTTAAAAACCACTATTGAATTGAAATTTTAATTCTAAAAACCTGCGTGGGAGAGGTGTTCATTGGCTGTTGTAAGTTAGCATTGAAAAGGTTAATTAATTGAGCACGGGAGATAAATACAAAGTTATCCATTCGTTATCGCAGACGATTGATTTAATCGATAAAAAGGTAATATTTTAAAAAAGGTAATATTTTAAAAAAGGTAATATTTAAAAAAAGTAAGGTAACATGTGTTTCATATCCCCGAACGAAGCAAGATGTAGGGGCACGAGCCAGTTAAAGTTGGGTAGCGGACCTGCCGCTTCATCGTCATGTAAAAATACCGAAAAGACAACCGCCCAGTTCTAGGTAGCATCGAGGTTCAAACCCACGACTCAGCGGAGTCTCAACACTGGGCGGCGTCCAAACCGATCGAGTCACGAGACGCTTAAATTAATACTTTACCTTCAGATATTAATAATTAAAATTTAATATTTTAATGAGTATAAAGGAGAAAAATCAAATTTTAATATGACGAATATTCACTTAAAAAAACTTTTCACAAGCGTCTGGAAACTGACGAACAGACAAACCTGATTGATCGAAGCTGTAATGGGTTTCAGTCAAAACTTCAGCACAATAAAACCTCTCCAATAAAGTTGCGAGAGTGCGCCTATCTCTTTCATCTGTGACTTTGCCTCCGTAGTTGCATTCGGCAGTGAGGTAGAGCAGAGCTTCCCAAGGGACTTCCTGCAAGAAAGACAGTTGTCGGATTATGAACAGTTCACTGATCCATTCTCTAATTATTCTTTTAAAAAAGTTAAAAATTCCTTAAATTCAATTCTCGTACTCAAAGGCTTCCCGACATGGAAAATATATTTACAATTTGCTTCAGGAGAAAGTAAAAATCAGTTATTTACATAAAAAAAAAAAAATACGTAAGAATTTTCTAATGGAAAAGTTAGCTTCTGACGTGTATTAATTGCAAAACTATTTCAAAATTTTTTTCATGTCCTACTTTATACAAAGAGAGTAGATTTTCCAGCTGAAGCACTGAAATGCGTAGATCCGTGTCTGAAAATGAATAAGGAACGTTCCATCCTAACGGGCCGAACAAGCGACGTTCCTGTACGACTGCATGGAAGAAAGAAACGGCAAACACGAGCCTTCGAAACCGTTCATCCGTATTCGCACCGGTCAGATAATCCGGTTCGGATAACGGAGCTGACATATACAGTCTGAGAGAAGAGACGAGCATCTATTAGTAAAAGGATAAAGGAATAAAAAACTGACAGTACGTGCCAACCACTCAATTATTCGTCGTTTTGGGTTATCGGCAAACAAGCCTCTTCAGCCAATCACTTTTTTCTCACTGAAAAGCCGGACCCTTATCCCCATAGTGTTGAACCGGCTAATTTGACCCATGGATGCTGCAGGATCGACAAAGACAATTTGGTTTAAGAATTTTTTTAATTTATTCACACCCTTGGCAGGATTCGATCCCGGGACCCAAGACTGCGGAGTCAGGAGGACCAGAAACTGGCACAGCGCTTAGACTAGGCTAATCCGGCCCACTGCACTGACTCCTGAATTATTATTATTATTATTATTATTATTATTATTATTATTATTAACCAGCACCATCGGGAATCAAACCCCGACCTCAGGGTCTTCACTTTGCTTACAGGGAAATGGAGTTACCGACTGAGTTATATGGGCCTACTGGTCTGGAGTGCGGGTTGGATACTCTACCAATGAGCGATGAAAACGTATACTGTACTGTCAGAAAAGAAACTATAATTCGTAACTATATTTCGATGACTCTCTTTCAAAACCATTCCAGGAAATATTGAAATTAATCGAGTTCAGAATGTTTGAAGCAATTTGCTAATTAAATTAAAAATATGCTTTACCGTTTCAGATTAGCTTTGATTCCTTTCGGCGATTCCATTACCATCTTCAGGGAATTCTGCAGAACGGAAACGGGGAAACTCGCAGAAGGATAACTGGTCAACCACAACCGGAAGTCTGGATGAGTTGTTTCCGGATTCAAGTCTTCGCAAATCTTGTGAATTAGTAAGTGTGTCAATTTTAGGTGCTATAATGCCCTGTACCAGGGATGGCCAACTGGCGGCCCCCGACATGGAAGTGTTCGTCGAAAATTACCACGAACACCTTCATTGACAGTTTTTTTTAATTATAACTGACATTATTTTAGTATGATTGAAACGTTTCATAATTACTGTCATAATAACATTTGTATAATGAAAAGAATACTGTTTACTTTTTCATGGGTTCCATTTTCTGAGTTATTATTATTATTATTTTTATTTTTTAATCAAATATTTTTAGCTATATTTCACTATAGAGTTCTTGCCCCTGCACGTCTTGCGGTGAAAAAGTGGCCCTCAAGCAAAGAGAAATTGGCCATCCTTGGACTATACTGTTCAATTAATGTCTTCAAATGTAAGATATGGGAAATGCTAATCAATAAATGTTTGCCTAATTGTTCTACAGGGAGATGCTAAAATGATTACTCACCTTCTCAAGTGTTGGCATGAATGACTTTGCAAGATGACAATTCTGAAGCAACACCCATGTTCCCATCTTAATACCTTCTTCAATGAATTTTATGGCAATAGGTCCTTGACCTTGACCTAAAGAGACGATCTGAAGTCTTTCTCCTCCCATTCCCTTAATAATAATAATAATAATAATAATAATAATAATAATAATAATAATAATATGAAGTAAAATATTTTTTAAAAATATGTGCAGCAAACGTGTATAATTTATAGGTTTTTAATTTCAGTTTGGAGGTGATGTTTGATGGATATTTAACATCCTTCGCGGCATCTAAGCTCATATGACGGAGGGGACCTACAGCTTTACGTGGGATTTGAACCAGGGGTAGCTACATCATCTGGACGCGAAGGACGGTCCTCCATCCAACTGCCACCGCTTAACTTCCTTCGCCGATCGACGGGAAACGATGTTACGACATCACGACGTAGTTTGGGGAGTACAGATGAAATGCACCTCGCTCTTTGTGATAAAGGATGTTGTTAATTACCCGCAATTTCTAGCTTCGAGCTATTTGTAATTCCGTGGGCATGCGCGCAGGATATACCAATTACTTTGTCGTCTGGTAAAGAGTGCTTAAATGGATGGAAAGCGGTCTATAAGATATGAAATAAGAATTGTCGAGAAATATATAAAACGAAATTCTTAATCTCTTTTCGTTTATTTTCAACATTGAAGAATAAACCAGAAGGAATTTAATGCTTTTAAAAGTATCATTATTGCTGCCTTTCATTAGTATTTCCAAGAATTAATAATGAATACTTATAAAACTAATGAGAATATATGTATTCATTTACTTATACTTTTACCTTCAATATTCTCTCATTATTCCTACTTTTATATCGGATAATATAATATAATATTAGTTAATCTGTTGACTTACGTACAATTACAATGGTTTCTGGTTATAAATGAATTTTATCCCAATATTTCTTAGAAATTTACGTAATGGCTGTAATTTTTTTTATTAAAAAAAGTTTTATCATCATTGCAATTATTTTAGAATTTTATATCTTATTTGCATGACGTTTATTATACCGATATTTAACCCAGAAATTTCTCTTGTTATTTATTCGGGATTTCTACTGTACACGATTCCAGTACATATTTCATTAAAAACAAAGACATAATAAGGAAATACGCTCGCCGAATTGCTTACTCGTATCTCAGTTGGAACAGTGAAGAATTTTAACTCTTTCACCGCCAAACCCGTATATATTCGTTGCCATAAATTGGAGCCTGCCACTCATATATACACACACACACATCCGCATATATATCCAGACTATAACGTGGCGGTGAAAGGGTTAAAATACCGCAACCAACATTTACTACAACAATTTATAGTTTTAGTTATAGCGCAAATCCCATTTTTTAAATTTCATATTGAATTCAACCTCGAATAACGCCATAAAAGGGATAGGTTCATCTTTGCACAAAGCTAGTCTCTTCCTTACGTTTTCCCAAACCTTATTCAGATATTATATTACTCTATATCATATTGCAGGGACGTGAGGGCGGGGGGTGACTCCAGTATACGAAGCACAGGCCTTGATTGATATTAATGAAAAAATCTTTACGTTTGGTTAGGTTATCTGGATTAGGTTAGGTTAGGTTAAGTTGTAATACCTTCACGACTTAACCTCACATGAAATCAGGGTTGGCAAAAAACCAACCCAACTGGGTTTTTGGGTTTTTGATGGGTTGACAAATTTTTTAGAAAGGTTCGATAATTATGTAGTGCCTAATATATCTATTATTTTATTAATTTATTTATCTAATCTACAATATATATTAAAAAGACATCTTTATTTCACAGAAAGTTCAGATATGAGAGATAATAATGATATATTAGAATTTTCTCCATTTTAATTTTAGATCTTTCCTTTATTTCTTAACAGCAGATTTCAGCTTTATTTAGACCTAACTCAAATTTAAATTTTTAAGATGCCAAACTCAAAGAGTTATAGAGGTGGAAGATCTAAAGTTAGCGAATGGGATGAGGTGACTTTATTAAGTGATCAGCCTACTAGAGTACTATGCAATTATTGCAAAGAAAGTATCACTCGAAAAATTGAGAGAGTGAAACATCATCTAGAGAAATGCAGTAAAAGGAAAGTGGAATGTTTTGAAAATGAGGCAAGAGGTATGCCGAGACTCGAATTTGGAGCATCAGTTGAAACTGATTCACTTCCTCCAACTTTGGCTTCTGGCAAAGATGATCCAAAGATTATAAGTGTGAAAATGTGCCTGAAATGAGTGACACCACTGCGGTTCTTCATCATCCACATTCTGTCATTCAACACCAATAAAGCATAAAAGGCAAAGATCAATTACACCATTTATGGTAAGAACGAGTGGACCCAAAAGGAAGAATTAGATTTACAAGTTGCAAGGTTCTTTTTTCAGCTAACATACCCTTCAACGTTTTAGAAAATAGAGAATTTATAAAATTAATCAAAGTTCTAAGATCAGGATATGAACCACCAAACAGGAAAAGGTTGGCACCTGATCTGTTAAGAAAAGTTAATGATGAAGTAATCCATGAAATAAAGAATGACCTTAATCTTGATGATTGTACCATTACCCTTATACAAGATGGCTGGAGTTCAGTAGGTAATGATCCTATTATTGCGCACAGTATTCATAATGGAAAAAAGCCATATCTGATTTCAGCAGTAGATGCTGGAAGTACAAAAAAGACTTCATTCACTTCAACCGCTTCTGAATCTTCCATACCATTTTTTCATTCTACTCCAGCCAAGAAAACGCAAGGTCAGATAATGCCATATGCGGTTAGAACAACTGTAGGTCAAAAAGAACAACTAGATTTGCAAATGGCCAGATTTTTCTTTTCAGCAAATATTCCATTTGTAGTTGTACAGAATAAAGAATTTATTAAATGGGTCCAAAATTTAAGACCAGGCTATTTTCCTCCAAGCAGAAAAAAATTATCTGATGACTCGCTAATCAAAGTGAATAATGAAATAGGTACTGGATTCAATGAAAAAAGACTTAGTCAATTCTACTAACTTTAATTCAAGATGGTTGGAGCAATGTGTCAAATGATCCAATAATTGCCCATAGTGTTCACAATGGGTGCAAATCCTTTTTAATAACTTTTCAATTTTTCAGAATCTTTATTTACACATTGCATAATTTAAGAATTGTTTTATAAGTCAGTTTACTTGAAATAATCAACATGCCAAATCATTCTAATTAGCTACAATTGAATAATGTAGCAATCAGAAAAATTTCAATTATTTTAAAATAAACATCTCCGAACAAAAACCCAAAAACCCCAAAACCCACTGAAAATTCCAGTGGGTTTTGGGTTGGGTTTTTGGGTGCCAACCCTGCATGAAATCCCTCAACATTTTAGGGATTTCATGAAATCCCTAGTTACACAGACAGATTCCCTGTAACATATATATATATATATATTATATATTATATATATAATATTATATTATATATATATATATATGCATTTAACTGCAATGACCACGCAGTATATAAATGAATAGAAACGACATAAGTATTAAGGAACGTTTCTGCACACGAGGAAGAGAAATCACGAATAAATGAAAAATGAGGCGAACCGCCCGGGAATCGAACCCAGGGCCTTCCAATTGCCGGTTGGATGCGCTACCATTACACTACGGACCTCGATCATTCACAAATCGAGGTCCGTAGTGTAATGGTAGCGCATCCAACCGGCAATTGGAAGGCCCTGGGTTCGATTCCCGGGCGGTTCGCCTCATTTTTCATTTATTCGTGATTTCTCTTCCTCGTGTGCAGAAACGTTCCTTAATACTTATGTCGTTTCTATTCATATATATATATATATATATATATATATATATATATATGTTGAAATTATAAATAATTTACAAACTAGACGTTTCCGAAACGATATCTGAAACGACAGACAGACAGATAAATAGATAGTAGGTAGGTAGATACAAGAACACACGAAGGCTTAACCAAGCCGGCTTACATTATCTTCGGCGAACTTGAGAAGAAGACTTGAAGGGTCTGCCCCCGGCGTCAGGAGGAATATGAGGGACATGCAAGAGTTGGAGGCGCTGAAAGTTCTCACTAGATCGAACGCCGGAGGTTCTATATAAGCTTTACCCAGAAGGTCTGTAGTGAGGAGGTGCCAAGGAAGTGCCAGTTAATAGACTAAGGCAGTTTATTTATTAGTATTTGCATTAAATATTTGTAATGTTTTCGAAAATGATGCAGTAAACAACAGACTATAACCTTGTACATAACATCGTAAATATAACCTCCAAGATAAACTCGCCATTAAAATTACAACCCTCTTCAATAGTAGTAGTGGTAAAAAAAAAAAAATTACAAACCATATTCCCCCCAAAAAGTTTTCATACAGTCATCCCGCCCCCCTCCTCCAAAAACTAACTAAGTAAAATGAATGAATGAAAAACTGTAGAACTATTTTCCCCATTTCTTTACCGGCAACAAAGTCCAAAACTCCTGGAACAACTTTATCTGGTCGCAGGCATCGAAGGACACAAAGTTTCTGAAGTCGTGATGGCGTAGATTTTCCTCCATCTCCAATCCGAATTTCCTCTCTCTGAGGATTTTCCGATTCAGCAAATGCTTTCCATTCCTCTAATTGATCCTTGAAGCTCTCGGCAATACTCTGAATAGGGGTAGATTTACTTAGTCGAAATGCAGTTAATTACTGATATTTCATTCTATTATTTACGTTATTTTTTATTCACAAAAGTAATTAGAATGAAGAAGCGAGAATTGATTGAAATTTTTTATACGACACTATTATTGGAAGTACAAAGTTCAGACTTTACAATATGACGTAAAAAGTTCGGACTTTTGTGTCGCGCTGAGTGTTATTATTAGTACAATGTCCGGATTTTAGCCGAGGAATATTGCCATTCCAAGTTCATTCGTGGATGATTTCCCTCTTCCCCTTCCCCCACCCTTAGCAACATCGCACTATTGCATCCCGTTTTCCCCCAGGAACCCCTTTCCGACCCCTTTTGGATTTGACTTTGGTAATTTCTTTACCCTCAACCCAATATTTTTTTAAACGTGGGCTGCCATTGCGACCATATATTATGTACTGTATATATAAAAAACCCTTACGTTACACTGGATACCCCCGTGAAACCCTGACACTTATTTATACACAAGCCCACACACAATCGTATACACCTACAAATACGAACAGGTACCAATACAATCTCATCCTATCCACGTACGTTTTTCAAAAGTTTTGAAAATATTTCACACCTTCTCTGGGACTGAACCGTGGACCGAACGATGAGTCAGTTGTGGCGAACCTATGGCACGCGTGCCCATTTGACCACGCGATCAAATTTGCCTGGCACGCCTAAGCAAAATGCAATAACGTTGCAATAATGAGTATAAAATAATAGACTTAATATCTATAATTTGGTGTAAAATATATAAACTTTGGTGGGCAAGCGAATTTTTTTATGGTTTACAGGTTTTTTTTGGCACGCGACTAAAAATGTTCGCCACCCCTGCTATAGAGAATTTAACTTTTTTGTGTGGCCTATTTATGTCTATTTTTGTGGCCTATTTATGTGGGCATTAATTTTATAATTGACATGTTTTATATTTTCTCCTTTTTCAATTTCACAATTCATTATAATAGAATTATTTTAATTTGTGAATTTTATTTTTCTTTACAAATTTTTATATTTAATTTATTTTCAGTAATCTATTAAAAAAACTGATGATCTCTGAACTGAATTACTTTTTAGTGACATAATGTAGTCCTTTTCACTACTTTCTCTCAACACACTTCTCTCTTAGGACACATTTTACGACATCAAAGCACACTCCTTAAACTTACAATAAAAATGAAAGATTTACTTATCCTATTTTTCTCTCTCACACCTTTTCTTCATTAAAAATTACCTAATAACTTCGTTTAAAGCAAGAACTTTGCCCGAGGACGTAAGATCTCTTCGATTTCAATTTCTCATTCTATTTCAATATTCCCCTCTGCATTATAGGATTAACGACATCTATCGGACGAAAAGTTAACTCTTTTATTTATATATTAAGCACTACCCGATATTTCTAGATTGTTTAGTACGACATTTCGTTATTCACAGCCCCGATAGATAAGAATCCTTGAGGCTTATCTCATTCCATGTCCTCCTCTCCCGTTTTTCACTTATTTATCAATTTCTTTATCATACTTTCAAGTTCACACACACACACACACACACACACACACACACACACACACACACACGTGTAGGATGTAATCAAAGTTCAGTTAAAGTTCCCTTTAGATCTTTCAAGTATGAGAGGGTGTGTTGTAGTGTTTCGTATTTAACACTCAGCCATTACCCTAATGTATCCATAAGGGTCCATGTCAAGGCTTATAGGTACCCAGGAACGAACATGCGTCCCTTTTTCATCCATTTTACTAAATCTAACAACATTTCCCCATGCTCGTACAGTGGAAGGTGGTCAGACCTTCAGCCCGGGAAGAGAGTTGATCATCCTAATTTGGTGCCACGAGTTGTCAGAGAGCCAGTCCGGGGCAGGGTTCTTCTCAGCTTCTCCGGATATTGTGACTCCACCAGTCAGAAGGAAAAGCCATTCCTGGTCGTCGATTTTGTTCTCAGAACGTTGTAAATTGACGCACATCAGGAAGGAAAACAAAAGCTTGTCCTGTAAACACGTACACAAAAGAAAAAATTGGACAAAAAGAAATTATTATTATATATATATATATATATATATATATATATATATACGCCTCGATGGTGTAATGGTTAGCGTCGCTAACTACGAATCCATCGGACCCGGGATCGAGACCTGGTGACGGCAGCCGGCCTGCAGCAAAACCCAGCTGTTCATCCTTTAACACAATAAAAGAAAGTGATTGGTAGATAAATGGGTACCCTGGGTGGCCTAGTGGTTAAGACGCTGGGCTGCTGGTGGGGCGTGGTTCGGATTCCACGTTAAACTGTAGGTCTAAGGTGGAGTGAAAAGCTTGACCTTCGTCAGAATGAACAATTCGGGCGGAAGCAAACCAAAGGGGTGTGTGTGTATATATATATATATATATATTTTTTTTTTTTTTTTAAGTTCGGGAAGAACCGATTCGCCTCTATTTAAAAGGGCATATCTCGGCGGAAAAACAGAAAAAGTGGGAGGAAAGACAGAGGAAAAAGAAAGGGTGGAAGGGACAGTCGAAGTGGAAAAAGACCAAGGATGACAAGGACTGCAGGGTCGAGCCTCATCATCCTTGGGTGCTAGGGCCGGGAGGGCGCACGTGAAACCTCCAGGAACAAGCATGTACAAATGAGCACAAAGAGCACTCAAGAGCACGAGCTTAGAACCCCCTTGCGGGGATATATATATATATATATATATATATATATATATATATATATTATATATATATATATATATAGGCGTTCATAAGTATTCGTACAGAGAAATATTTCTGTTATATTCGTCCTTATCTTTTATACTATGCACAGGATATTTACGAAAAGTTTACCGTAGCAAATTTCCCTGGGCGGGATCCCCCGACCAAAAGACGAGTCTCTCTGAAGCTAATCTTTCGATGAACAGACAAAGCCAAAACCTCTTTTTCAGTGAGGTAACTGGGGCAGTTTCTAGAAGAAGGATGAGGGGCCGAGCAATTAACACGTTTCGGAAGCGCATCACAAAGGGATTCCTCATGCCCGGAAATACCATATTTCGAGCAGACTACTTCTGCACGATAACACCTAGCCTTTACATGTCCGAGCTTCTGACAGTTAAAACATTGCTTGGGCAGAGGAACGTGTCATTTTACTGTATGCGATAACAATGCTAATTTAATTGAAGTCGGTCGTAATTTAACTAAAGTCGGTCGTAATTTAACTAAAGTCGGTGGATGCGGTGTATTGAAGATGAGAATGAGAAGAGGAGATGGGGAAAGGACACCTTCATACCTAGTCTAAATCCTGTGAATATCCACAACACCCTCAGATGAATCACTCCTTAAGCGTATCCAGTTCTTCTCGAAGAAATTCCCTGGCACAAATCTCCCCTTTGGAGAAGTTAAGCGCAGGATGGAGAAGAGGCGAAACTGACGCGGTCCCAAAAGATTGTATGGAAGCAATCATAGAGGCTTGTTTGGGGTTCGAAGTCTCAACCAAAAGGGAGCCATCAAGTAAAAGCTTAATCGACTTCGGTCCCCCACGAAGAGATTGGATGAGGTTATCATGCACGGAGAAGAGAGAGAGATCCGAAAAAGATAGACGAAGAATCCAATAGGGATGAGGTGTGGAGGAGAAGAGGCAGGAGGAGGATAGAGGGGCGAAATGTCACTGGGGAGCAAGACTTTTGGGCAGGTAGCGGGACAGCAGTGGTAACTGAATGTCTGTGAGAAGATTCCGTATTCATAGTCAATAAACGCGCCGGGTCCGAAACCAAAGTATCAGTGGGATGGATTGCAAGATAAAGACCGAGCCTACCTCCCTCCAGTGATGGGGCACTGCCAGTTGCTGGACTTTCGAGAGCCAGGGAGGGAGTATCATGCGAAGAATTCATTCATGAAACTAAGCTCCCCCCACCTACGGAAAAACTGTACACACTTACAACATGGTATCGTATGTGGTACCTTTACTTCTTAATTAAATATAAATTATTAATTAATTGAATTAAATATCTACAAAATTGCCTCGGGATTGGCGACATAGCCTATTGGGAATGAAATAATTGCCATACGTACATAGAACCCATTTGTAGGCATCGGGCATGCATAACAAGAAAACCAAATTTATTATTTCGTGTTCAAACTTTTCCACAGCCGACTCATGAAAATTACATCGAGAGACGAGTCAACGAACTTTGCGAAATCAGCAAATAAAAAATACGAAGATTATATTATATCGGCTCGCTCGGAGCTGCTTATGTTACAGCGATGCTTTAAGCAAAGAAGATGTGCTTTGTCTTCCATTAAGTTCTGAGTGAGGTCCTCTTGATATAAAACTTAATAACTATAAGAAGGATAGGCCTGTTCCTTCAGGTGTTTAAATAGTGACTGCCTATATTAGTTACATCGAGTCAACTCATTGTGTAGCTCCATCGTACCACGGCCCTACATCGAAACAGAAGCGAGGCCCAACGAAATAATAAGGTAAAGCAATTCCTTTCTTTACCATTAGGAAGCGCAAATACCGAAGGCAAATAAACAGAGGTCCTTTGAAGACCTACATATACATAACTCTCTAACAAAAAAACAGGGCTTTTGTCGTTAACTCTCCACTGAAATCTGCTGGAAATTTCCAACGGATGAGGGTATCAGGCAATCAACCCATAGCCCTATATAGTTTTTTCAAACCACCACTACCACACAAAGTGGCTCCCCCGGGGGGGGGGGGGGTTCTGCATTAATAACGTTTCCGATGAATGTCTCCGAGAGGAAGCGTTCACATATTCTACATTATGCTATGTGTGATGGAGATAGCAAGAGAGCAACTCGCTCCTCCACTAAGTCAGGACTAGAAGTGGGGCCATCAGTTTGACCTTTGTGTAAAGAGACCAACGCACGGAAATGCTACGAGGTTACGAGGTATATATTGCAATTGATGCACCCGTTTGCAGTAAAATGTGCATTTAATTTTGCTCTTGTTTATACTAAAATTAAATGACATAACAATTACGATATTAGAGAAAATTGGATTTATGCATATTTATGAAAGTTGCACCTGAAATATAGTTTTCTTTTATTTCATTTACATTCTAGAATTAATTATACTTTAATACAGATCAAGAATTGTATATTGCAAATGTATTTTCTTTCCTTAAAGAGAGATAGTATCACCAACATATTTATGTGAAGTTTGTATATACTGTATAATTATATACAGTATATATAAGTTTGTAATAACTTATATAGATGTATAAACAGTGACATTCAATATTTTAAGTATTTATGACTACATAATACAGTTCAATGAAGTTGATTCAGCAGCTATACTTTATCAGTACAAGCATCTGACATCGAGTTGCGCAGCGGGAGAAGGGGATAAGCGACAAAATCGGCAAAATGCGTTTTCTGCTTTTGCACTTTGCCGATTTTGTCGCTTATCCCCTTCTTCCGCTGCGCTAATCATTTATTAATTTGAAGAAAAAATAACTTTTAAAAAACTATTTAAACCCTTAATTCAATATCATGGCCTTACAGAATTAAAGATTATAATATTCTCATTATAATTTAATCATTATAGCATATTCAATTATTCATGCTATTAATTATTAGCATCTTGCTATTACCATCTGGATATTTAAGAGAGCCCATTTTTTCCCCTTTCACGACGCACTCCCTCACACCTTGAGTTTATTGCTCAAGTATTATTTTTAGGTGGAATTATTATGTTATGATACAAATAATTTTACCATGCTTTCAGCTGGGGTATTAACGTTAAGTTCAGGTGGAAAGAACTGCCACATGCTATTTAGAATACTAAAGGTGTTTTAATTTCAACAACTTTTACAGAGGGTTGTCAAAAGTAAATAGACACCACAATCACTCTCTTCAAGAATAAATGGTAAAGCTAATTAATGGAAGGAGAGAACGTGTGCCAGCTTTACATAATGAAAAGGGGAACGAAACACTGTTTTAAATATAATGATTCAATAAATCTATTATTATTTACTAACTGTGGTGGATTGGTGTGACTAAAAGTCTGCAGATCGACACACCAAAAAAACACCTTAATAATAAAAACTAATATTGATCTGGCAGCACTGGTTTTGACGGATTAGGGCGGATATGCAGCGATGATGTTTTGGGATGATCATCAGCATTGCGATTATGGATGTAGTGTTGATTGTCGTTGTACTATTGTGAACTACTAGCCTATCTAGATATACTGATATAGCTATTGACTAACTAATAGACTGAACCTGCTAGACTAACGACTATTATTTCTTTGTGTAACTTAATACTGGTTATTGTACTGTATCTGTATATAGTGTGTGAACCATAGCCTTATCTACCGGTCACTACACTCACTAACTTTTATTATAAAAAAAACTAGAAAAATGGAAGGTGTCTATTTACTTTCGTCAACCCTCTGTACGTAAAATTAGATAGATTAGGTGACTCACTTTCTCAAAGAGACCAATGCAAACGTTGTTATAAAGGTTACGCGTAAAATGGCTTTTGAGAGCATGAAGGCGTTTCGATAAGTCACTCGCCTTCTCCGAGTGATCGATGGAGCTGGAGAACAGGTTGATGAACCAACCCAGGGAGAATTGGTACATGGGGTCCAACGACGACAGGTCTTGCAGGGTGAAGAACAAGATGGAGGCGTGGACCGCCACTGACCTGTACCCTAAACGTGTCGCTTCGATCTGGCACGGAGAGAACACCGAGACTTAACAATTACGAAATCATCATATTCTTCTCCGAATTCCATCATTTCTCTCCCTTATAGAATGCATCAAAGTTTTAATTAGATTTTAAATGCAGTAAATGTCAATGTATGTCTGTGGCGGAATATCAGCAAAAATGTCAAGGAATTTTTGATAAAATTTAAGATATCTTTTAAAGGTGGAAGCAGAAAATAGAAATTGGGTTTTCTCAAATAATCTCTGAAAAGATATTACTTTCTTAATTGAACGAAATACTGAAATGAAAAAGAAAATTATATATGAGGGGCAGTCGAAAAATAAGTTTACACGGCGTATAATTTCATAACTAAAGGACCTACATTGATTATGTTTGTATCAGGTGAATTCGTTAATCATTGTTGGCAACACTGCACGTCGATTCGGCTGCCATCTACGGTACATTGGTTATACGAGTCAGTTGAACATGGCGGCTCGACTGGAACAGTGGCCTGCCCAACGGAGCAATCCAGTACGTTTACGTTTAATGGCCGCTCGTAAACGTTCCAGTGTTGAACAATATGCAGCTGCATTAATTGTTGTGCCTTTTTTCATGAAGTCTGCGAGCAAAACGCCTTTGTAGTCCCAAAACACGGTAACCATCACTTTGCCAGCGGACCTCACACTCTTGAACTTCTTTGGTCGCGGAGACCCAGGGTGTTTCCATTTCATGCTGGCACATTTTGTTTCCGGAGTACGGTGATGAACCCATGTCTCGTCTCTTGTGACAATGCGCTCGAGAAATTCTTGACCACTGACAGACTCAGAATATCGTTGCAGAAATGACAGGGCACTGTTCCATCGAGCCGCCATGTTCAACTGACTCGTATAACCAATGTACGGTAGATGGCAGCCGAATCGACGTGCAGTGTTGCCAACAATGATTAACGAATTCACCTGATACAAACATAATCAATGTAGGTCCTTTATTTATGAAATTATACGCCGTGTAAACTTATTTTCTGACCGCCCCTCGTGTGTGTGTGTGTGTGTGTGTGTGTGTGTGTACATATACAGGGTGTCCATAAATGATTACCCTGATTAAATCATGCTATAACTTTTAAATAAACACTCGTATTCAAACACAGTTTTAATCATAAGTAGATAAACATACGAAGTTTTGAGACATAGTTAATGAACTTAATAAGCTTCCACATGTGCACCCCTAGTGGCACGTAAAATGTCGTAAAATGTCGTAAAATGTCTCTGTTTCCGCAACTGTGTACCTGGATATGCTCACCAATTACGCCATCCCCCAGCTGCAGGACAGGCAGCCAACTGTCATCTTCCAACAAGATGGGGCACCTCCTCATTGGGCGCATGTTGTTCGTGAAACTTTTGACGCAACATTTCCAAATCGATGGATTGGCAGGGACGGGCCAATCCCATGGCCCCCAAGATCACCAGACATTACCCCGCTGGATTTCTTTCTCTGGGGTCATGTTAAAGATTTGGTTTATGCAACAGTTGCTCCAGATATCAGGACATTGCGAGAACGCGTTACGGATGCAATTGCAACAGTTAACCCACAAATGTTGGAAAATGTGTGGCGTGAGTGTGAATACCGTTTAGACATTTTACGTGCCACTAAGCGTGCACATGTGGAAGCTTATTAAGTTCATTAACTATGTATCAAAACTTTGTATATTTATCTACTTATGATTAAAACTGTGTTTGAATACGAGTGTTTATTTAAAAGTTATAGCATGCTTTAATCAGGGTAATCATTTATGGACACCCTATATATATATATATATATATATATATATTATATATATATATATATATATATATATATATATATCGTAAAGAACGACGCTTGCATAAAAGAACATTCCGCGCAAGATGAGGAGGGAGAACGAACAAATGAAAAAATGAGGTAACCACCCGGGATCTTCCGATTGCCGGTCAGATATGATAACCACTACA